>JAPKLY010000102.1:829152-1010560 GCA_026898435.1 Prunella vulgaris
CCACAAGATCCAGGTAAAGAAACGTATGTTGTTTTTATGAAAAAAAATGTATTATTATTATATTTGCCTCAACCTAACTGATTATGTGAAGCATTGGGTTACATCAGAGTACTGCTTTGTGCAGCTCTACTTATCGAGGTTTATAGACTTAATGTCTTCCGGTGACTCCATGGATTGAAGAACTTGTGTATTTATGATTGATTCAAGTCTAGTTGCTAAGTTTTTAAGTTGCTCTAACTGCATATAGCGCTCAATTGAACCTTTGACGTGTCTCTTTCTAATTGTTACTCCTTGAATTGCATCGCTCTTTTAGTCATACCAAATATTAGTACCTTGTCGATTATTTTTCTAGTAAAACAAGAATTCTCAATTGTGTCAAATTGATTTGATATTTGGACTTGCTTGGTCGTTTCAGCCATTTTAAACACTTTTTTGCTGTCTCACTTTTGATTCTGAAGCCTTTGTGGACGATTCTTTGTCCACGTAACTACATTTAGGTTTCAAATCCCTGGATATTCTGTTTCTGTTCCAATGGACTGTATTTTAGCACTACTATTAAATAGACCTGCAACACCTCTGAATTTTTCCACCTCTTAAGGTCATTGATCTGCTCTTAATGAACAAAAGCATATGACATGGACAAAAGAATTTTTTTACTGCTGAATGCTAATGTGTTTAGCAGGGTGTAGAGGTTTAACAAATTTGAAACTTAAACGAGTAATAATTCCTGAATAGCACATAAGCAGACTAATATAATTTGACAATTGTGAGTTGTATGTTTCAACTGTATCTCTTTATCTATATAGTGTATTGAATACACTGTATGTCTTCATGTTCTAGTCCTTCCATTTTCTTTCGAGTATGAATTCTTCTTTGATATTTGTACTTCCATCGTGATTAGGTGATTATTAGACCACTTACCTGATTTACACGGTTTAGCCAAAATGCAGTGCAGTGCATTGCATTTAGATATCCTGTTGTCTACCATTTTGATTAGCTTTTTGCTAACATCAGTAGATCTTTAATCTTTTCCTTTTCCAGGGGTTAACTTCTTGGAGTCTTTCTGTTTGTTCCTCTAATTGCAGTGGTTATTAGTTTGATACTTTTTTTCCAGGACTGCTATATGTGCTATTTTTTGTACTTTATTGCTGCTCTATGGCATTCTGCACTTTCTGCTACGGTCTTTTGCTTTTTAATTCTATTTTCCAGTACTGTCCCTTGATCATACCTCTGACATATATTGACATATGATGCAATTCTTTCTGGGTTGGAGAAATTTGTGGATCAAAACATCTGTATATTGTTGTTTAGATTTGAGTTTCTTTCGTGTATATTGTTGTTTTCTTCTCTGCAGTTGACTATGTATTCATCAATACCAGTTGCTCTTCTTTTGTATATGCCATCCTGTTGTCTATGTTAGCTTTTTTCTTTGCACTTTACGCCAATTTGCTGACTTGATCTGTCCATGTCTTTGTGTGCATCTTTGGCAGCTTCTCAGAGCATGCCGCCCCAAATGCAAAATCAGGTTCAGCAACTACCTATTCCAATGGTGTCCAATCAATCTCAAGTGCGGCAACAGCTCTTATCACAGAATATCCAGAATAATATTCCATCAACAGGTGTGCCGAATTCTGCTGGTTTGACATCTGCACTGCCCCCTGTTGGTGGCATGTCACAGGGTTCCCTTCCTAATATTCCTGTTCAGAATACTAACATGCAAAACATGTCTAACGTCAATGCAAATGGGGTGGGGAATTCCATGGGGCAAAGCGTGCCTTCTAATATGTACGCAAACTCTCAAAGACAGATTCAGGGTAGGCAGCAACAAGTTGTGCCACAAGATCAACAGCAGCTCTCTCAGAACTCACAGCAGTATCTTTACAATCAGCAGCAGCTACAACAGCACCTTATAAATCAAAAGTTCCAGCAGGGAGGTGTTCCACAATCCATGTTGCAATCTCAGATGCAGCAGCAGCAGCAGCAGCAGCAGCAGAACCTATTGCAGCAGAATCAGCTGCAGTCCTCTCAGCAGGCTGTAATGCAACCTTCGCTGAGGCAATCTTCAGCTTCGTCTACTCTTCAAAACCAACAAACGTCACTTCAGCAATCAACTCAATCTATGCTTCCGCAGCAACCCCAATCAGTCCTCAGGCAACAGCAGCAGCAGCAGCAACAACAGTCACAGCAGCCTTCTGTCATGCATCAGCAGCAAACTATGCCTCAGCATCATATGCAACAGCAGCAACAGCCAATTACTTCGAACCTGCAACAGAACCAGCTAATTGGCCAACAAAATAATATGCTTGATGCACAGCATCAGCAACAGCAACAGCAAAGGATAATCAGTCAGCAGAATAGTATTCCCAACATGCAACAGCAACCGACAATTGGTCAACAAAACAATCTTCCAAACATGCATCAACAGCAGTCCGCTGGTCAGCAGAACAACCTCCCAAATATGCATCAGCAGCAGTTAGGCGCTCAAACTAATCTTTCTGGTTTCCAGCAGCAGCAAATGGTTGGAATTCAACAGGGTAACTCTAGCTTACAAAATACTCAGCAACCAGTTCATATGCTGCAGCAATCTAAGGTTGCAGTACAGCAGCAAATGCAGCAGAACATGACAAACATGATGCCAAACCAAGCTCAGTCATCACAGTCACAGCCAATGCAGCAGCAGTTGATGTCACAGATCCAATCACAGCCAGGTCAGCTTCAACAACAAATGGGTTTGCAACAACAGGTAAATACACTATCTAGAGACATGCAGCAAAGAATTCAAACATCCGGCCCCATGCTTCAACAGCCAACCACAATTGATCAGAAACAGTTGTTGCAAACTCAAAGAGTACCGGAGGTGCCACTGAGTAAGTCTTGATTTTGAAGTCTATAAATTGCCTGATTGCTGGTACTTGACTTGAATTGGGTTGATTTTCCTTTTCTCCCCTTCGAGTCCTTTTTAACTTCCTATCTTCACCATATTGAAATACACTGTTCATTCTCACCATGGTTTTTCATGTATATACTTTTGCCAATTAGCTATGAGGTGGTTACTGTTAATTGATAAAATACACCTAAAAATTAGCCATGAGCTGGTTACTGTTAGTTGATGAAATAGCACTTAGCACTTAAAAATTAGCCATTTGCTGGTTACTGTTAATTGATAAAATTAGATATTATTCATCTTAGTTTTTCATGTACATTTGTGATTTGTGGATTACCTTAGAAATGTTTTGGAAAATGCACTATTATGGCCTTCTCTTTTCAATTTAGTGGTTTGATTAATGAGTTATCAATCTCTAAATAGCTTCTTTAAATAGGCAGAAAATGGTGTGTATAAAACATAGCCATTTAATTGAGTCTCCTGTCCCTGGCCTTCCCCAGCTTCCCTGGCCCAATCCTCCATATACACATAAACTTACTACTATAATTTTTATTTTACAAGTACAATTAATTTATTAGAAATATTATAATTTAGTACTCAAGTTTAACTTCAGATAATATTAACAAGAATAAATATAAATAGTTACATATATATGCATAATAATTTCCTTAAGAAATATAAATCGTAGATACTTAACAGAACATGTACAGTTTAATCCTTTTCAATTACAAATGTATATTGCCATTTCACGTTGTTGTGTGGTTGTTATTACTAGTAATTGGTCAGTACCTGGCTTAGTTTCTGGGAAGTGTCTCTCCTTAGAAGCTCATAACAGTCAGCATTGATGCTTATCAATATGTATGGAGTAAAATATATTTAAATTGTTTGAATTTTCTTTGCTATTTCTGCATGTAATGTTTGTATAAATCAGTTCTTTCGTTGTAACTGGACTTGCTTTCTCGAGTTGTCATTGCTGATGATAAACTTGTTATTTTCTTGACTAGTGAAGTATCTATATTGTAACTGGGATTTATTTACGAGGTATTGAATCAGGAGTGAATAAGTAGCACTCGAGGTTTATGCTTGAACCTGGGCATCCCATCAATGCGATAAATCTGTGTTGAACCCAGAGCTATAAATTTTGGTCTAGACAAATTAAATTATTCTTCCTTGTGTTATTTTTCTACACTAATATGTAAGGTTAGTTGCTCTAGCTGGCTGACACATAATGATTTTAGCATCTATAGATTCCTCGTCACAGTCAGGGAATGCAAATGGTGGGGATTGGAAAGAGGAGATTTATCAGAAGGTATAGTTTTAATGCATCTTTCCTTTTCCCATCTAAATAATTTGTTCAGTAGTTATAATTGGCAGGCTAGCTAAAAAAATTGCTTATTGCCTTATTCAAACGTTGTTCTACATAGATACTTTTGTTCATTTCGTGTGCTTTAAATGTGGCCTATAATTTGATCATGCTTGTATTTCATTGCAGATCAAAATCATGAATGAGATGTATTACCCTGAATTGAATGACATGTTCCAGCGAATGGCTGCCAAGTTGCAGCAAGTAAGTCACTAGTTCAAATGATGATGACTCATGATTGTCTCATTTTGCTGCAGGTGTTTTCCATCCCCTCCCCCCTCTTAAATCTTCAAGAAACTTAAAAAGCAATTAACTTAGAAGTGCAAGGAAGCTTTTACTTTGTAGCCAGTACGTTAGAGACTTACAACTGCATATGATGTTGTTTCCATGAAACTCAAAAAAATAAAAAATTATCCCACTCTTTCACTATCTCACCTATCTTATAATCATTTTGATTTGCACTGATAATGTCTTTACTGCATTGCAGCATGATGCTCTTCCACAACAGCCTAAGAATGAGCAACTTGAAAAGCTTAGATTTCTCAAGCTTATGCTGGAACGCCTTATATTATTTCTGCGAACAAACAAGAATGATATTCAGCCCAATCATAAGGAGAAGGTTGGTGGAATTGAGAAGCAGATTGTGAATATCCTCAACTCAAATAGGCCTCGCAAGCCATTGCAGCAAGGACAGCTCAACCAGGCTCACTTGCATGCTATGCAACAGTCACAGCAGCAACAACCTCAAATTTCTCAAGGGCATATGAGCGACGGTCAGATGAGTTCTCAAGTGCAAGCAATAAATGCACAGAGTTCTACGGTGAACACACCGCAGAATAACTTGACCAATATGCAGCATAATTCCTTGTCATCAGTATCCAATGTTCAAAATCCTCGTATGATGGACTCACTACAGCCTGTTTCAAATATTGATCCTGGTCAGGGAAAAGCACTCACCCAAATGCAGCAAGTAGCTATGAGCTCTCTACAACAAAATCCTGTGAGTGGTTCTCAGCAAATGAATATGAATTCTATATCATCACAAAATGGGCTCACATCACTGCAGTCAAATGTTAATCCCTTGCAAACAAATTCAAATATACTTCAACCGCAGCAAATAAAACAGGAGCAACAGATGCTTTCAACACAGCGGCAGTACCAGCATCGCCAATACCAGCAACAGTATATTCAGAGGCAACAATTACTGCAACAGCAGCAGCAACAAAATAGTCAGCAGCAATCAGGGCAGTTGCCTGGACAACAAATGATGCAGCTTAATCAAATGAATGATGCAAATGATGTGAAGATGAGGCACCAGATAGGCGTAAAATCAGGAGTTCTCCCACAGCATACCACATCAGTCCAACGGCCTTCATATCACCAGCAAATGAAGCCCGGGACCTCCTTCTCCATTTCGTCGCAGCAGGTTTTTCAGGCGGCATCCCCTCAAATTGGTCATCATCCTTCTCCACAATTTGACCAGCAGAATATTCTGACACAGCATACGAAAGCTGGAACTCCTTTACAAACTGCAAATGCAAATTCACCCTTCATTGTTCCTTCGCCTTCACCTTCCATGGCGCCGTCCCCTATGCCAGGCGATTCTGATAAAATCAATTCCGGTGTTTCATCACTCTCAAATGCTGGAAATAGTATTCATCATCCAACCACTGCAGCATCTGTACCAAATCAGTCCCTGGCTATTGGCACTCCTGGGATATCCGCATCACCCTTACTTGCAGAGTTTACCAGTCCTGATGGCACTCATGGTGTTACATCAACAATTGTTTCTAAAAACTCTAATGCCGTGGAGCAGCCACTTGAACGATTAATCAAACTGGTACGTACTATTTTTTAACAAATGTGGCAGCTGAATTATTTTTAAACCTCATTATTGCATCTGACATGCCTTCGATTTGTCCTTTCCTTTTGACAGGTGAAATCTATGTCTCCTAAAGCTATGAGTGCGTCAGTCAGTGACATTAGCTCAGTTGTAAGTATGGTTGACAGAATTGCAGGATCTGCTCCAGGAAATGGATCACGAGCTGCAGTAGGTGAAGATTTGGTTGCTATGACAAAATGTCGCTTGCAGGCTAGAAACTTCTTTGCTCAAGATGGACCTAGTGGTACGAAGAAAATGAGACGTTATACTAGTGCCATGCCATCAAATGTTGTTTCATCTACCGGTAGTGTGAATGACAGCCTCAGGCTGTTAAATGGTAATGAATCTGATGGAGAGTCCACTGGAGCATCGAACGCCAAAAGACCTAGGATTGAGGTATGTTGGGCATTTACTTTCTTCTCCTGATGGAGCGATAGCTACTATTGAAATGGGATTTCGTGGGAATTTTTCTAATGTAAATTTACCTGTTTAACTGATAATTACTATGAGCTCCCGGAGCCACAGCAAATGCATGTCAAATAACTTAAAAACAATGAATCAACAGAATCACATAACTAACTGGTGCCAGACATCCTGATCACCTAGTTATAATGTAATACTCTAGTACCGGGTTCCTGGTAAATGTCGGTGTATTGGATTCACTGCTATGGCTTCTACAAAAAATAGGAAGTAAAAAATATATGACATGAAATTTAAGTGTTCGCTAGATAAGCTATTTTCTGTCTCACTCATATTGGACCTGGGACGTGTCGATCTTAATATCTTATATGCATCTTTTCTGGAGTCCTGAATCCATTCTCTTTGTTTAGCACTCTTCTGTGCTACCTGGTGCATCAGGCTTATATCTCTAAACTTGCCAAATTCGTCATTCCTTTTGGTTTGCCATTTACTGATAGAGCCGAGGGTCAAGAAACTGGAATACAATAAAAATTTTGAATATGTAAGTTCTACGGAATCAAATCTTGCTCTAGCAACAAATGTCGTTTCCCAAACTCTATGATCCTCTTGGATACCTGTATAAATAACTGAATAGGACTCCGAACCTAGACCCTAGCTTAGCCCACAAACAATAAAGCTCACAGACTGTTTATTTAAGAGCTTGAATTTGAAATGCCCTAACTAAATTAATAAAAAATAATAATATAGACTGTATCATTTACAACCTAGAGGAAGTATGTTAGTGATGCCAACCCACTAATGGAGACTGTTGTGCCAGTAGTATAGTAGTTCTGGGGTGGCTGAGACTCTTTGCCCTCTAAAAGACCAAACACTTTGATTGGTTTGTTTCTAGCATAGATTTATAGGGGCTTACCTGGTTGACCAGTAAAAGAATATAGATACTAAATCATGTCCAACCCTTGCATGCATTTACCTCTATGCAAGGAGTCGTTACTTGACAGCCCAATGATACAGCACTATATATACGATTCACAGTTTTTAGTTGACAGTTTTTAACCCCTAATTTACTGCATCTAAAAATGTAATAAGTTGACTAACGAAATAAAGGAACGGTTCTACCTAGAAAAACTCCCATGATACAGGAAGCTAGACTAGGAAAGATCTTCATAATCTCGAAACATTCCAAGTGTACTTTAAGTGAGTATGTTCTGCACTCCAGCTATTTCAGCAAGAAGCTCTCTTGCGTTAAGCACCAGCATTTTGTTGCTGGGCTGGACTGTTGAGTTGCACACTACCTGCATGTTCAAGTAGTAACTATTGGCCATTCACAAACCCGTTTGCCACTCAGTTAATGTAATGAATTTTGGTGAACCAAACAGAGTAAAATATGTTGTAACTCATTAAAAATTGGATGCTTATTTATGGTCGGTGAGTCTAACTATAACTTAGTAATTATATGAAAGTGAAATACACACTGCTAAATTACAAAGTCTTGTAGTTATGTGAGGTCGGCTGTATTGATGTTTCTCTTCTAATCTGCTCCTGTTGTGCAACCTCCCACGCAACCAACTAATTGTATATTTCTCAATTAATTTGCTCCACGTGTTCTTTAGATTTAGTTATCTTGTTTTTCACTAATAAATGTAGTCCTTTCTTTTCTTTTTCCTTTTCTTTTCCTGATTGATGCATCTTGAATTGCCTCATACTTTTAGATATTGGTGTTATAAGTGATTTATATTTTGTTCGTTAAGCTTACTTCTCCACTTAACTTCTGGTTGTGCATGTGAGGCCTCGATTGATCATAAGTGAAGATTATTAACGAGTTACTTCAAATTATTGGTTTTATAGGCAATTCTCCATAAACGACTAGTCTAGTGATGTCGGTGAAATTTTAGATTATGACTTAAGTGCAGAATGCCCCTTACTTAGAAAATGTTTTGTCATTATCCCAGGCTAACCATGCGCTTGAAGAAGAATTGCGGGAAATAAATCAAAGGCTTATAGACACAAAAGTGTATATCAGTGAAGATGACGTTGATCCGACTGCAGTTGCTGCTGCTGCTGAAGGTGGAGAAGGAACTATTGTGAAGTGCTCTTTCAGGGCTGTGGCTCTTAGCCCAAATCTAAAGTCACAGTATGCTTCTGCACAAATGGTGAGATATTGATCCACACCTCTAACCTCTTGTAATTTTTCTTCTTTTAAGTAAGTATTTTCTAAGTTTGCCTTTCCTGGAAATGCAGTCTCCAATCCAACCTTTGAGATTGCTCATTCCAGACAATTACCCAAATTGCTCTCCGGTACTTTTGGACAAGTTTCCAGTTGAAGTCAGGTAAGAATACAATGACTTGACACCTTCTCTCCCTAATTCTACTAGGCCTTTGATAAAACTAATTTTTTAGCTCGAGTTGACATAGATAATAAAAAAGCAGCTTCATCTGAAGCCTGATTCAAGGTCAAGTGTAATTAGTAAAAAAACAAGTTAGACTTTTAGGGTTTATATTTTTTTTGTCATTTTTGTCCTGCTTTCCTTTTTTTTAAAAACTGGTCATGTAAGTTTATGATGTTTGACTTTCGTAAGTGACTGGCTACCTCTGGTAACCCAGCCAGTCACTGGACGAAAAAATTGTCAACTTACAGGACCAATTTCAAAAAATGAAAACAGCCAAAACAGAAAATAGTTGAAGTTATTGACCTAAAAATATTCTTTAATTTTAACAAATAAGTTAATAACATAAATTTGAACCTTGATAACATTTCAAACAAGTTTGAAAAGCCGTTCCTTCGTTCACAGCACTTCATTCTTCTATCATGCTTCTTTTATCATCGAAATACTTGGTAATTCATGTTCAAATGATGTAATTATGAATAATATTTGCCTTTACAGCAAGGAATTTGAAGATCTGTCAATCAAGGCAAAATCAAGATTCAGCATCTCTCTCCGAAATCTTGCACAGCCTATGTCACTCGGTGAAATAGCTAGAACTTGGGATAACTGTGCCCGTGCTGTTATTTCTGAGTACGCACAGCAGAGTGGTGGTGGTACCTTCAGCTCTAAATATGGTGCTTGGGACAATTGCCTGAGTGCAGCATGAATGTAGTTTTATTTATTCTGCTGGGGAAATGAAATGTTCATCCCTAACAAAATTGGTGCTTCTTTCTCAATTCTCGTGTAAAATGTAATCATTGTAATTGAAACATCAAACTTATGTAACATATGAGGCTTGTATTCTCCTATACAACATTATCGATTAGTATAAATGAAAAATAGGTAGATATTGGTTGGCGAGTAAAACTAATCCAAGGCTTATATCCAACTTGTACAGCGATTCATTTCATATTTTCAGTTCGTGTTAGGGTTACGTTTCATTTAAAGTTACTGTCACGTTTCAATTAAAGTTGGTGTCACGCTCTGAATACGTTAAAATATAGCTTATTTTAGATTAGTTTTTACACAGGAATTTGTAGTGATATTTTGGTTTTTTAACTCTAGATGCTGACAAATAAAGCTTCGATTCCATCAAAGCCAGCTGAATTGTGAATCTTTGATCAGTATCAACTATTACTTTAGGAATTGAAGTGGGAATATATGTTTGGGATTACTTAATCATGAGTATCGTATCTTGATAGAGTTTGGACGAGAAAGATACTTAATTGTGGTGGGTTTGAGCCAATTGTTGCTCTAGTAGTGGTTAAATATTTACGCTCTCCGTCCATGAAAATTGAACTATCTTTTTTGCACGTGGTTTAATGCAATATATCGGAGGATATTATGGGGTATTGTGAGATCCGTTCACAAATTTAAAAATTGTGTATGAAAAATATGCATATAGTATTCTCATATACAATTTTTAAATTCGTTAACGAACCTCATAATACTCTCCGACATTTTGCATTAAACCACGTGCAAAAAATGTAGTCTATTTATTGTGGACTTAGGGAGTATTAATTGCACAATACTTCTTTTAATGAGAAAGTTCATTATTACTCGATTGAGAATTTTTATGAATTAACAAGTATAGTCTTTGTTTTATAAGAAAATTCATTAGTGTATTTTCAGTTAAAATTGGTACTGCATCCTTCCACCAAAAATATTTATTTGTCTTTTCACTTAAAGTGTTTTCATTTCTTTTTTATCAACAATTATTTTATATTTAGTCACAAATAGCTATTTAATTTATTTATAAATGGAATTCACCGTACCCTCACTATATATTTTCTTTACCTATTTTTTTTTTTTACAATTTATGCCAAATAATTGACTACAGTTTTTATAGACGGTAGAAGTATCATGTTTCATTTCACATTTCCAGTCAAATTTAATTTTATGTTTCAATTATAGAAGTATCATGTTTCATTTCACATTTCCAGTCAAATTTAATTTTACGTTTCAATTATAACTGCTTGCCCGTAATAATTCAAAACATGCATTACATTTTATTTTTATGTTCAATTACACGGTGCAACTAGTGTGCAGTAGCTTAATTCGGTCCGGTTTGGTTTAGGCTATTTGGTAGAGACAAAATAGGGGCATAAGACAGGGTGGGGGCTGGAAAATTGAAAAGACATTAATTATATATAATAATTGATTATCAACAAGAAGTGTTAAATTTTCTGCACAATAATCCAAAGTATTTGCCTAGTAAACTCCAATCCCAATCTTTATATATGATTTGAAATGATAAAATGAGATGCCTCAGCATTTAACCACAGCTTGTGACAGACAGAAACACCCAGAGAGAGAGAGAGGAGGGAGAGGGAGAGAGAGAGAGAGGGAATATTGATTTAGGGATCATTATTCAGAAGATCAAGAATGGTAAGCAAGTTTGATATGGCAGCAAGAGGGAAACTAAAGAAGATTTTTTTTTTCTTTCTATTTTTACTAAATGAAAAATAAATTACAAATAATGTAGGTAATGTCTAAGGGAGGTGAACAGATTCAACAGAAAGTGGTGGTCACCCAAACATGCATAGATTTAAGTTGGAATGATATGAAATGGCTTATGAATGCACTGCCTATCAATCCAGGAGATGAACTCATACTTCTTGGCCTCCTTCACCTCATCGATCCTTCTACGGCCTCTTTTCTTTCGTCTCGTAACTCTCTTTCTCTCTTGTCATGTTTCAATTATATTAATTTGCACATTTTATTTTATATTTTCAATCAATTCCTGCCTGCACATCAATTAGGATTATCTACACATTAACTTGCACGTTTTATTCATATGCTCATTTGTACAATGCAACTTATGCACAAATAACTAATTTTTTTAGGGAAAAAATATTTTTTGTCCTTTAAATTTTATTGATTTTGTGTTTTGTCCTCTTAAGTTTTGAATTTTGAATTTAGTCCTTTAACTTACTAAAAATTATAATTTTGATCTTGTGACTTGTTATACCCGGTCACTCAACCGATTACAGACCAAAATCATAATTTTGTGTAAGTTAAAGGACTAAATTCAAAATTTAAAAGGACAAAAAACCTAAGTTTTCAATTTTGAATTTATTCATTTAACTTACAAAAAATTATGATTATGGTCCTGTGACTTGTTATACATAATCACAAGATCAAAATCATAATTTTGTGCAAGTTAGAGGACTAAATTCAAAATTTAAAAGGACAAAAAATAGAGTTAATGAAACTTAAATGACAAAAAGATATATTTTCCCTTTTTTTATCTAATGTTCAGATTGATCATTCCATAAAAGATCAATAATATATATATATATGTTTATCTTTCACCTATAACGATTTTGATCCTCTAACTACTAAAATTTGATTTTTGTCTTTTATCTTTCAAAAAAATTATTTCATCATTTATATTTATAAAAATTTAGGTGTATGAAAGTGATCATATGCAATATAAATATATCATTTTATTTATTGGTGCATGTGTGTATATTTATTACAGGGGGTTATAAGGGTAAAGGGGATGCAAATAAGATATTTGCAGCTGGCAAAAAAATGAAAGAAGAAGAACTGAAAAAAAAGAGGGAAGAATACTGCCAAAACGGTGGTGTTGTGAAGCTCCAGTACAAGTACCAATGGGAGAAAAAGGTTTACTATCTTTATAAACTTCCTCCTCTTTTCTATATTATTGTCTAAAGTGTGAAGTCTCGTATGTGCATTGCACTCGTCACGTTTCAATTAAAAGGTAATATCACGGTTAAATTAAAGCTTATGTTATATTTCATTTCATGTTTTTAATTTTTTTAATTTCGTATTTCATTTAAATTAATTTTAGGTTTTATTCTCTTGGGCTAAAAAATTAAAATTCATAATTTAAGCGGACGAAAAACAAAGTTATTAAAATTTAAAGAACAAAAAAATATATTTTCTCCTTAGATTACGCTAAACTCATTAATTACACATAAACTATTGACTTATATTTGGTTGCTTCGTACTATACGAATTTTTTCTTGCACAGAAATTATTGAATTAATCTTTAAGCTAAATTTAACCCCCATTTTTTGGAAAAAATAATAAAATATAGTTTAAAAAAATGACATTAATTACAAATTAGATTTGTGTAAAAAAATAATGTTTTGTGCATATATACATATATACAAATATTTTGAACCAATTTATAAATATGGTCATTTTTGTAAACCAATATGTAAACTATTCTTACGTACAAATGAAGATAATTTTAAGAAATGAAGCATTTACATATTAACTCAAAAAAATAATTATATTTATAAATTAATTCAAAATATTTACACATATGTATACATATTTTTTCACAATTTTTTTTTGACAAATTCAATTTATAATAAGTACTCCTTCTGTTCCATAGCAACTTGCAATGGGGGAGGGACACACAAATTAAAAAAAAAAAAAATGGGACAAAGTAAAAAGATAGTGTTTTAGGGATAAATTGGTAAAATTTTATGTAAAAAAGAATAAAAAAATTAGTTGGATTGAGTGTAATGTGGATTAAAAAGTGGAAAAGTAATGGCACATGTAAATATGTAGATATTGTAAGGGCAAAATTTATAAAAGAGGTTTTTTTTTTTTTTTTTTGTCTGAAGTTCTTGTGGACTGTTAAAAAAAGAAAAATTGTAAGTGGATGGAGGGAGCATATATTTTTTTTTAACAATTTCGTAATTTTTTTCCATTAAAAATAAGTTTGAGTTGCATACTCTGGCACCGAGAATAAGTTTAGGCCAAACACTGCATAAACATCTCCAAAGTTTATAGCAGAGAGCATGAGAAAATGGTCTTTAACTTGCAGTTGCATGTTTTCAATTCACTCAAATGAAGACGACCATTTTCTGTAGCATTTCCTTCTATTGACCATTTTCCATTAGCCCACTCTGTGATTCTAATTCTGCAAAAATTTAATGATGAATTAATTGGTTGATATGGTGAAATTTTCAGGTAAAAGTCGATGTGGAGGTAACAGCAGGTTCCTCCCGTAAAGTGGCGGCTGTAAAAGCCGCCAGATGTTTGGGAGCCACATGGATTGTCCTCGACAGGTTAGTTTAACATCTCGATTCACTGTTGGAAATTCATGATTCTGGGTTAATTTTGAAAAAAAAAAGGCTTAAGTAGTGGAAACAATTAGTTTAGGTTCAATTTCTCTGACACTCAACGAATTTGCTGTTATGTGTATAATTTCAATTTACTCTCTGCATATGGGCATGTATATTTTAAAGCTATTGATGTAATCAAGGCTCCTAGGGTTTGGTTGTGAGGTAGAATCATAAGCAGTCTCAGTCCCCTTTAATTGTCTGGATTCGATTTCGTTAGTGTTTGCAGTTTGTGTTCTGGGTTCCCCAGCAAACCTTGTTGTTGGATTGTTCTGTGTCACATATTTCTTAAGATCAAAAAGTTTAGGGTAAGGTTTTTAAAAGAAAAGAGAAGAAAGTTAAGTGTTCTTCACTTCTTCTGAGTTCCTATGGCACATTTGAGGCTCTATGTGCTTAGTTCATATACCATATTGAGTTCTCAAATGTTGAAGGTGTTTGTGCATGTTGTAGAAGTTAATGAGCATGACAGAGTTCCATATCAAATACCATATTGATATCTTAATGTAAGAAGTAGAGAGTTTATGAGTAACATCTAAGGTTCCATGTATCATGTTACAGGGAGATGAAGAAGGACAAACAATACTTTTTGGACAAACTCTCGTGTGGTATTTCAAGAATGAAAAGTAACAACACGATTGAAATTATTAGAGGTCCAATCAATGAGCACGTATCATACGATGAGATGATACCATCATACTCGGGGGAAGACTCATCTTTATCAAGTAAGGCCCACACTTTTCTCCATTTTTAAGACTGAACAGGGGTGTTTGGTGGGTTGGGGATTCGAAATGGGGAAGCACCAAAGTGATTGCTTGGTGTGAGGTATCAGTCCTATAAAATAGCTTTCATACCCCAGTTTTGGGGAATTGGCCATAATTGAACAAAATGGGAGGACTGAAAGTTACCCCAATACACAGACGTCACTGCAATCATTTCGAATTCTATTCCTATTCCCCTTAAATCACTAAGCACCCCTTAGAGTTAGCAGCAATGCTTGAATGAGTTGCCTGGACCTTTAGTTGGAGGAATTTTCATATCGCTATTCCCTTTTGCTTAAGTTGAGCATTTAATAGACTTTAGTGTGCATTTTGAATGCAAGCAAATAAAAATAGTCAGATATACAGGGTGAAACTACCAAGTTGCAAAGCTAAATAAGTAACAAAAATTGATGTCATTTTGGTTGTTTTGATGTACATTAATTGCCATATATCCTGATTTTAAACATCACGTAGTTTTGGTATATGATTTTGTGCAGGATGTCTAAACATATTTAGACATATTATGAGCTTCTATGCAGCATTATGAGAAATAGCTAGTGTAATGTGGCATAGAGGAAAGTAAACTTAACTTGGCTAATATTATTAGTTAAGTTACCTTTACTTTGATTTATGTTTTCCCAAGGTTGATACCTTCAAAAATGCAGACGCTATTCCCTTAAACGCCTTGTATAAATTACAAAGAATGGAGGGTTGCTCAAGTTCTTGAAGGAAAGGTAAAAGTGGCACTTGTAATGAGATAGAATTTTATCTACTATCTTTTAGGCAGTATGGATGCTGCCATATAATGACACATTATTTTCTTTCACTTGTTGAAATACTGCATGCAGATAAGAAAAGGATCATTTGGGGCTCCTCTATAATCTTAGGAGACACGTAACATAAGTATATTTTATATGAAGTTGAATTTACTAAATGGGCACATTTGTAATGTTACTAACCTACAAAGCACAAACTGTAGAATAAAATGTCCAGGGGTTTATAGTTTTGTTTTTGTGCTATGGAATTCATTTAAAACCTTTGGATATGGTAACAGAAAATGAAGAAAATGTCATATCTGAATAATAATAATAATAATAATAATAATTTAAAAAAAACGATTTGTAAAAGAAGAAACGGCAATGTTTGGAAAAAAATGGTATAATGCAAAAAGTAGTCTATTATAATAGTTATTAAAAATGATCTAACGTAATAAATAGGCAAAATAATAGTAGTATATTTTTTTTGTATATTGTTAGCATACAAAGTATTACATTTACCAATTTGAAAAGAATTGCCCATGAATACATCTTAAATATAAATTGTACTCCCTCCGTCCGACAAGAACTTGCAAGAGGGGAGAGGCACACATATTAAGAAAAAAAGAAAATAAAGTGAAAAAAAAAATGTATTTTGAGTGTTAATTTGGTAAAACTTTATGTATAAAGTACATAAATTAGTTGGATTGAGTGTAGTGTGGGCCCAAAAATAAAAAGTAATAGCATTTTGTGTAAATATATAAATATTGTGATGGCGGAGCCTATGGAAAGATTTCCTTTTTTGAATCTGTAAGTTGTTGTGGGACGTCTAAAAAGGGAAAGTCTATGTCTATGAGTTCTTATAGGACGGAGGGAGTCTTACCTTTTATATTATAAAGTATAGTTGATAACTAAAGTGCAAGTTCATCAGGATGCAAGTGAGACCTAGAATCAAGTTTCCAAATCCAAAATGAGGTGGCCGGTTATTAGGAGAAAGGGAAAAAAAAGGGGAAACTACCAAAATACATTTCTGAGAACATAAGGGCATCATTTTGATTGTTTCGATGATGTTGCAGGCGTAAAGTAACTGCCCATGTTTAGAAGATCTTTACTTCTACTTCAAAAAATGGGGTGAATGTTGTGAAACATTGCAAATATAGTCACTTTGCTAAGATGTCACCTTTTTTTGTTTTGTTATTCTTGAAGCTATATTAATAATTAAACGTGAACTTATTCATATTTGAAAGGTTTGTGTTTCTCCTTTTACCATCATTGGCAGAAAGGGACAAAAAATTTCATGTGTGAGTGGTAAACAAAATGAATTCAATTGGTGATATATCTATATCTCTGCAGAATCTCCAGTGGATCAAGGAGCAAACTTAGGAGAACATTCATCATATAGTTATGCTAGTGGGCCTTTGCTGGATAGTTCCCAAAGCTTAGGTTCATCTTCTTATTTTGTGGAGGGAAAACAACCCACTACACATGTTCAAGATATTGAAAGAAAGGTGAGCACCAAACAAGCTATAAGAGAGAAGAAGTCTCTCCGTACAGCTCTAAAATTTTCAGAAAATGGCCGAAATGAACCATTCAAGTCTCTAGAAAATCCGAGTCGGCATCGACAATATAACATTGGGGGAAGCGTTGAGATATACGGCAATCAAATGGAGGAGTTTGAAAATCCTATTTGTTCCGTGTGCAAGAATAAACGACCTAAATTTGGTTCCCATAGAGACTTTACTTATGCAGAACTGGATGAGGCTACTAAAGGGTTTGCAAAAAAGAATTTAATTTCAGAAGGTGGATTTGGCTGGGTTTTTAAAGGAAAGCTGAAAGATGGGTTAAAAGTCGCCGTCAAGCAACACAAACCTGCCAGCCGTCAGGGAGAAAAAGAATTCAAGTCCGAAGTCCACGTGCTTAGCCAAGCAAGACATCAAAATCTCGTTATGTTATTGGGATCTTGTACTGAAGGAACCCACAGATTACTTGTTTATGAATATGTGTGTAATCACTCGTTAGAATATCACTTATCAGGTAAACTGGTACATTTGACTCCCATTTTTTACTCTGGAAGTGGTTGATGAAAGTGAAAACTGGAATATCATTCAGATTATCATTTTGAAAAACTGCAGATAGTAACCCACAGCCTCTCAACTGGGATCAGAGAATGAAAATAGCAATGGGAGCGGCCAAAGGTTTGGCCTATCTGCATGAACGCAACATTATTCACAGAGACATGAGACCAGCCAATATTCTCATCACCCATGACTATGAATCACTGGTGAGATTCTATCAACTGTTTGTTTCTTTAACTTCTCTTGAAACCAATAAATTAATACTAAGCTGATTGATGTTGATTCGGTCAATACAATATGTAGTACCTTGATGTTTCATCCATGTTGATAGAATCATGTGTGCCAAACATGTGGTTAGCCAGTTTATCCATATGTGAGATGATGACATCTTCAGGCTTACAAGATGACTTAATCAGAAATTTTCACCTTCTCACCACAAATTAATTAATTTTTTTTAAATGTTTTAGTTCCTGTGTATAATGAGAAGTATAGTAAATGCAACTCCTTTCAAACGATTGATTTGTTTTATCTCAGCTTGGGGACTTTGGTCTTGCCAAAGCACAACAGGAAGATTCAGCCAATTCATCTGGAGTGGTTGGCACACTGGGATATCTGGCACCAGAATATGCAGAAAGTGGGAATTTGTCGACAAAAACGGATGTATACTCATATGGAGTGGTTTTATTGCAGCTTATCACAGGACTAAGGACAACTGATGACATTCCTGGTGGGAAAAGTCTTGTTGGATGGGTTAGTTGCAAAATCATAATTATTTTGGTTTTCAAACTGAAGATTTAGGATATAAACCTTTCTCTATAGTTCCTCCATCTACTTGATAGACTGACTGTTTGACAGGCAAAGCCACTTCTGGAAAAAAAGAACTACCCAGACCTTATCGACAAAAGGATAGTGGACTCCCATGATGTGCACCAACTATTTTGGGTGGTGTTAGTTGCTGAAAAATGTCTTAAAAAAGATCCTGATAATAGGTGGATGATGCAACAGGTACGTCATTCGAATGGAGATCGCAATAATATTTGTACTGCATCCATTCATCCAAAATCGTGTATACAGAATATTGAAAACTATTCTAGCTTTGAACTTAATCAGGGCATTGGCTAAAATTTCCTTTCTTTTTGTGGAATTTGTGGACTTACAATTAGTCAGTTACAAACACATTGGCCAGTTTCCTACCATTTGTCAAAATTTGGGTAGGTTAGTGGAGAACCTACTTCAATATCCCAATTTTAACCACAAACTTTAATCATGTTACAAACACATTTCAGTATACCCTTTTTGTTTCTTTGGGAGTTGCCATGAAATTGAAAGGGAATTTTTCTTCTTAACCAAAGGGCTTTTTTTCCTGTCAGTGATGGCCAATTAAGTCAGGAGGGTATTCTGACAATATCTAATGCATCACATTTTGATGTGACTAATTTCGTAATGTTTCATTGATCTTCAAGAACCTAGTGTGATATTATGGAATTATTGACACATTTGATGTGCTGTAGTATTTAGGCTTCATTTCCTGCCCTGGTGATAATTCATGGCATCTAAGAGTGTGAATAATGCTAGTTTGATTAGACAGGAAGCATATTGGATTACTGGATAAGAAGTGCTAAAATGAAAAAAAAGTGTGTTGAAATTGTGGATTTTGGAATACATCTGTGATGGCCCATACAGTTGGCATGTGCTGTATTTAACTCCTACAGTGGATCAGATAGGATACGTAGAAAGTCTCAACGAGGCAAATACATGGAGATGATCAGTATAACATTTTGCACGTATAGGTTTCACATTATCTAGTGATTTCTTGAAAATTTACTACAATTGTTGGAAAAACTCGTTTAAAGCATCAGATGAAGCTTAAGGCACCCCAGTGTTTGTTGCTACTCTTATTTATGGCACTTATACTCGAGTTTTGGGGCCTCATATTTCTTGTAAATGATTGTCGCATTTGTTTAGGCAAATCAAAACGTGTTCAAATGGTAGAAGTGCGGTCACATTTTGCATTAATTTTTTTCAGAAATAGGCAATATTATCAGAGTTAAGTACTTTTCATTTCGTCTATGCAGGTAGTCCAAAACTTGAACTGCATCAAGGACGATAATACAAACTTTATCGTAGACTTTTCTTGAACAGAAAAGTAAGTTTTCTCAGTTTATCCTGGAAAATGCAGCTATTTCTGGCGGGAATATTCGTCTAAGTTAAGCTTTACCTCGTCTCTAGTCACTATTTATGGTGCATCACTTAAGCTTTCGTCTCTAGTCACTATTTATGGTGCATCACTTAGTCGAGATAGCCTAGTATCTCTACGCATCACTTTGGAGATTCGACGGAGATACTAGGTTATGTCTTTACAGTAAACACTGGGAAGATGTATGTATTTTACACTGAAAGCTATATAAAGATAAAGTGCTTTTATATAATGTTGAAAGGGAGCTTTAATTTGTCTTAACATTTGGAAAAATAGTCTTGGACTTGATTTTCTGTTGGCATATTTACAGCTTGTAAAGGATCGTTTTATCAATTTATTATGTATAAAAAGTTTGAAGATGTTTGTAGTATTTTATCTGATACTATATTTTATTCTATATATAAAATTAGTCACTACTTAATTACATCCTTAGTCGATTATTTAAGTTTTAAAAACATCTAAAAAAATTATTCATATTATTACATGTATTCATAGGGTAAAATATTAAGATATCAAATACCCCCTTTGTCCCACAGGAATTTGCACACTTTCTTTATTTGGACGTCCCACACAAATTTACACACTATTAAAAAAAGAAATTTGATTTATGTACATATTCACAAACATATACATATATTTACCCATATACCACTACTTTATATATAAAATATATTTTTCTTAAAAAATGTATCGTCCCGTAGGGTGCAAATTCCTACGGGACGGGGGAGTAATACATACTCCCTCCGTCCCAGAAGTGTTTTCACTTTTGGGATGACACACTTTTTAAGAAAAGTAGAGTGTTGTGTAAAGTTATATTATTAAAATAATGAGATTAATTGGATTGTGAGGATAAAGTTAAAATAATAGTTTCTATTTATAGGGTGTGAAAACAATTGTGGGACGAACGGAAAAGGAAGTGTGAAAATAATTATGGGACGGAGGGAGTATAATAATACTTACTCCGTCTAGTCTAGGATTGAGTTGGGCCTTTAAAACAGAGGTCCGGTTGACATGTGCCACGCGTAAATACCACCAAATGGTGGGATACTTTCTTTTTTGTGAAAATACCACAAAATACCCATTTTGAACTTCTAAAAATTTATTTTATTCACATCTAACTTAAAAAAAAATTTATACCCACTTTATAATATAAGACCTAAATACCCTTATAAAATGGGTATAAAAAAGTTAATAACTTTAAATTGGGGCCCACTTTATCCTTATAACCACACTATCCTATAGGTGTTAGGTTTGATTTTGTATTATAAATATTAGAGTACAAGTTATTCAATATATAATTGAACTTTATTTATCTATAATTCTATAATTTTATCAATTAATATTTAATTAATTTAATTGTGCATGTGAGTAAGTAGAAGAACCAATATGAAATTAACTAACCATTTTGTTTATTACTCCATCATTCATATGTTGTTTTAATCTATTTCAAATATTTTGTGTTTTTTAATTAGTATTTTTGTATAAAAAATTTATTAATTAATCACTGATTCGATATGCAGTTGATAAAAATTAAAGTTTATAATTAAATTTTTATTAAGACAATTCGGTAGAGATTTAAATTTTTGTTTAATTTTGATGTGGATAATGCTCTCGTATTAATTAAATTTTAATAGATATATTTTCAAACATCACAAATTAAATATTTTTATATACTTAAAAAAATTATAGTATTCATTAATTTGCATTAAAATTTAACTTTTATATTATAATATTCATCAATATGCACTACACATTAAAATAATCTAAATAAAAAATTCAAATAATCACACATATGATAAAAATATTATAATTAGTTAATATGATAAAAATATTATAATTAGTTAATTTATTAAAATTATATGTTTTACAACTTCATTGTTATTTATTATAATATAATATTTAATAATATTAAATAATATAAATATCAAATGGGATGGGGTGGGGTAGGGTAGGATAGGGTGGAGTGGAGTGGGGTGGAATAACTAGATGATGATGTTTGTGGGCCATATGGGTAAAAAATATTGTTTGAAATTGAAAATGGATAGAAAATGTTATTTATATTTGAAGTGGGTAAAATAAATTTTTTGGAGTTGAAAATTGGTATTTTGAATTGTCCCCCTTCTTTTTTTATGCGAAATAATTGTATACTTTCTAAATGAAAAAGTAAACTTTTTCCCAATTTAAAAAAAAAAAATCGCTTCCCTACCCAAAATGAAAGGGAAAATAAAATAATATCATCATAATGTGTCAGTGATGTACGGATTCTTCTAAAAATATTATAATTCAGTATCAGATTTGCACGCACCTCCTAAAAGGAATAAAATTCTTGAATTCATGTATCGTATGTTTCACGTGCTGAATCTGTCGGCCACTTGATGAATCCTGATAATGAATTCTCGAATTCACTGCACGGATTATATTTATTAAGCATTAAATATATAATTTCAATTGAATTTTACTATGTCATATAATCTAAATTGATATTTTTTAGATTTACTATTATGGCTTATGTATTAAACTAATTTAACTTAAATTGATATTTTCTTACATAATTATATTATATCATTGAATATACTCAAGTTTTAGGTGATAAAAAATATAAATTACATACATTTAATTTATAAAATTTTAAATATATATTTATATTTAGGTATTTTATATAATAAAATATAAATAAATAGACGTATTCTTAACGAATTGTATGTAAAATTTTATGAATAAAATTTTATTTTTCTTCTTTACCCTTACATGTATTGAAGGAGAGTTTGTGTTCATAGTGGTTACATCATTAATGTTATGCTCCAATTTTGAAAAAATTGACAAAAAAGAATGTTGTTGGTTGTGATATGGGGGATTGATTGAGAAGGATGATTATAATATGAGATGTAGGTAATCAAACGGGGATGATGATTACCTTATTTAGAAGGAAAAATAATATTGTGTACCTCAATTATTCTCATTGTCTACTATAATTACTATGCATATCCTCATCCCCGTTACCATTGAAGAATTTTATACCAAGCGCTCCCTTAGTTATTTTTAAAAACTCGTATCCCCGAACTTGTATTGTATTGGCCCCACGTTTGTTTGTTGGCACTTGTGAAATATAGGTCGCGACGAGTGATCAAGTTCTGGTGAAAGGTACACATAATATTTTGTCTAATTTATTTTAGTTTCGTCTTCTCAATTAATCTCACTATTTAACAAAGATATGTTAAAGGAAATTATATTTATGTGCCTTCATCAAAAGTATTTACTAGAAGGATAGTTTAGTCATTTCATTATGTATCTTATATTCCTGTAACCCTAGTTTGTAACCTATATAAAGGGATCTTTCCTGGCTTTGTACGCCCCCAGATGTAGCCTTTCAGGTGAACTGGGTCAACAAATATGTTCTTCGTTTTCTTTATGCTTTATCGATTATCCTAAAACACGTTATCAGCACGAGTCTCTACGAATAATAGGATTCACGAGAGGATTGCTCAAGCTGTTTCTGGATCAAATCAAATTCGGGATTAATTTTTAATTATTTGCTGAAACCGTGAGTTCCTTTTTAATATTAATCTGGAAAAAATTATTAGGTTTTATGCCTGCAGAATAAATGTTTTCTTGAATATGCTTTATATGATTATTCATGTGATTCCATTAATTCTGCTGAATTGTTTCATATCCAATATGATCCTATAAAATATCTTAAGATTAGGTATTAGATTATTCGATTATGCTTACTGCTGGATATATTCATGATTTAATTCCTATATGTGATATTTATGATTATGCTTTCATATGTTATGTTCTGTATTTTTTCTTAACAAATCAGCATAACAAAACCGGGAAATAAAAAAAATCATCGTCTTCGATGATACTATTCTAAAAAATCAGAATTTTTTTTCTCGAAAACTTATTGTTTCCAGATTTTTGAAAACGGTTTTTTTTTTTTTCAAATCAGCAAACCCAGGTTTTCGAATAACAAAACCTATATCAGAGATTTTTAATAAACCCAAATCAGATACTCAATCTGATATTCCAATCTGATATTCCAGTCTGTATGAAAAAAAAAATTGATTCCAATCTGATATTCCAAATCAGATTTCAAAATCTCCATTTTTTTTTTCGAAAACCACCAAAATCGAAACCTACCTACTGCGTCGACGAGCCGCAACGCCTGATTGAGCACGACGGTGCGATGGCCCAAGCAATGGCCTCGACCGACGGCCAAGTTCGCCGGCAACGCGCGTCGACGCGATGGCTGAAGCGGCGGCAGCTGCGCATCCCCATCGGTGCGACGATGCTCTGGCGCGCGATGCCCGTCTAACGGCGGGCCTCTGGTCCGCGACGGCCATGCGACGCGCGACCACGAACGGCGACTGAGCGCAAAAAGTGACAGCGACTCTGCGTCGGCGGTTGCGATGAGCGACGGCGACTAAGCGCCTGCGACGTCGAACGGCCAAGCGATTCCGTTCAGCGACTATGCTCGAACCACGATTCGCACGCTGAATCAGTCAAGTCGAGTAACGTGCGCGCGTAATCCGGCGATTGACACCTTTCTCTCCCCGCTTGAATCGTGAAAAATCCGCCGCTGAACCTTTAGCCATTTTCTGCTTCAAACCCGTCGCTGAAAGCATTTCCTTTCATTAATTGGGCTTAGGTCCATTTTATGGGCCTATTTTTAAAAAAAAAAAAAAAAAAAAAAAAGCTTATCTGATTGAGGACCATTACTTGGGCCCTTTATTATGTTTTGGGTCATTATCCTTTTAAATATGTTTGGGCTTTATTATTGTTAAGTTGGTCCTAATTTATTTTGGGACCCAATTATTAATTTATTTTGGGACCTAATTATTAATTTATATGTGCCTGCAACCCATTAAGAATTATTTTAAATTGAGTCCTAATTATTATTTGATTTGGACCTGCAACCCATTAAAAAAAATTCATGGAAGATAATTATGAATTACAAATAAATGTGATAAAGTATTTTCACAAAGCATCGATAAATATGTGACTTATGGTCTCAAAATCTAATTCAAATACATACATTCTTGAAAAGAAAATATTATTGCATATTGCTACTCTTGCATATTTAATAAATACTCTTCCTTGTGTACAATAAATGGTGAAACGTACTCGACCTAATTATATTATTTTAGACTCAAAAGTAATTGAGTGTCATTCTCGCATTTTCAAGGAAAGAATTTATGTTTACAAAATCAAATCATCCACGGGTGCCAATGACAAAGCATTGTCTGATAAGGTCAAATTGAATTGATATTACATATTGACCATATTTTACGCGAAAAATGTCCAATATTACACAAAGAACAGTGTGGGGCCTTAAATCCCTAAATTACACAAAGAGCAGCTCAGATTAGTGGCACAATTTTTTTTTTAAAGTTTATTGGGACAAAGAAATTTCTCAAGACTAATTTGAATAATGAAAAGAACCTAAAAGAAAATGGGACATGACGTACTAATACATACGAATATGGGAATGATATATGCAACACATGTAGCTGTGGTGTACCAAATCAAATTGTAATGCAAGCACAAGATATCAGTTAATAAATGGTAAATGGGATCTAAAGTACATGATACCCACTATATTAACCTCACGATAATAAATTTTAATGGCAACATGGACTTTGCTAATGAATTCCTCATACTTCAAGAATGTTAAAAAGGCATTATGCCTCATTTATTTAAAATACTCATTTTTGTCTTAAAATTATTTTGACTAATGATGAATTTTGAGTTAGATTTTGATATGAGATCTTATTTTTATTAATGTTGGTTCATTAGATTTTATTTAAAAGTACTCAATTTATTTAGTATACATGGTACGAATATAACATTTCCACGATGTAAAGTGATGCATTTACGAAATAAAAGAAAATGTTAAATGAAAAGCAAATCATTTTACTCAAAATGAAAAGTAGATCATTTTATTCAAATTGAAAAGTAAATAATTTTGTTCAAATTGAAACTCAAAAGGATATGAGATTTCTAAAAAGAACAAGGAACGATGTCTAATGAGACAATTGTTGAAAAAAAAAAAAGCTCCATATGCATTAAGAGCTAATCGAACCATGTATAATTTTAAAAAATATTTGTACCAACGTTATTTATAAATACACTGTGAGAATGAAATTTTAAATATATTTAACAAATGTGAAAGAAAACACATTTTAAAGAAACTAAGATATTAATCTGGTGGGAAGCACCTCCCTACTGTTCGAATTTTTAACTATATTTTATCACTGACGGACTATGTGATATTAATTTATATAGATTTTTGTATAATAATTCATAATGTTGAAGAACTCACATTATGTCCTTATTTTTAGAGTGGCACATGAAATGAGATGAAAATTAGATATAATGTATGATATCGATCTTGTTACTGCATTGTCGCACTTCTTATTTTCTGAAGCACCAGATATACTATTTACATCTCACTCTGCCTCATTATAAAATTTTAAGGGAAGTCACTCATTCTGCAAAGCCTACTCTTTAGCAAAAGTAACATTGAGACCTGTTTATGCTAAAGATACAAAATAAAATATTTCATTCTTACACAAGATATATGATGATATTTGTGGATTTATTGATCCAGAATGCAGATGATTCAAGTATTTTATGGTACTGGATTATACTTTGACATACGGGTCACATGTCACTTTAATGTCCACAAGACATTATGCATGCAAAACTCTTAGCACAAAGTACATGTCTTAGGGCTCACCACCCTAATAACATTATTACATCAAAAGCATCTGATGATTATTGCATATATATCAGGATTAATGTAAAGCATCTCGATACCCATGTGCTACACAAAATGGTCTCGCAGAGGCCACCATCTAAAGAAATATATGGTGGTTAGGTACTGATTATGCGCACCAACATGTCTATCTCTGCATGAGGTTATGCAATATTGCATGCATCTTTACTTATTCGTTCTAGACCCACTGTTAACAACCTGTGTACCAGTTGGTAACTGGATATAAGCCTGATATTTTACATTTATGCATCTTTGGTTGTGCAACATATGTGTCTATTGCGCCTCCACAACGCACTAAATGGGTTATTGGAAACGATTAGGTATTTATGTTTGATATGAATCTCGAACAATTATCCGCTACTTAAAACCTTTGACAGACGAACTATTTACCGCTAGATTTGCGGATTGTCACTTTAATGAGACAGTCTTCCCGTCGTTAGGGGGAGATAAGAAAAAGAATTTTCTATGGGAACGACAGGAAGAATCGTGGTCCATTCCCACCTTGTCTCATTTGATCCCTAAAACTTCACAATGAAAAAGTGATGTAAAATAATAAATCTTCAGAACGTAACAGATTCGATGCCTGATTCGTTCATTGATATTGCTAAAGTGACAAGGTCTTACATATAAGCTGCAAATGTGCCTGCAAGGTTAAAAGTCCTCAATAAGGGGCACAGCACCATAGAAAAGGTGTTGCAACCATACTTGGTGGAAGTGTGGTTGAGGCCGTGGCTCCCAAAAGGAAAAGGGGGAGGTCACCTGGTTCGATTGACACCACCCAAAGGAAAGAATGGTAGTTGTGGCACATTAAATCTATCGATCATCAATATCGAAAATACATCTCATGAGATTATCTCTGTTTATAGTTATGTCCAAGAATCATTACTGGAGGACGCTCCGATGTTTAATATGATTCCAGAGAATGAAAAATCTCTATTGATTATGAGAGTGCATATGGATAGATGGATAGACATTGCACGAAGATTAGTGATGTATATATTTATTATGTTTCTCAAGAAAATATAGAGCACGATAAAATCGAACCAAGCTCAGTTGTAAAATATCAACAAAGAGCAAACTGGCCTAAAAACAAGAATCAATCCAGGTAGAACTTGATTCTCTGACAAAGTGACAGGTATTTGGTCCGGGTAGTGCTAGCCCGACCAAGTGTAAAGCCTGTAGGGCATAAATAACTCTTTGTCATAAAGCGTAATGAGAAATATATGGTCCTGATATATAAAACTTACCTTGTAGCAAGGTTTCTCATAACGCTCTGGAATTGATTATAAGGAGTCATACTGTGTTATAGACATTATAACGTTTTGCTACTTAATTAGTGTAGTAGCATCCGAAGGATTGGAAATGCAGCTTATGAATATGGTTACTGTATATCTCAACGGGGATCTTGATTCATATATATATATATATATGAAAGTGTCTGATGACCTTCTATTAACCAAGTCAAGTGACTGCTTGATTGGGAAAGGTTACAACAACAAGAACAATGCCCTTGCGTATTTATAAAGAAAAATGAGTTTTGGGTTTGCGATTATGACACTTATGTTGATGGATGAACATAGGTACTCTTAATGAAATAAGAGAAATCCTGAAACTAATTAAAATTATTGAGATAAAGGATCTTGAGAAAACTCAGTTTATTAATGTTTTGACTAGAACACTGAGTTTGTGGAATACTTATCCACCAGTCTGCATATGTCCAAAAGATGTTCAGGCGATTTAATATGGACAAAATGTATTATGTTAGCACTCTCGTGATCGGCCGATGTTTGGATTTAAAGAAATATCCCTTTCGTCCAAAGCAAAATGACAAAGAGATATTAGAAACTGAAATTTCTTGTTTAAGTGCAATAGGCACATTATTGTACTTAGCTCAATATACTCGGCCAGCTATTACTTTCTCAATGAACTTGTTAACTAAATTTATTACAGGGCCAACACAATATCATTGGAATAGTGTCAAGAATGTACTTTGATACTTAAAAGAAACCAGTGACATGGGCATGTTATTTACTATATAAATGTTGAAAGGGTCCACAGATGAAATTGTAACCCTTAGAAAATATTGAATGATATCCTATACACTTATACACCAAATAATAAGTTATTTGGTTCTACTAATGTTGGTTATATCTTAACCACATGAACACCCAAATTGATTATGTATTTACCATGAGAAACATGGCATATCTTGGGCATCAACTAAGAAACTTTGATAGAAATCTCTTAAAGCTATTTAGAGATACCTTACATATAGCAATTTGTGAGTGTATTTAGTGAAAGTCTATCATCACACATTCAAGGAGTCAGTGACTTGAGTTCTACCACTGAAGATCCTTTATGCAATGTATTGCATGCATTGAACAGATGAATCTGTGTTATATAGGTGATATGAAACATATATTACCGAAGTTTTTCTATAACATGCGACAACAATCTTTGCTCAAGATTCAAATAATTTAAGTAAGCTCTAAGGAAAATGTGGCTAATCTATTTACATAAACATTGTCAAAGATAACTTTTGGGAAACATCTTAAAGAAATTTAGATGTGTAAATTTTCTGAGCTCACTTGATAGATGTACCTATCAGTTGAGAGGTGTAGACTTCAGGGGGAGTCTTAACATAGGTTTTTATCGAGTCAACATTCATGCACCATCCATCCTTTTGATTTGGCACAAGTGGGAGTGTTAAAAGAAATTACATTTATGTGTCTTCATCAAAAGTATTTACTAGAATGATAGTTTAGTCATTTCATTATGTATCTTATATTCCTGTAACCCTAGTTTGTAACATATATAAAGGGATCTTATACACAAATATAGTGGAATAATCTCCTGGCTTGGTACGCCAGATGTAGCCTTTCAGGTGAACTGGGTCAACAAATCTGTTCTTCGTTTTCTTTATGCTTTATCGATTATCCTAAAACAAGATATAATGCTTTACATATATTTATTATTATTTTTAGTTTTTTTAATTTATTTGAAATATTCTTAATCAATAATTAAAATAAAATTGAGAGAGTAGAATTTATTTCTTTCGTGTACGTTCAAATTATAATGAAAAATAAATATCTCGCCATATTAAAGTCAAGGTCAAATAATATATCAAAGCCGAAGAGGCCATCCTCTTTCATTTGTGAACAGCGGCCCATGTAATGAAATGGTCCAAAAGGAGCAATCAAATTCTCACGCCCAATTAAATTTCAGTCCCTTTTTATTTTTTATTTTAAAAATAAACTTTAAAAGATAAAATTACCCTTTAAATATATTTCATAATTATAAAACATCAGTTCACCCACTCTTTCAAAATTTAGAATTTGATTGGTTCCACTCTATAATTTTTCGACCATATTTTTCGAAAAAAAAATTATTTCGTCAACATGATTTTTGATACAAAATGATAATAGTTTTTTATATACACATTAATAATTTTTCGTATGTATTTCACACTTTTTTTAATTGAATACATTAGTTCCACACTGGTTGGTGGAACAAATACAAACTGTTTGAAAAAAAATTATGAACATTTGTACTTTATTCGGAAAAAATTTCGAACATTTTGCATTTGTTCCACCAAAATTTCCGAACAAAAATTTTCAAAATATTTTTTTGTACAAATGCTATTTGTCCGATTAAATTTTTTGAACAAATAGCATTTGTTCGAACAACCAGAGTCGAACAAATGCCTTTAGTAATTTTTTCGTGTTTTCAATCGATTTCCAATGTCAATATTTTCAAAATCGTTCAAATCAAGTGAAAGAAAAAAAAGGGATGAAGTTGCAAAATTAATTTTAAGCTCGTGTAAGCGTGAGGCAAGTGGGGATCCGAATCCAACAGGTTGGATCCGAGTATGAGGGGTAAATTTAGAATTTCGCCACATATGCAATCATGTATTCACGTTTCATCTGTAAATAAATCTGCACCCTCTCCCCAGCTGAGCTCACATGGGCGGCGATGATGACCGCCGATCGCCACTCCAGGGGTTAAAGCTTTTCCTCCTATAAAATTATCTGCAGTTATCTTTCATTTGACCACAGGAGACAATGCCCGCCCCTTACGGCGCCGTTGCCGCCGCGAAGCCACCGTTAGTCACCCGCTCTCGATCCTTATACGCCGCTCAACGCCCATGGCGGTCATTCTTCGATATCCGCTCTTTCTCTCTCCCCTTCAGCTACGCTGAAGCCATGTCCCGAATCCGCCACAATTTCAACTATTTTCGCGCCAATTACGCCCTAATCACCCTAATAATCCTCTTCTGCGGCCTCATCTATCATCCGATCTCCATGATTGTTTTCCTGGTCGCCTTCGTAGGTTGGCTCTACCTCTACTTCTGCCGCGACGATCCGCTTGTCGTTTTCGGACGATTCGTCGATGACCGCGTTGTTTTGGTGGCGTTGAGCGTGGTCACTGTAGTGGCATTGGTACTCACTCGCGTGGGAGCGAATGTTCTCGTGGCCTTAATTGTTTCAGTGGTTGTGTTGGGTGTTCACGCGGTGTTTAGGGGTACAGAGGATTTGTTCTTGGATGAGAACGAGGCGGCGGAAGGTGGATTGCTCTCTGTTGTCAGATAAGATTGGGGATTTTTTTTTTCTTAATTGGATTTTCGATCTAGGGTTTTCACTGAAATTCCAATTAAACTTCAACAAATTCTTCTGGATTCTGGCTCGAGGTAGTTATTGCTGAGAAATTCGATCCTTCGAAGCTTGACGATCGAGTTAATTCTACCAAAAATGCTGATTACAGTCTGATCGATAGGGGAGAAAGGTGAATTTTGCTGTTTTACCTTTTTGAAATGCTTGGATTTTGCCTAAACATATCGTCTCAGAGAATTATCTCATTCTTGAGCTTGAATTTTGATGGATAAAGCCAAATTTTATCCTCAAAAGAGATTTGAACATGCTTGAATATTCATTATGATGAGTTCAGTGTGTTTTTGTATTACATTACATCAAAATTATTCGCCTTGAAATCTTTCTTTCTCGCCTTATCTTGAGATTGTTAATTCGTAATTTGATTATGATCCTACGCATTTTGAAAACAAAATAGAGAAATAAAATGAAGTTGTAAAATAGCAATTTTGTGAAGATAAATGAATGCAGATTTACATGAATTCTCTTTTTTGAATGTCAATTTTGTGCATACTAGTTGTGACAGTAATTTGAGTCATGCTTGATTTTTTTTCAAAAATTTTACTCTATATTGACACTTTAAAAATAAAAATTAAAAACTTCATTTCACTAAAATTTTTTGTTTGTTCAAGGAAGCAACATAGATTTAAGCAAATATTTTGAGTACATGAATTAAAGTTACAAAACTAAAAATGTATTTGATAAAATGAGTACACAAGTTTCTTCTTTCTGATTTTGTTTTATTTAAGAAAGTGTATTTATTTATTATTATATGGTTGACCACATGTTGACTTTTGTATAAAATAATAAAAAATTATAAAAAAAAAATGAAGAATTATAAAAAAAATATTGGAAAGTTGTGAAAATGGGTATTTATTTATTAATATATGGAATGTTGTTATTACTTTTTATGGAATGAAAAACTTATTATGAGACATCTATAAAAAGAAAGTGGAAAACTTATAGTGGGACGGGAGGAGAATTTGATTAAAGATACTCTCGGTCATGATAATTGTGTTTATTTGTCATATATATACATCTGTAAAAAAATATACACATTCTCTGTATAAAACAACCACTAAATATTTGAGCACAAATTTTACGGACGAACATAGTGATTTTAAAGCAATGAAAATTCTATTACAATCATCTTATATTTTTTAAAAGTATAGTTAAAAAATTCTTTCCTTGTGTTTTAGATTTTATTATTTTCAATAAATTTACTAAAACAGAGTAATTTTTTAACACACATCCAACTTCTAAATTCACTATATTTAAACAATTCCTCCAGAAGCACACCACGAATTTGTCAGCAAAAATAAGCCTAAAGATTTGCCACCACATAAAATACATATAATATTTATTTTAAAATAAAAATAAAATCCATCAATCCTGAAATTATCCATTACCGATCAATAGTACAGCCCAAAATACTGGGAAAATAAAAACTGAAAGGCACATCATCACAAGAACAAAATTGAACGAACATCATTCTGCAAACTAGTAGTAGCACACTAACCCCGTATGTAATATGTATATATTAATCAGGATTGCTGCTCCAATTGCGATTGCTGTTGTTGCTGCTGCGTACCGTGAAATTTTCTTCCAGCTTCGACTGCTTCTCTGCAAACGCAGTCGGAATAATAATCAACATACTGATATCATCAAAACTCCAAAACCAAAATCAACGTAACAAGCTTTTTCATTACATATATCCGTTCTACTTAGAATGTCAACAATGATAACATGCTTCGTCATCCAGTCATAAGCTTAGAACCTCAAGGAATATAATCCAACTTCGGAGGTATCAGTTTGATATGGAAAAACAAAGACTAGAAACTGTTCTTCTCTACGAGATAACTGTTACATTTGTGAAACACCTAATTCAGTTATAATTTTTTTATGGATGGATTAGAATAATAGACTATTCCAACAGTGTTTTTCCTTTTCATGAGTCAGCTCCAATACTAGTTAGTTTGAGTAGCCTATATAAATGCATGAAGGAGTGAAAGATACATGCAAATTGCATTGCTGCCGATCTTGCTCTATTAGAAGTAGCAACTCTCAAGCACTTTATTTTGGTTATTTTGTGATGTCCCATCACTTGAGAAAACCATTTATATCACCATGCACATAAAAAAGATATAGAAGTAAAGCAATTACGAGCATTATAACCTGAAAGCAGTTACGAGCTCCATATTCTCAGGGTTAAGCTGGACACCCTCATAAAAAGCATTGGCTGCCTCCTCGAATTTCTGCAAGCATAGACATGTTGAAACAAAATCACACACACAACAAAAAGAGAAACAAAGTTTTCACTAAGTTGCCATAGATTCAAGGGTGCAAATGTCAAGCTGGCTCACAAGCTACACATGCTCAACTCAGAAAAAACTCGAAATTGGCTCAAATTTAATCGACTCGTAATAGTAAAAGCTTGTCAAGCTCGCAATTCTAACCAAGCTCAAATAATTTTACTATCTTACTCGGTAATAATTTGCAAACATACTCTAATCATAAATTTTTAAAAAAAAAAAACATACAATTAAGTTTGTGCAAGTTATGAGTCAAACGCGAGTTCAAAAGAATTAAGCATGATTGAGTTGAGTGCAAGCTAGACACTATGCGACTTGACTCAACTCAACTCGGCTCATTTATGCCCCTACTGTAGAAGATGAGATCTCACCAGCAGCAAACGAAGAGCTGCACCCTCACGATAGCAAGCCTTGGGCCAATCAGGTCTAAGAGCCCGACATGCTTTTGCATCAGCTAAAGCAAGATCAGCTTGTCCCAGGCGAAACCAGCAAAGACTTCTATTAGAAAGCAAAGTAGCATCAGTTGGGTCAAAATCAATTGCCTGCAAATTCATCATAAGACCCAAAGTCATATACCTTAAGCGAAAAAATTATGCACAAAAGGCTATGACTAAAACTAAAAGTGTGGCGTTTCAAGGTTATATAAAAGTATTTCTTGTTCATCACCATATGGAATATTATTAATAATGCAAAGAAACTAGGACAAGACATACTCCAATTGACTCTTGGAGAGTAATATATGAAATAAGAAAGTGCCAAATAATATATAAACCTGCGTATAAGCATCAACTGCAGTCATAAAATCTTTCCTCCTAAAAGCATCATCAGCTCTTGCCTTAGCTTCAGCGGCCTTATTCTTGGCTTCAGCTGTCACCTAAAGATTGAAACAGTTGAATTAAATTGAAAAGCAAACAAACTACGCAGAGTCAAAGAGCAAAAAACTCATAAGCATCTGCATATTCAAACGTCTCAATAGCAGAAAGCAATTGGGGATTTTTACATGGCGGCAGAGATAAATGTTGCTAGCTTTACATGATACAGATTTTCCGTGTAACATTTTACTAAAACAGTTTGTCCAAGCCACTAATATTTTAGGTATATGTCAAAAAGATGACAACAGTCACATGGTGCATGCATATGAAGCATGGGGACTGATATTCTGGTATGTAGATACATGACCGAAAATTTAAAGAATGCGGATTGAAGTATTTAATAGTAGCTTTTGAACTTTGGATACACTAAGGAAACATTAAGTTTGGGACAAATTAACATAAGTCAAGGACATAAATTACAATTTCAGGACACACCATGTACCGATATAAGGATAATTTGGGAAATTTGAAAGTTTAAAGAGAGAGAGAGAGAGAGAGAGAGAGAGATTTGCTATTATATGCCAGGGTGGTTCAAGGAGGAGAAAAACCTCTGGTAAATCTTGCTCTGGATGTGTTGTGATACCCTTCCGTTTGTCAGAATCCTTTGATTCTTCATCTCGATCCTGCAATTGTTTAGATTGTAAACATATAAAATCTATTTGCGCACAGGTCCACATAAAACAGGACAAAACCACCTATTGCAGTTGACCTTATGCCATTTTGTAATAGGCTGTTATTCCATCAGAACACACAAGAGGACAGAAACTATATCAAATCTCCTTTAGTCAGAAGCAAAAGGTCTTATTACAGAATTTATTACTTTAGAATAACTAGCACATATTGGAATTACAAAATCTCCACGTTCCACTACGATTGTGCTGACAATAATATGACAAAATAATCAACTCTTCATAATATGGAAGAGATAAAGCATAATGGACTAGGTACCTCTTCTTGTTGCATGTGTTGAAGAATTCCATCAATGCTCCACTCTGGAACTGATTCAATTGGCTCTGTTAGAGGGTAAAGAATTTCTACAGCTGCCCTGTTTCCCCTTGAAGCTGCTACTTGAATTGGCCTCCAGCCTTCCTGCAGAAAGACAAACTTGAATACTATATGTATTTAAAAGATTTCAACGATTAGGTAACCATTCAAATCCCCTTATCTTCACCCAAGTTCACTCAAAAAACAAAAGAAGTAGCACAATTTTTTGTCAAATTTTCTAAATAATATGACAACACCAACTTGGACTTTTAGCTAACTTATTGAAATTTTAAGTGAAGCTAGAAAAGTGCCACTTAATTATGCATTAGCCTTGGATACTACATTTAAGGTCCTGAGGGATTTCATTTTCGAAAAAACTAAAGCAGCAATAAAAGTAATGACTAGATTTGTAGTAAAGCACAACTTAACAAGTGCTATATAGTGATTGTAAATTTTAATTAAAACTGTCTTTCACTAAACCTAAACAAGCAGCATTACGAAATAACGAGGCCCATTGTAGCACATGTAGCCCCTGAACTTCCTACATGGCTAGGATCTATATGAGATTAGACATGTATTGATTACTGTCTTTGAAGACCTTGCATTGCAAAGAAGTGTCATTACATTGCTCGAAAAGCAAGTTCCAATGAATGCTACTAAACATCATAAATACCAAGATTATCACTAGTATCCAGGGCATCCAATATCATTAAAATATCCTCGACTCAATTATGTGGAGTTTTCACTTCACAGTGATCACCAGACGGAAAAGCTTTGGAATGCGAAGTTCAACTCTTTACCTCATCTTCAGTTGCATTAGGGTCAGCTCCAGCTTGTAGTAAGCAGTTTATGATATCTGGGCTGCCAATATCAGAAGCGATGTGCAGAGGCGTTGCTCCACCTGCTTTAAAATTCACTGTTGCACCTGCCTGTATGAAACAAGAAAATATGAGCTTTTATACATGGGCTTTTTATATGTAGGATTAGGATAATATACAAATCATAGAATAGATATAAAATAATGGAAAGTAGTATTTTGATCCTGTAATTTATCACTATTTTGGTTTAGTCCTGTCAATTTTCATGAATTGAAAATAGTCATGTAACTTCAGTTTTTTTAAATTGAGTCCGGTGACCGGATATAGAATGTGAAAATCCATTTGACACTGACGTGGCAAAGTCTTATTCATCCACGTGACAAAACTTGATTGGTCAACCGAATGTTTGACCTCTTGAAGCGGGTCACCGGATGAAAATGGCAAAAAATCGGAAGTTACAAACTATTTTCAATTCGTGAAAGTCGACAAGACTAAATCAAAATAAAGATAACTTATTAAAAAAAAAAATTCCATAAGTTTATGCCAGAGTAAATGAAATGTTATTGATGTCCAAGGAGAGCAATTAAAAGCAAAAGGTAAGTTCAGTTACTTCAATCTGGATGCATGTTTAGACAGATTATCTGCTAAGAGTTAACAATTCCAAATTCTACACTGCAGGATCATTGTAAGTATAGTTGCTGGATACAACAATTAGACCTAAGCATACTTTACACAGGACACCATGGTGATTGATGAAAGATAATATAATAGATCATATAAATTGAGAACAATTTCAGAAATCGATAAACAGTTTCAATTAATAACTTCCTTTTTCAAGAGCTGGTGGACAGCAGCCTTCATTTATGACTTCCTAACAAATGCAGCAGACAAATTGGCTTATATTGTCAATTGTATTAAGCATGGAAATGGAGAGGTGAAGGAGGAAAAGAGAAAGTCGGGAATCAAATAAATGCTAGTGGAAACCATACTAATGGCTAGGGGTGGCATACCGTACCGTACCGTACCGCCCATACCGTATACTGTACCGAAATTTTCGGTATGCATTTTTGCATACCGATACCGTACCGAAATTTTCGGTATACCGGATTTCGGTATACCGAAATTTCGGTATACCAAAAATGCATACCGCATACCGTACCGAAAATTTCGGTATACCGTACCGTACCGATATTTCGATATATACCGAAATACCGGTCCATACCGAAATACCGACTATGTCGGTATACCGTCCATACCGGTATATACCGTCATACCGAAATAATTTAAGTATAATTTTAATTAAATAAAATTAAATTTAATATTAAATTATCAAAATGTATATACCGGTATACCGAGATACCGAAATATTTTCGGTATACCGAAAATAATCGGTATACCGGAATATTTCGGTATACCGATTTATACCGAAAATATTTCGGTATTTCGGTATATACCGGTATACCGAAAATTTTAAAATTTTATACCGATACCGTACCGAAAATATCGGTATGGTACCATACCGTACCGAAATTTTCGATAAATTCGGTATTTTTCGGTATGGTAAGTACGGTATACCGGTATTTTCGGTATTTGCTCCACCCCTACTAATGGCTGAGCATCAATATATGAACAAATAGTTAATTATATGACATTACAAATAATTGAAAATAAGAATATAAATAAAAGGGATAAGAAAGCAGAAGAGCAATAATTGCAACCGAACAGCTTTCTATTTGCTTTTTATTGTAAATTCATAATGGTACTTATGGAGGCAAAATACTAAGAAATAACAAGAGAACAACAGTTGTAGCAAAATTTGAAGGATGGGCAGTCAGAGCAGTATCGCATTAATAAGAAACACCTAAAAGAATAAATTAATTCACCTTAATTAGTAACTCCAAACATGCCAATGAACCAGCTGCAACAGCTGATATTAGTGGAGTGACATCATCATCAGTTTTAGCATCTGGCTGCAACAAAGCAGACATAGAAGTCCATATGTGAGCACCTAATTGTCATTTAAATAAGAAGATATACATGCTCGGTCACTGTCATTAAATCATGGTGCAAGAAGGAAAACAAAATATTCATAACCCCATGATCTCATATAATAATATTAGACGGAGAACTTTTATTCATGTTCCTCAGAAGTCACAATAATTACAATCAAGAATTTAACGGTCATGTTATCAACGGGTTCAGAAATATAATGTCCATATAATAACCCACAAAAAGTAACAATTTCAATTTAGACATCAACAATCAAAACCTTCCCACATTTAATTCAGATGATGGATACAAAACGCAATTTCGTGCAAGCACTGCATCAGGAAAATAAATGAATTCATCTTCTACCTTTAGGCATGGTTAATTTCATGTTAAATAACCTTTATCTTCACCACATACACCTGCTTAAACATATAATTAATGGCAGAAATTTTGGTTCATATGATCTTAGAAACATGATTAATATGTTAAAGTGCAAAGGCGCCAAGATGAAACCTTTTCAAGTTAACAATAGCAATTAGCTTACGTTGGCATTATGTTCTAGTAGTACTTCCACAGAATCTGGTTGGGCATGACCGGCAGCCCATACAAGTGGAGTGCCAGAATCACTTTGTAAATCAACATTTACATCCTTGGAAAGTAAGAACTTTAGCAGTTCAATATTTCCTGCAAGCAAAGGTAGAAACGATCAACATTTGATAGGTGACTTAACAAATGAATAAATAAATAAATAAATAAAATAAAGGCCAAATAAAGTCCCAGTCATATCTCTGATCAAAATGGTACAGTTCAATTCAATTCTTGAACAAGTAAATCAGAATACAGCATTTCAAATACTGAAATACATTTCTATCTACTACATGAACACAAGAAATTTAATTTATGCACCAGTTACAAGTAAAACTAATACTAACGCCAAATTTCTAAACAAGCACAGAAGAACTATCCTGTCTTTAGCCAAATAAAAGATGGACTTTTAGGTGGAATAGTATATTATATTTTTATATACCAGGTGAAAAGTGGCTGATCTTTGGAAAAACAAACTAAAATAGGTTTGCAAGTCTATATAGCCACATATGCTACGTAAGTTCCCGTCTTTGGGTTGATAATTGTAACATTAAGACGTTCAGGATTTTGTTCGTGCCAACCAGGAGAAATAAGCAGAGAAATTATGTCGACTCACACACATAACAAAGAAACAGTCATGCCGACCAACATCAAGAATGGAAACAAAGAAACATCACAATGGGAATAACAAGATTACAAAACTCACAGAGCAGTGCTAATTCCCACGATTACAAAACACACAGAGCAGTACTTTTAACTCGCAGGAATCAAGACCAATTTTTTGTTTGGCACAGTCTGTAAGGATAACACTGTACCTGTTCCCGCGGAATAATGCAGAGGAGTGGCCCCCAATCCACTCGGTATAGAAGGATAAGCCCCCTGATCTACTAGGTATTTAGCAGTGGCAGTATGCCCTTGTCGAGCAGCATGTGTGAGAGGAGTCTCTCCTGATATTAATAGTATTTTGCAACAACAAAAATCAATATATGCATACACAAGAATCAAATCTCTCATTCTAACCAAGTAATAGCCCTTATATTGACATATAGTGTGTCTGTGATGTAACTACACAGCTTAGTTTACCATCTTCATCCTGTGAATTTACATCCAACTTCAACTCCTCAAGCAAGTACTTGCAAACTTCAATCTGACCCTCCCTTGCAGCAAAATGCAGAGCCCCTCTCTTGTTAGCATCCTTAATATCTGCCACCGTTTGGGCTAACCCTTTTCCATCATCAAGTTGCTGCGCCAATTCTATGTTATTTTCAACAAAATCAATTCACATTAATACAAAATCATAGTAAAAAAAACAAAAAATCAACAGCTAAAACACCTATAACTTTTTTTTCTTTTTGGAAATAAATGAAGTAAATACTAGAAGAAACCAAAGCTACTTACTTCGGAGGAGGTCCAAATTCCCTGTCTTCGCAGCATTTAAAAAGTTTTGGACTATTTCCCTGACTGCAAACCCAAAAAAAAAAAAAAAAAAAAGCTTCAGTTACCGCCTTTTATCTCTGCTAAAACAAGAGAAGAGGCTGAATTGAACAAACCTGCAAGAGCTTCGGAAGCATCAGGCGCCATTAATTTTTTCTCTAATTGTTTTTTCTTCTTCTTCGATTTATGCTTTTTGCTGTGTGCTTTTGAAGGACGCAAGCGAAGTTAGAGGGTTTCTACAAAGGTATCGTTTACTTGTTTCTCTTTTATTTTCAAATTTATTGTTTTTATTATTTAATTATATTTTATGAATATAATCTTGTGTCTAATAGTATAATTTAAATATATTTCTAAAGAGTTAGATATCAAAAAAAATAATTTTTTAATAATAATAAGAAATTTTAATCTTGTATGTACCAGATGCATCATGCAATTTAAGTGCATTTTTAAATATTATATAAAATACTATTAAAAAGTCACACATGTTATTATTGAAAATTTTATTTTTAATGGTGTAACTTTTCAATTATAATACATGTGACTTTTCAGTAATAAATGGTATAACGTAATAAAAATACGCTTAAGTTGTGTGGTGCACCTATTGCACAAGAGACTTACTCTAATAAAAATAAATTTTTTTAAATGTTATTAAGTTGCAAGATGTGCACCATAGATCTTTTCTTACAAATATGAATAATCTACTCACAAATTTACAGAGTTTCATCGCACCTTATAGATTTTGAACATGAAATTTAAAGAAACATACCTCTAAGTCTTTAATCCTTCACCACTAGGTCAATCTAAAATTAATTGATTATTTATATTTTAAATAATTTATTACATCTAAGGATTTTTTTAGAACTATATTTACATTTAGAGATATCACTTTATTTTACTTACATATAAGGGCTAATTACATATAATCAGAGGCAAAATCTTACCCTCTATCATTTCAGAAAATTTTGCAATTTTCAAAGATGAATAGTGACATACAAATTACCTTTAATTTAAAAAGTAAGTTACATATAAGATCATTTATAATAGTGTAATTGCAAATAGAAATACTAAAAACCACATGTTACAAATAAGGTCACAAAATCAATATCATATTTCAAATAGGGTCAACTAATGGGATCCACCCTCATCCCACATCACTAATCAATTATGACATCTAATGTCACACACCCCACCCTATTTGTGCACCACACCCTATCTCATCCCCATCAAATCTACAAAATAAAAACTCACCCACACCCATTTTCATCCCCCAAATACTCCATGTCTCTCCCTCTCTCTGAATCTGGCCGCCCCCGTCGCAGATCCGGTCGTTTCCGCCATGCCCGCCGTCGTACGTTGCCCCCATATCGCCGTCGCAAAAGCGACTATCTCCCAGGTCTTGCCTTCGCGAAACTGGGTCGTCGACCGTCGCTTCCACGTCTATTGTCCACCGATCGACGCCCAATCTATGACCCCCAGATCGGCGCGTTCACCGGGAAGACAACATGACCGATCTACTCTCTCTCTCTCTCTCTCTACACTGCGAAGCTACTGTATCTAATCTTTTTTTTTTTTGGAATTTTCAAGGATTTTTCATGTTTTTTTTTTTTTTTGGATTTTCAGAAATTTGGGGTTAATAGATTCAAATTTTTTTGGGAATTCAAGTATAAAAATTTTTTTAATCGATTTTTTTAAGGAAATTTTCAGGTTTATTTTTTTAGAAACTCTTAATCATTTTATTGTTAATTGATTTTTAGATTTTTGTTAATTGATACTTTTGTATTGTAATTTTGGAACCTGACTTCCACTGAAATTATAATTTTAGAGCAATTAAAAAAAATTATATTCAAATTCTTCATCTTTTATATGCAGAAAATTAAAAATGCATATATGTTGTATATTATTGATATTATGTAAAAAAAAAATCTGCTTATATATTATTCAGAATTGAATCTCACACACACACACACACACACACACATATATATATATATATATATATATATATACAATCTGTTCCTAATATAATACAAATTTATTCTCATGAATTTATTCAGGTTTAAGGATACTGTTAAGAACAGTATAACACAGGAATATGATATTCCTGAGAATTTAGATCTATTAAATAGATGGACTATTCCAAAAATTGAACCAAAAATGGTTTATAAATTAGGAACTTTTGAAAAGTTAGGTTTTAAACAAATTGTTAAAACCACTGAATCTTCCATTCCTCTTCATGAAGAAGAAATGGTTATCAAATTGCTTAGCAAAAATGATATTTTACCTTTTAAAAGAACACATAAATTTCTTCATATTGGATGTGTTCAAGTTGCCTTTAGGCCTCTTACTTTAAAAGGTTTACCAGAAAGCTTTCTTGCTACTCTTAGAGATGGCAGAAACCTTAACTGGAAACAATCCCTTATGGGGATAATCCAGTCTAGTCTGGCTTTAGGACCCGTTTATTTTGACGCTTATCCTAACTTATCGCTTTCTTTATCTGACAGCAATATTCTTGATTCTTTAACATTAAATATTAAAACTCATGGTTATAATTATATACCTGGTATTGAGGTCATGTGTATATGTTACCGTATCTATTATAAACCTCTGTTTACCTTAAATCCTATGTGCAAAAGATTTGAAAATGACAAAAATGAGACTATCCTCATTGAAACCAATTTTGGAAAATCCAATATTAGTACTAGAAGGTCCATTAAATGGGAAGAAATTACTTTCCCAGATAATTGGATAATTGAACAATCTGTTCCTAATATTCCTTTGATTGATAATAATTTTCAACATATTACGCAAAGTAATAATGGAACAATTAGTATTGGTTTTCAAAATAATCAAAGAAGGCAATCTTCTTTTCATTATAGATCTATGTCTAGCCATTCTTTATTCTCCCCTCTTGATTATGAGGTTAATTTACCTTCAGATTCTAGGGTTTCTACTTCTTCCTATAAAGAAGATACGTTTAATGACTTCAATAATGAAAGAATTATTGTTAATAAAAACAATATTATCCACAATGATGGTATTAACCCCGAAACAATTTCGGATTGTAATTTTAAGATATAATTTATGGATTTTAAACCAATTTTAGATTTTTCGAAAGGCTCTTTGCCTAGAGCTCATATTGATAAAGAGTTCTACAATCCCAAATGGGGAAAATTTCGAACTTGGTATTTTAGTTCTTTTCCAAAAGAAGAATTAGATTATTTTGTTAACAGTTTTTATAAATTCTGTAAACAACATAATGAAATTACTTATTATGTTCCTTGGTTTATCAAAACCTTTTATATAAATCATATTTCTGTTATCGAACGAAATTATAAGATCGTCTCGGGAGAAACACAAAAATCTGTTCACCCTCCCCATGTTCCTTTTCAAATTGAAAAGGGAGGTAGGATTTTTAATTTCCTCCCATTTACCACGATTCTTGAAAAAGATGTTTTACAAATTACTGTAAAACATATTAATCAAATGATTGAACAAAATAATTTCTGTAATCTTTACCTCTCTATTTTAGGTGAAGAAATTATTTCTTTACACAGCAAGATTGATAAAATTATTTCTCAAACAGAAATACAGACTAAGGTCGATGTTTTAAAAGAAAATGATAATAAAAATTTTATCATTAAAACTGCTTCTTCCATACAATCTCCTATTGAAATAAAAGATTTCAATATTGAAGCTTCTGTTTCAGATTTTGAAAAAATCATAAGTCATAAGTTTGAAAAACTCAATATTTCTACTCTTGATAATGACTTTGAAAAGAATTCTATTGAATCTAGTAAAACTGATAGTTTGAATAAAATTAAATGGGCTGACAAGCCAAATTTGTCTAAATACTATTATAAGAGACCAACTCCTATGGATGTTCTTCATGAGGAGCAAGAAAATTACTTTACTACCTCCTATTCGGGGAAAAGTATTTATGAATGGAACATTGATGGCGGTGCTGATAAGCATATTTTTACTCAATGCCATCGTATGCTTATGTATAGCTCTGTCTGTAGAATTAGTGGTAATAATGATATTCAAACTGCTCAGGCTATCACCGTTGGTTTTACGGGTCAACTGAAGGGTTGGTGGGACAATTATCTAAGTCCCCTAAACAAACAGGAAATATTTTCTTCTGTTAAAATCGAAGATGGTGAGACTAAATCCAATGCTGTTTATTCTCTTGTTCTTACTATTTTAGAACATTTTACTGGTAGATTTACCAATAAATCTGAAAACACCAAAACTCTTCTTTTAAAAATGAAGTGTAAAACCCTTACTGATTTCAGATGGTACAAAGATACTTTTCTATCTCGTATCTATGATATTCCTGATTGTAACCAGGATATTTGGAAGAATAAATTTGTTGATGGTCTTCCTTATTTATTTGCTGAAAGAATTAAAAAGGTTCTTCGAAAAGACTCTGACTCTATTTCTTATGAGTCTTACACTTTTGGTCAAATCATAAGTATTTGTGTACAAGAAGGATTAAATCTTTGTAATGAAATCAAATTGCGTAATCATATCAAAAAAGATAATCTTTTAGAAAGAAAACAATTAGGTCATTTTTGTGATCAATTTGGTTTGGACAATCCTAACCCAAAAAGAGTTCATAAAAAAGAATTTTCTAATAAATCTAATTTTAGAAAAAGAAAAAGACATTCTGATTATAAACAAAAGAAAGAAAAGTATTATGATCAAACTCGTAATAAAAATAAGAAAAACTTTTCTAAAAATAAAAAATACCTTGATAAAATCGTTTGTCATAAATGTGGCAAAAATGGTCATTATGCTAACCAATGTTATGTTAAAGACAAGATTAAAAATCTTGATATTAGTAATGACTTAAAAGAAACTCTTTTCAAAATCGTCATGAATTCTGAAAACGAGATTGATTCTAATATATCTTTTACAGACTCTTCTGAAAATTCTTATGATGATATTTCATCTCTGTCTGACAAAGTTGAGTGTGATAATTGCGCTCTTGGTAAACCTTGTCTTAATTGTATCAATGATACTGATAGCATCAAAACTGATGATGAGTTCTATAAGCTTATGAGTCAATTTCAAGACATGAATATTAATGTCTTAACTGATAATCATATTCTTGAATTTCTTAAACAGGTTAAAGACCCTAGTTTAAGAAATAAAATTATTGAACAATTCGATGATTCCTGTTCTAGTGATAATAAGACTAGCCTTTCTAATAAGGTTAATAATAATTATTATAATATGGGGGAAATTGATAAACTTCTTAAACTTAGGAATATTAAAAATAACCCTATCACTATAAATGATTTAGTTCAAGAGATTGATAATCTCAAAAACAATGTCAAAATTCTTCAAAAACAGAATTTAAATTTCTCTTCTAGGCTTTCTTTTATAGAAAAAGGAAAAGAAAAGTTTGAGGACATTGATACCAGCTCTATAGCCTCTCATGATTTCATAGAAGAAAATCATTTGTCTAACATTAACATGATTATATCACAAAAGTGGTATACTAAGGTTTCTCTTCTTATTAATAACTCTTATAAAGAGGATTTCATTGCCATGATAGATAGCGGTGCTGACATAAGTGTCATACAAATGGGAAAAATTCCCACTAAGTTTTTTGAAAAAACTACACAATCTCTTTCTCATGCAGGAGGAGGATCTCTAAAAATCAACTATAAGCTTAAAAATGCTTATGTTTGTGTTAATGGTTGTTGTATTCCTAATAATTTTCTAATTGCAGAAGATATTACTAGCCAAATGATTATTGGCCTCCCTTTCCTTTATAAAATTTATCCTCTTACTTTCATTAATGAAAGAGGAATTACAGGTACTTACAATGGAAAACCTGTTACTTTTGAGTTCATTACTAAACCAATTTATAAAGTTCTTAATTTAATCCAAGATCAAATTGATTCTAAAAATAGTCAAGTTAATTTTCTCAAAGAAGAACTAAATTCTTTAACTATTGAAGAAAGGTTGAAAAACCCCAAACTTCAAGAAAAGATAAAATTTCTTCTTAATAAATTTTCTATTGATATCTGTAATGATTTTCCAAATGCCTTTTGGGACAGAAAGAAACATATCGTTTCACTTCCCTATGAAGATGGTTTTACTAATGCAAAAATCCCGACTAAGTCAAGACCTTGCCAAATGAACTCTGAATATTTAGAGTTATGCAAAAAGGAAATATCTTCCTTATTACAAAAAAAGCTTATTACTCCCTCTAAGTCCCCATGGTCTTGTACAGCTTTTTATGTCAACAAACATTCCGAGATAGAACGCGGAGTTCCCAGGTTAGTTATTAATTATAAACCGCTTAATAAAGTCCTAAAATGGATTAGACACCCTATTCCTAATAAAAAGGATCTGCTTGATAGACTTATCAATGCCCTTATTTTTTCAAAATTTGATTTAAAATCAGGATTTTGGCAAATACAAATTGACCCTTCTGATAGGTATAAAACTGCCTTTAATGTTCCATTCGGACATTACGAATGGACTGTAATGCCTTTTGGCCTGAAAAATGCTCCTTCAGAATTTCAACAAATTATGAATGACATTTTTTCTCCTTTTAGTAATTTTATCATTGTTTATATTGATGATATTCTTGTGTTCTCAAAAGACATTGAAATGCATTTTAAGCATCTTGACATTTTCAAAAATATAGTCATAAAAAATGGTCTAGTTGTTTCAAAACCGAAAATGGTTTTATTCCAAACAAAAATAAAAAATTTGGGACATTTTATTGAAAAAGGAAACATTATTCCCATTAATAGGAATATTGAGTTCGGTAATAAATTTCCTGACATTATTACTGATAAAACACAATTACAAAGATTTTTAGGAAGCCTTAATTATGTGTCTTCTTACATTAAAAATCTTTCTGAAGATTCAGCTATCTTATACGATAGGCTAAAAAAGAATCCTTTACCTTGGAGTGATAAACATACCAAAGCTGTTATCAAGATTAAAGAAAAGGTTAAAAATATCCCTTGTCTTATGCTTGCTAATCCCTTATGGGAGAAAATTGTTGAAACCGATGCTTCAGAATTGGGGTATGGTGGTATTCTCAAACAGGTTAATCCCGAGAATAAAACCGAATATATTGTCAGATTTTATTCTGGTAAATGGAATAGTGCTCAAAAGAACTATTCTACCATAGCCAAAGAAATCCTTGCTATCGTTAAATGTACCCTTAAATTTCAAGGTGATCTGTACAATCAAAAGTTTACTATTAAAACTGATTGTAGAGCTGCTACTTTCATGCTTACTAAAGACTTTGAACATAATGTTTCTAAACAGATGTTTGCCCGATGGCAATCTCATCTTGCTTATTTCGATTTTGATATTATATTTAAAGAAGGGAAAGATAATCATCTTCCAGATTTTCTAACTAGAGAATTTATTTCTTAATGGCAGAAATGAGCCACTCTGGCAGAGGTCCCCATTCCTCTTATAGAGGAAGAGGAGGAAGAGGATATCCTCCGATTTACCACGGGAAGAAATCCCTCATTAACCAGAGTATCTCTGGTATTGGTTCCTCCTCATCAGGAGAAAACACTCAAAAGGAATTCCAAGAATTCCTCAGACAAAGAGGAAAAATATACCCGTTGAGGACAATTCCTCCAGAGCAGATGATCAAGAATCTTATGCTACTATCGCTCAGAAGGAATATACTTTCTTTAATTCTCCCAAGAGGGAATTAATACTGATTCTTGAAGAAGATGACGTTAAATTCAAAGAATCCCCATGGATTTTAATGGAAAAATATTTTCCAAACAACAGCTGGACTACTGGTTCCTATAAGATCAGAGGCTTTTATGAAGCCATCCTAACCAGTTTAGGAAGTGTGGAAATTCAACATTTTCCACCCAAGAGTAAGGCTATTAATTACTCCAAATTTATTATTAAAAGAGTCATCTCCATCCAAGAATGGGGTATTTCACCTTTCTCTGAAAGAAGCATGGTCAATGAAGTCTCTAGAACGACCATCCAGTACAATTACTGGGATTATTTACAGAGTTTTTATAAAACTCTACTTTACCAGAATGTCAAACATTCACATACTTGGCTGATAAAGATATGTGATAATATCAGCAAAAATCATATTCCAAACTGGCTCACTTCTTGGTGGGAAACCTTTGGAGCATCGGCAAGTATCTTGCCTGAAGAAGTTAAACCCCTTCTTGAAGAATATTCTATTATTTCTTCTGATCTTATTACTCACAATACAAGTAGTAAAACTACCTGTCGATTTTTTATTGACTCAGGTATTCCTTGGGTCTGGAAGTGGATACCAGAATTTGGGTTCACAAATGATAATACTCCTTGTTTATGGAGAATCCACATGACAAGGTTCTGGAATAACCTAAGTGTTATTACCCCAGGCTCCAATGAGTCGCCTCTCCAGGAAAATATCGATAGGATCAAATCCAGAATCGATGAGTTCAGAAAAATTTCTGATAAAAAAGCCATTAATATGTTGCCATCCTTTTCAAATTATTCTAAGAAATATTTTGGTATTCCAAATTTATTATTAAAAGAGTCATCTCCATCCACATTTTTATGAAGGATCGGGATCTAGATTATATCAGTAGTATAACTACTGGACGTTTGCTCAACACAGATTGGGAATTACTGAGGACATCTACAGTCTATGAGATTAAAGATTAAGCCGTATTGTATCAATAGTGTCTCACGGACCTTTTCCAAAACAAACTGGCCTAAGTAATCATGCATCTATGAATTAACCTGAAAAAAGGATTTATGCCCACAAACGCCTGCGCCTTCACTCGGCATAACGGCAAAAGGCTACCCCACACGGTTAACTCATAAATCAGAGAACTTAGACAAGCAAGTTTTAACCTTAAAGACACATCTTGATACGTGTTGGACAGAATCTTAACTCATAGATATCACTAGACAACTCAAACCAATCGGTCGAAACCATTCACTACATATTGATATAATCAGATTAGATCAAACAACTTATGATCTTCAAAACACATGATAGTAGAGTAATATTAAGTCAGGACATGATTCAATACAAGTAAATTAGCCGACCATTAAGGCGGCGATCAGACAAAATTTAAAAATTTAAATAGAAAATAAAAAAGCAGTATACCTCTTAATGAGCCAAGGCTGAGATATTATAAAACTTAAAGATATTATAAAATGTTGAATTTCCACACTTCCTAAACTGGTTAGGATGGCTTCATAAAAGCCTCTGGTCTTATAGGAACCAGTAGTCCAGCTGTTGTTTGGAGAATATTTTTCCATTAAAATCCATGGGGATTCTTTGAATTTAACGTCATCTTCTTCAAGAATCAGTATTAATTCCCTCTTGGGAGAATTAAAGAAAGTATATTCCTTCTGAGCGATAGTAGCATAAGATTCTTGATCATCTGCTCTGGAGGAATTGTCCTCAACGGGTATATTTTTCCTCTTTGTCTGAGGAATTCTTGGAATTCCTTTTGAGTGTTTTCTCCTGATGAGGAGGAACCAATACCAGAGATACTCTGGTTAATGAGGGATTTCTTCCCGTGGTAAATCGGAGGATATCCTCTTCCTCCTCTTCCTCTATAAGAGGAATGGGGACCTCTGCCAGAGTGGCTCATTTCTGCCATTAAGAAATAAATTCTCTAGTTAGAAAATCTGGAAGATGATTATCTTTCCCTTCTTTAAATATAATATCAAAATCGAAATAAGCAAGATGAGATTGCCATCGGGCAAACATCTGTTTAGAAACATTATGTTCAAAGTCTTTAGTAAGCATGAAAGTAGCAGCTCTACAATCAGTTTTAATAGTAAACTTTTGATTGTACAGATCACCTTGAAATTTAAGGGTACATTTAACGATAGCAAGGATTTCTTTGGCTATGGTAGAATAGTTCTTTTGAGCACTATTCCATTTACCAGAATAAAATCTGACAATATATTCGGTTTTATTCTCGGGATTAACCTGTTTGAGAATACCACCATACCCCAATTCTGAAGCATCGGTTTCAACAATTTTCTCCCATAAGGGATTAGCAAGCATAAGACAAGGGATATTTTTAACCTTTTCTTTAATCTTGATAACAGCTTTGGTATGTTTATCACTCCAAGGTAAAGGATTCTTTTTTAGCCTATCGTATAAGATAGCTGAATCTTCAGAAAGATTTTTAATGTAAGAAGACACATAATTAAGGCTTCCTAAAAATCTTTGTAATTGTGTTTTATCAGTAATAATGTCAGGAAATTTATTACCGAACTCAATATTCCTATTAATGGGAATAATGTTTCCTTTTTCAATAAAATGTCCCAAAAATTTTATTTTTGTTTGGAATAAAACCATTTTCGGTTTTGAAACAACTAGACCATTTTTTATGACTATATTTTTGAAAATGTCAAGATGCTTAAAATGCATTTCAATGTCTTTTGAGAACACAAGAATATCATCAATATAAACAATGATAAAATTACTAAAAGGAGAAAAAATGTCATTCATAATTTGTTGAAATTCTGAAGGAGCATTTTTCAGGCCAAAAGGCATTACAGTCCATTCGTAATGTCCGAATGGAACATTAAAGGCAGTTTTATACCTATCAGAAGGGTCAATTTGTATTTGCCAAAATCCTGATTTTAAATCAAATTTTGAAAAAATAAGGGCATTGATAAGTCTATCAAGCAGATCCTTTTTATTAGGAATAGGGTGTCTAATCCATTTTAGGACTTTATTAAGCGGTTTATAAGTAATAACTAACCTGGGAACTCCGCGTTCTATCTCGGAATGTTTGTTGACATAAAAAGCTGTACAAGACCATGGGGACTTAGAGGGAGTAATAAGCTTTTTTTGTAATAAGGAAGATATTTCCTTTTTGCATAACTCTAAATATTCAGAGTTCATTTGGCAAGGTCTTGACTTAGTCGGGATTTTTGCATTAGTAAAACCATCTTCATAGGGAAGTGAAACGATATGTTTCTTTCTGTCCCAAAAGGCATTTGGAAAATCATTACAGATATCAATAGAAAATTTATTAAGAAGAAATTTTATCTTTTCTTGAAGTTTGGGGTTTTTCAACCTTTCTTCAATAGTTAAAGAATTTAGTTCTTCTTTGAGAAAATTAACTTGACTATTTTTAGAATCAATTTGATCTTGGATTAAATTAAGAACTTTATAAATTGGTTTAGTAATGAACTCAAAAGTAACAGGTTTTCCATTGTAAGTACCTGTAATTCCTCTTTCATTAATGAAAGTAAGAGGATAAATTTTATAAAGGAAAGGGAGGCCAATAATCATTTGGCTAGTAATATCTTCTGCAATTAGAAAATTATTAGGAATACAACAACCATTAACACAAACATAAGCATTTTTAAGCTTATAGTTGATTTTTAGAGATCCTCCTCCTGCATGAGAAAGAGATTGTGTAGTTTTTTCAAAAAACTTAGTGGGAATTTTTCCCATTTGTATGACACTTATGTCAGCACCGCTATCTATCATGGCAATGAAATCCTCTTTATAAGAGTTATTAATAAGAAGAGAAACCTTAGTATACCACTTTTGTGATATAATCATGTTAATGTTAGACAAATGATTTTCTTCTATGAAATCATGAGAGGCTATAGAGCTGGTATCAATGTCCTCAAACTTTTCTTTTCCTTTTTCTATAAAAGAAAGCCTAGAAGAGAAATTTAAATTCTGTTTTTGAAGAATTTTGACATTGTTTTTGAGATTATCAATCTCTTGAACTAAATCATTTATAGTGATAGGGTTATTTTTAATATTCCTAAGTTTAAGAAGTTTATCAATTTCCCCCATATTATAATAATTATTATTAACCTTATTAGAAAGGCTAGTCTTATTATCACTAGAACAGGAATCATCGAATTGTTCAATAATTTTATTTCTTAAACTAGGGTCTTTAACCTGTTTAAGAAATTCAAGAATATGATTATCAGTTAAGACATTAATATTCATGTCTTGAAATTGACTCATAAGCTTATAGAACTCATCATCAGTTTTGATGCTATCAGTATCATTGATACAATTAAGACAAGGTTTACCAAGAGCGCAATTATCACACTCAACTTTGTCAGACAGAGATGAAATATCATCATAAGAATTTTCAGAAGAGTCTGTAAAAGATATATTAGAATCAATCTCGTTTTCAGAATTCATGACGATTTTGAAAAGAGTTTCTTTTAAGTCATTACTAATATCAAGATTTTTAATCTTGTCTTTAACATAACATTGGTTAGCATAATGACCATTTTTGCCACATTTATGACAAACGATTTTATCAAGGTATTTTTTATTTTTAGAAAAGTTTTTCTTATTTTTATTACGAGTTTGATCATAATACTTTTCTTTCTTTTGTTTATAATCAGAATGTCTTTTTCTTTTTCTAAAATTAGATTTATTAGAAAATTCTTTTTTATGAACTCTTTTTGGGTTAGGATTGTCCAAACCAAATTGATCACAAAAATGACCTAATTGTTTTCTTTCTAAAAGATTATCTTTTTTGATATGATTACGCAATTTGATTTCATTACAAAGATTTAATCCTTCTTGTACACAAATACTTATGATTTGACCAAAAGTGTAAGACTCATAAGAAATAGAGTCAGAGTCTTTTCGAAGAACCTTTTTAATTCTTTCAGCAAATAAATAAGGAAGACCATCAACAAATTTATTCTTCCAAATATCCTGGTTACAATCAGGAATATCATAGATACGAGATAGAAAAGTATCTTTGTACCATCTGAAATCAGTAAGGGTTTTACACTTCATTTTTAAAAGAAGAGTTTTGGTGTTTTCAGATTTATTGGTAAATCTACCAGTAAAATGTTCTAAAATAGTAAGAACAAGAGAATAAACAGCATTGGATTTAGTCTCACCATCTTCGATTTTAACAGAAGAAAATATTTCCTGTTTGTTTAGGGGACTTAGATAATTGTCCCACCAACCCTTCAGTTGACCCGTAAAACCAACGGTGATAGCCTGAGCAGTTTGAATATCATTATTACCACTAATTCTACAGGCAGAGCTATACATAAGCATACGATGGCATTGAGTAAAAATATGCTTATCAGCACCGCCATCAATGTTCCATTCATAAATACTTTTCCCCGAATAGGAGGTAGTAAAGTAATTTTCTTGCTCCTCATGAAGAACATCCATAGGAGTTGGTCTCTTATAATAGTATTTAGACAAATTTGGCTTGTCAGCCCATTTAATTTTATTCAAACTATCAGTTTTACTAGATTCAATAGAATTCTTTTCAAAGTCATTATCAAGAGTAGAAATATTGAGTTTTTCAAAATTATGACTTATGATTTTTTCAAAATCTGAAACAGAAGCTTCAATATTGAAATCTTTTATTTCAATAGGAGATTGTATGGAAGAAGCAGTTTTAATGATAAAATTTTTATTATCATTTTCTTTTAAAACATCGACCTTAGTCTGTATTTCTGTTTGAGAAATAATTTTATCAATCTTGTTGTGTAAAGAAATAATTTCTTCACCTAAAATAGAGAGGTAAAGATTACAGAAATTATTTTGTTCAATCATTTGATTAATATGTTTTACAGTAATTTGTAAAACATCTTTTTCAAGAATCGTGGTAAATGGGAGGAAATTAAAAATCCTACCTCCCTTTTCAATTTGAAAAGGAACATGGGGAGGGTGAACAGATTTTTGTGTTTCTCCCGAGACGATCTTATAATTTCGTTCGATAACAGAAATATGATTTATATAAAAGGTTTTGATAAACCAAGGAACATAATAAGTAATTTCATTATGTTGTTTACAGAATTTATAAAAACTGTTAACAAAATAATCTAATTCTTCTTTTGGAAAAGAACTAAAATACCAAGTTCGAAATTTTCCCCATTTGGGATTGTAGAACTCTTTATCAATATGAGCTCTAGGCAAAGAGCCTTTCGAAAAATCTAAAATTGGTTTAAAATCCATAAATTATATCTTAAAATTACAATCCGAAATTGTTTCGGGGTTAATACCATCATTGTGGATAATATTGTTTTTATTAACAATAATTCTTTCATTATTGAAGTCATTAAACGTATCTTCTTTATAGGAAGAAGTAGAAACCCTAGAATCTGAAGGTAAATTAACCTCATAATCAAGAGGGGAGAATAAAGAATGGCTAGACATAGATCTATAATGAAAAGAAGATTGCCTTCTTTGATTATTTTGAAAACCAATACTAATTGTTCCATTATTACTTTGCGTAATATGTTGAAAATTATTATCAATCAAAGGAATATTAGGAACAGATTGTTCAATTATCCAATTATCTGGGAAAGTAATTTCTTCCCATTTAATGGACCTTCTAGTACTAATATTGGATTTTCCAAAATTGGTTTCAATGAGGATAGTCTCATTTTTGTCATTTTCAAATCTTTTGCACATAGGATTTAAGGTAAACAGAGGTTTATAATAGATACGGTAACATATACACATGACCTCAATACCAGGTATATAATTATAACCATGAGTTTTAATATTTAATGTTAAAGAATCAAGAATATTGCTGTCAGATAAAGAAAGCGATAAGTTAGGATAAGCGTCAAAATAAACGGGTCCTAAAGCCAGACTAGACTGGATTATCCCCATAAGGGATTGTTTCCAGTTAAGGTTTCTGCCATCTCTAAGAGTAGCAAGAAAGCTTTCTGGTAAACCTTTTAAAGTAAGAGGCCTAAAGGCAACTTGAACACATCCAATATGAAGAAATTTATGTGTTCTTTTAAAAGGTAAAATATCATTTTTGCTAAGCAATTTGATAACCATTTCTTCTTCATGAAGAGGAATGGAAGATTCAGTGGTTTTAACAATTTGTTTAAAACCTAACTTTTCAAAAGTTCCTAATTTATAAACCATTTTAGGTTCAATTTTTGGAATAGTCCATCTATTTAATAGATCTAAATTCTCAGGAATATCATATTCCTGTGTTATACTGTTCTTAACAGTATCCTTAAACCTGAATAAATTCATGAGAATAAATTTGTATTTAATCATATACCATAACAAAAATATATATATATATATCACTATATTAAATATATGAATATTACTTTAAAATCAGAAAAACTATTTTTTAAAATAAAAAAATGTATATATAAAAATACCTATTGAATATATGAATATAAATTTTATAATCAGAAAAAAATAAAAAAATTCTGGAAAATAAAATTAAATATTAAAAATGAAAAATATAAATTGAATATTAATAAAATAAAATAAAAAATAATAATCAACTGCTTTTAAAATTTTGGAAAAAATAAAAGATATATGAAATATTCAAATTTAAAATTGGGTGCTTTACATATTGGTTCAAAAAAATCACTATATTTACAAATTGGTTCATAAAAATTTGCACAGAAGTGTTTTTTGTGTTTGCACAGAAGTTTTTTTTTTTTTTTTTTTGCACATAAACCATTTTGTAATTTGTGCGAATTTGTTGAACCAATTTGTATTTTTCTCTTTAAAATTAAATGTGAAATAATAAGATAAATATTTTAAATTCAAAAAAAAAAATCACTGCCAAATTTTGAATCAATAAACAAGAGAAAATTTAAATTAAATAAAAAAAAATTAACTATGGTGGCTAAAATTTGAATTAAAAAAAAGGTGGCAGTTTCTCTTTGCAGAGTTGTCAGTCCCTTTTTAATGTGGGATCACTTTTTTACCCTCTTTGTACCATAGGATTTTTTGTATTCCTATTGGCAAATAGTGTATTATAAGTGGTCATGTTTTGTAAATATTCATAATTTAAATTATTCTGACACGCTACACACACATCACTTTTATACACCACTTTAAATTGAATTTGCATCATTTCACACACACAATCTCTCTCTATTATACAACACTTTTAATTGAAGGCAGCGCCACGCTCCATGGTTGGTCACAGGCTCACAGCGGCCACGACGCAGCGGCAAGCAATGGTGGAAGACGTCAGAGCACACGTTGCACACACAATAGATGGGGTAGCCGATGGTGCATTTGGTCGGTGATTTCAAAGGCAGTAGCAGTGGTTCTCTCCATTTGACCAAATATTTGGTACTTTAAAACAATTTCATGATAAGCTTATCATGAATCATTTTCATATAAAATTATCTACTTTATTTATTATTGCAAAATAATTTTAAAACGGAAAATTATTTTCTAATAAATTTAAAAGGATGACTTTCATCATTTGTTAGACTAAAAGGAATGCATGGAACGAATACGCATTTTTTCATCTGTTTTTCAAGTGCAATCTCGATGTGAATCTGGTGTCTAGTAAAACGGCGACAAATAAAGTGATTATCATTGTAAAGTCCGTTTGCTAGGTCTAAATTTCTCAACAATGTGATTGAATAGGTTTCTATAAGCAGTAAACAATTGGGAGGTATTCAATTGGGTAACAAAGTGATGAGAAACTCTTCTAGTGGTTCTTTGTGTCGTCTACCGACATGTCGTAGTTGATATACTCTTTTCTTTATTCTTAGGCATTTCTTGATCATTTTTCTATTTATTTCATTGATCTACGTTCTTAGTCTATAAAATGACTCTTTGGGTTATATATTCTGACGGTCTAGCATCTTCTTTATTTTTTAGTAGATTGATAAAAAAAAAAAAAATTGGAGTATTGTTGTCCTCCAAAGTCCGAACAAACAATTATTTATTTTAGGTATTGATGAAATTGTCACCTGTGTAGATTCTGTCGTGTTTCCTGTTTTGAGTTATTAATGCTCAACAAACTTCAAATCTCCGACAGTCCTCATTTATTTTTAGCTGAAGTTTTCATCGTAAACCAATTTTATATCATACATACTTTTAATCAAATTAGTAATAACCTTCGCATTCGTGATACAATAATTTTTAATTTTTTATTAAAAGATGATGCAATAATAAAATATGTAATTAAATATATCAAAATCATTAAGACAAATTATAAGTATTTTGTAACAGAGTACATGTAACTTCGGGTAAGAATTGAATAGTAACATGAGAAAATAAAATCGGGAGGAAGAGGGAGAGAGTAAAATATCAGGACCAATAAATTACTTTGATCATTCACTTGCATGAATATCTTTTTCCTTCTATAATAAATAACTTATAGTACACGATTTATTCCAACGTAGTACAAGCCAAAAAACAAGGAAGCGCCTGAGGTGCATGCAGCCTGTCGTGGAGGACATTTATATCCTTGGAGAGTGACATTCTTGAATACTTACAATCACCTCTGCAAAAACATCATGTTTCATGTATGTAAATATGTTATCCATAGTTGTTAGGAATCTTAGGGGAGATATGAGAATCGATTTCAGCCCATAATTGTTAGGATTAAGCTGGCTAATCTAAGAGGGTGTTTGATTGGAGACTTTTGGAGGTGGGTAATGGTAATCAAAGTCATATTGTGTGTTTGAAATGACTTTACTATGACTTTGATTCCTAAAAACTAAGGAATCAATCATAGTTCAGCTATATGAGAACTATGAATTTCATTTCATACCCTTTTCATTCTTTACAATTATACCAAACGCCCCCTAAATCCTTCGAATGGATCATGAAAGATCAATCTTCAGCCTTTGATTAGTGGGAAGATCATCCTTGGGGAAAGATGTTGTGAGGTCAGGCCCATGTTAGTTACTTTGGGAGGTACAACATGTGAAGCTCCAAGTCCAATTAGCTCTTTTCATCCATCTCTCTCTCTCTCCCCCTTTTTCTTATTAGCTACTCTCTCTTTCTCTCACTTGTTGACTTTAGTTTAGTCCATCCCACCACTCCTTATAGGGGACTGCATTACAGAGCATGCTACAGCTTGAGCCCAATGCCTCAATTTTGTCTTCATTTGTTGGGCATCACCACCTACATTAATAAGTACACACACATTATACACAATCAAAATGGAATGATTCCTAAGGTGTGCAAAATGCAAGAAAGGAAAAAAAAAAAAACTTCAATTTGCATTTGCCATAATTAAGTGTCTGTTTTTCAACTCTACGAAACAACTTCTACAATAGTTATGATAGATATATAACTTTGAAAAAAAGTTAGTTTAGAAGCTACGGGCAATAATTAGTTTGTCTTTCTCCAATATCAGCAATGCTTCAATTTATTACTCCAACTCTTTGTAAATGATAATCTGATCATTTATCAAATCTTCAATTTAGATTGATGTTTCATATTTTTTTAAGGTTTTATTTGATTCAATAAACAAGATAAATAATTCAAGATAGAATTAGTCAAAACTCAAAATTATAAATAATATATTTTGATTGATTGAGAGGATATATTTGGATTACAGAATTAATAATAAAAAATATTCCGTTGATAATTTTCTCTCGTTGTATTATAAACAAAAAGAAGTTTGCTCCTAAAATAATCCTTTTTTTTCAATATAATGTTATTAATCTTGAACTTTTGTTAGTTGAATTCAACATCGAATTAGATAGGGTTATTTAATTTATTTTGGATATTTAGCAAACTAAACGAGCCTTAATATTAAAAGGGGATAAGCTGAAATGATAAAATTTTATGCAAATAATTATGTGGTTTACCTGGGCTCAAAATTTTTCGAGAATCAGAATCGCTCATCGGCGGCCTCTCAAAGAAGCAGGAGCCCGGGCTCAATGCTGGGGCGGTTGAGGGGATGGCGGCCGCGCGGCCGATTGGTGTGGCGGCGCCACCGCTGCTGGGGCTGGGAATCGGACTCGTAAAAAACTGTCGATTCACCGCAAAATAGAGATCGAGCGCAGGAATAGTATTGCACAATCTCTGTCCATCTTCAGCGTTGAATCCAAACCCTAATTCTATGCAACCCTTGAGCTCTTTCAGATCCTCATCCGTCAAATCGTCGTCGTTCTTCCTCTGCTCCTGGTGGAGAAACTGGCGCCGCCGCCGCTCCCACGCTCTGTTTCGGGGGACCTCGTACGTCGACACCTGGCTGGACAGAGACCTCTTCTGATTCCTCCAGAACGGCGGCAAATCCTCGCTTTCGGAAACGCACGACGAAGACGAAGATAATGGCGGTTCGAATGTTGCCGTACGCTCAATTCTACTTTGGGGGTTTTCCATCTGATCAATTCTAATTAACAATATATATATATATATATAAAAATAAATTAAAGCTTGCAGAAACGAAATCGAAGCTTTAATGGTGTAATAGCGGCGGCCGGTGGCGGGGATGGGGGTGGAGAACCGCCTCGGTCCGCCGTAGAGGTGGTGTTGCTGTGTGTTGATTGGGGGGTGGATGGGGATGCAACAAACACCACCGGTAGAGGAGGAACAGAGTAGCGTCCTTCAATTGACTTAATCAAAACATGAGAGAGAAGAAACTCCTTTCGTTTCCGGGTTTCTCTTTCCCGCCATGCTCCACCCTCCATTTCCAACTGTCGTCATAATTGATTTTATTATGGGTTATTGGATTTTATTTTTTTATCCATTAATTATTTATTTTTTAAAAATTGTAATTATTTCATTAAAACATATTAATTTTTAATATTTCTTATTTCATTTAGAAATATTAATTTACATATTTTTACATGATAATAAATATTTTTGTTAAAAGATAATAATTGAAATATATTAGTTGTTTCACTAAAAAATATTAATTATTTAACTAAAAGGTATTAGTTGCAAACTTATTTTGACATATAGAAATTTCGCACTATATTCACCATATAACGAACTATAGGTGGTAATTTTGGATATAATATGATAACACGGCACGAAAATGATGTACAAATAAATTTGTGTTTAAACAAATTTGTGTTAATGTTGAGTCTATGTTATACAGAGTGTTACAATATTTTAGGCAATATCAACATTCTCCTAAAACTAACTCTTAACTATTTTATATTGTTCGTTAGTATCTAAATATGCAGGTTAAACCCTAGAATTTAGGAATGGGATGTTTGGTTAGAATCTTTTGAAGGTGAGTAATGGTAATCAAAGTCATAGCGTGTGTTTGAATGACTCACTTATGACTTTGATTCCCCAAAACTAAGGAATTTACCGTAGTTAGGAATGGCAATTGGGCAGGTTCAAACCCGAACCCGCCACGAATCTGCCCCGAACGGGCCGGGTAAAAATCCGGTCAAACGGGTCGCGGGGCGGGTTTGGACCCGTTTGACCAAAAACCCATCGGGTTTGGTACGGGTCTTGGTATTAGGTGGACCTACCCCGAACCCGCCCCGTATATATATTAATTAAATATATATAGTTAAATAAATATATTAAATTATATATGTATAATTAAATATATAAAAATTATGCTATTAATTAACATATTTATTAAATTATTAGATTAGATATGTGCATAACTCATGAGAAAAAATTGTACAAAATTAGAGTTTATTAATTTTTTTATTATTTTAATTTCAATGAACAATATATGTGTGATTTTATATATTTAGATTTAATAAGTTGGAACTTGAAGTGGATTATTTTGCATATTTATTGTTGTTTGAATCATTCATATGCAAATTGATGTTATATTTTAAAATTTATTATATTTTGTGTAATGCATATAATATGTATGACAAAAATAAAATAAAATAAAAAAATAGGTGGGTCGGGGCGGGTAAAACCCGCCGGGTTTGTGGGACGGGACGGGTCCAACTCCAAATTGAGGCGGGGCAGGTCTCGGGTCCTAAAAATTCTTGGCGGGGCGGGTCCTAGGACAAGTCAAACCCGTCCCAGACCCACCCCGTTGCCATCCCTACCGTAGTTCTATTTGAGATGTATGACTTTTATTTCATATCATTCCCATTTCTATACACTTCTCATTCCTTATAATTATATCAAACGTCTCTTAAATTCCAATCTTCTCTTAAACCAGCCAGCTTTCACACTAGTGTTAATGAATTTACTTGCTTGGGTAAATAGCACGTTTGGTTCCATGAGAATATTTACTTAACAGATCTAGTCCCACGTTTTTTGTCTTTTTTTAGCATATTTAGTCTCACTCGTTAAAAAACTTGACATATGGCCCCATAAGAATTTGTATTAAACAAATTCGGTCCCACATTAATTCATTAATTATAATGAAAAAAATCTTTTAGGATCATTCTTGTTTAGAAAATGACAAAATTCATGAGCGCAAATTCTCATGAGACCATTCGTACAATTTACCCTTACTTGCTTGCAATTGTTGCAACTCACTACACACAAATTTATCACAAATATTCTTGGAGGTTTTTTTTAGGTTCCAGCTATGTGTATATTACAACGAGAATAAAGCAAGTGGTAAATTAACATTCTAGTTTGGATGCATATGATGAGCTTGGAATACAAAATGACTCTTAAACAATGAACACTTGGAAAATTCTACTGGTATTGAGCGCTTCATTGAATGCTTGAGAATTTTGATTAATTTCTAGCTTGTAAATTTCCATAATATTGTGTGGGTCAAAGATTTAATGTATTTATAGGCAGCTCGAACTATATGTTCAAATGATATCATCCTAATTGCCTATTTTCATGAGTTGCAATGAGCATTTTCCCTACATACTAGAGATTACATGCTTATGAAATATCTATATTAAATGCTTACCAGTTGCTATTATGTAATACTCATTTCGTCTCGGTATAAGTTGTTCGTTGCTTTTGGGCACACAAATTAAGGTAAAAGTGAAAAAGTACAAGTGATATGATGGAAAAAGTAAAAAAGTATATGTGATGTGGTCAAGGATGAAAATATCGGTATCGACGGAAATATCGGTACCCTGAATTTATGGATATATCGGTGGAAATATCGATATCGGTAAAAATAGAAAATTCACGGAAATTTCATTAAAATGATGAAAATTTAACATGAAATTTTAGACAATATTATTACTAGTCTTAATACATTAATTGAACTTAAAATCTCAATAAAATGAGAATCTTACAACAAACATATCAAGAAAACATACGTAAGACATATAAAACGATACAACAATTGTTCATAATTATTAAATATTACACAACTAATACCAAAATGATGTCCTATGAGCCCCAAATGTAAAAGAAGAAAGACCATCTTGGTCTAAGCAATAATGGTACCAAGTCATCAAATTAGAGAAATTCTTGAAGCAAATGACCCGAGAATTGAGAATTAAAAAAAAAATCCCGAAATTTCCCGAAATTTTGACCGATAAATTACCAAAATTTTCATGATATTTCTCGATAATCTGCACATTTTGAATTACCCTGGACCGATATCGAAATTTCGCCGAAATTTTACCGAAATTTTGGAAAAATAATCGTTCAAGTGAATTTCCATATCGGTACCCTCAAATTTTGCGAAATTTCAATCCTTGGATGTGGTGGAGAAAAGTGAAAAAGTAATGAAAATAGTGTAAAAAGTATTGAAAATAATAATAAAAAAATGAATAGGAATTTACTAAAAAGGTAAAAAAAAAATGAGCAATATATAGTGGGACAGACAAAAATGACAAAATGAGCAACTTATTGTGGGACGGAGGGAGTAAGATAAATAAGTCAGAGCATATTCTTCGGTTCACGTTTCGTCTTTTTTGAAGTTATTTTTATTTTATGTTTTAGGTTGTGTGCTTAGCTCCTACTCCAAGTTTTTTCAGGTACTACCTCCGTCCATAATAAATGGTCCACATTGTCTTACCCGTTCACAATAAATAGTCCACCTACCTAAAATGGAAAAATTATAACTATTATTTTTTATTTTTTTATACACAGATACTGACTTTTACACATCACATTAAATAATTTTTTAATAATTAAATATTTCTTTATACTAATACACTCACTTTTACACATCAACATCAATTTTTTCTTGATAACCGTGCACAACCAAGGTAGACCAAAGTACTTAATAGTTAATAGTCCGACTTCTTCATGATCTACTGAGTACAGTATAGATCTTCTTCAATATCATACTCTACATCAAAGTTGCTTACTGACCAACACAAAAAGATTAGTATAACTATTCGGTGATGGTGTTTTTTCAGTATCTTCAAGCTTAATCTTCATGTTCAGGTTGACTTGTCTTGATTGACTTCAATGAGTTTTCATCAATTGAATATATGTAAATGAAACAAAGCTACAACATATATTAACAAAGTCAGTAACTAACCAACATGACTAAGACATTTATTAGGAAAATTCGTATTTTCAAAATTTTGGACTCCAATTCAAAGCTGGCATGTCCCAACAATGGTTTAATTGCTTAATGTAGTTTAGATCAAGAACAATTTTGGATCTTGGAAAACTGATTCTTGGTTGTGAAAATGTAGGATTCACCAAGTTTTTAAATAGAAGATGCAGTTACAATAAAAAGTATAAAATCGAGTATTTAAGTAGATTTATGTTAATGGGTTGATTATATTCTTTTTACGTTGGTTGGATGCTCAAACATTTTCTCAACAATTATACTCCCTCTGTCCCGCAGGAATTTGCACACTTTCCTTATTTGGACGTCCCACACAAATTTGCACACTACTAAAAAAGAAAGCATTGATTTACATGCACACTCACAAACCTTTACACATATTTACCCATATACCACTACTTTATATATAAAACTATTTTTTCTTAAAAAATGTGCCGTCCCGTAGGGTGCAAATTCCTACGGGACGGAAGGAGTATCTATTTGTAGTGTATGTCAAGTCTAAAGAAATTTTTAGTTTCATATGTATAAATAGGATCTATTGGTGGTGCATTACTTACTTTTCACCTTGTTTTAACATCTTGTGTGAGTTCTTATTTGTATTATTATATATTACTGTGAAGTTTTGTCGTAAGACATTCATATACTAATTTAGTGTATGAAAAGTTTGAATTTTTTTTTGTTTTGCAAATCTGTTTTAAATCTTCTATTGTTCATATCCATGTCACGTGTTCGTGCCAAGCTATTAAATTTGAAAATAAATAAAATAAACTTTTATTGTATACAAGCCTTAATAATTTGTAATTTTATTAGAAGTGTGTGTTATGTGAATAATACTCACGAAAATAAAACATAATACTCACGAAAACAGTTTTGTGCACGACATATTTCAGTTTGCACAATAATACACAGTTTGACATGTGGTGTTAGTTCATATACATGGTGGTATTAGTTCATATACAATTTGATGTTAGTTTACTATGGCGGGTATGGTGTGATCGGTGATAATTTATATGCAATGTGATATTAGTTCATATATAATATTCTATGTTATCTATTATTATAACAATCAAATGTAAAAAAAAAATGAATAAATTGTTCACCATAATATTTATTGTGTACATCATTCATATAATATTTGCCTTTTATTAGAGGTTTTGTACATTTTTTTATCATGACGTATCACATCATATAATGTAATGTGTATTATCATGTCGTATTCAATATTATAATACAACTCATATTTTTAAATTTATTTATACTTTTAGTCACATCGTGCTAATACATAAATTTTCATATTTGTGCCGCGCTAGCATGAATTGTTATTGTGTTCCATCTTATCATATCATGTCACCACGAAACACAACATGAATACACACCCCTACTAATTACAACTATTGTGCTTAAACTAGATTGATAAAGTATAATATATACCATTTTAATAATATGAACTATATTGTGATACAAGAGTTATTTTTATGAATTTATCCTTTTGTCTTATTAAAAAATAATTCATGATATAAACTACTATCACATAAAACATACTCAGCTAGATTCCTATTATAAATTTGGCAAAATATTGTATGGAAATAGTTTATTATAAGCTTATCATTAACAAATTTTAAAGTATCAAATATTTAACAAGGTGTATCAAAAATCTCATCGGATGTATCAAAAGTTGAGGTTAATAAAATTTATATTGACATCAACGTGTGATATACCTGATGAATATTTTGATACACTTAACCAAATATTTGATACTTTAAAACAATTTCATGATAAACTTATCATGAACTATTTTCACGTAATACCTACTCATCAAATTTTGTACACAAACTAAACTCTCACACATGTTAATAACTCAAAATACCCCAGTAACACATTTAGCAACACATGGTATAAATACAGTTATTACTATACAACAATACAACTAGCTGTGCAGGGGGAATTTTCAATTGTGTAAAACAAAAACATTGCAAACTACATAAGAAATCACAAATCAAAGTTTAGACAAGAAGTTTGCCTTGACAAAGCAATTCCATCAAAGTTAAAACAATCATATAAACTCTTCATGTCTCAACATCATCTGCAATCCCCTCCTGCTCTTCTTGATGATCCTTGGCATTGCTACTTTCATTTGATTTTCTAGTGTTAGTTCGAGTCTTACCTTTGGGTGTAGGTTGAGAGTTGTTAGTGTCTCTGTAAATGCCTACGCTGCGACGATTGTGTCTCGTCTCATCTTCACAATTCTTTGCCTCATCACCGCAACTCTTCCTCCGGGTTAGCTTCGGTGATTTTGCTCGGGTAACCGGTATCTGCATTAGACCTAGGCTAGTTAAAGTGTTATGGTCAAGAAAGCTAGCCAAGTGTGTTTAGGATTCTTTTTTTAATGCCTGCAACTTTAGGTGTTGCAAAAGAAGAACACTAGTCTATGTGTAAATGTAAGTCAAATTGCCCTGTTTAGCCCAAATCGGGTAAAAATTGCACGTGCAGACTGAAAATCGGGCTATGATTCCTGTAAGTTAAGTACAATACTACTTACTTGATATAAATGTAGGCCAAATTGACACGAATTAACCCAATTTAGCCTACATTTACATAACTAAAAAAATATTGTAAGATTTACATACCCATAAACATAATATCCTTTATTTGCAACCCCCAAATTCTCATAAGGTATATAACACAATTTCATCAAGTTCAAATGATCAATATTGAATTGACATTGGTAGAAAACCGAATGATTTATGTTTTAGAGTAAGAATTTACAGTATAAAGTAGCATACAGGGACATAAACAGAACGCTACAGTGGCGAGTAGGAGACAATCCCCATCCCTGTCTTCGTCCCCGGAGAGCAGGCAGGGAAAAATTCATCCCGACCCCCACCCCTTAAATTTTGTTGTACTTTATTTTTTTGTGCGTGATCCAAATATCAGCAAAAAGTACACAGCGATGTGATATAAAATACATTAACTCTATGTGTAATTAGGTAATATAATAAATTAATTAACAAAAATAATATAAGAATAATTTAAAAATCTTGGTTCCCTTAGGATCAGAGTAAGAATCTGATCCTTATCCCTGCCAACAAGGGAAAATTTACCCCGTCCCTAACCATCCCCGTGTGGAAAACTAGACGGATCCCACAAAGAACAGAGATTACCAATTCCATGTAGTAGCAGTTAAGCTGAGATATACAATTATTGTATCATGTTATCAAATCATAGTATTAGAAAGAGAGCTATTCTTTACCTTTTTAAGCTCAACCTTAGGCGGAGGTCCTTCGCGATAAAAATTAGGAATCGGATTAGCTTTGTACACCATGGTCTTTCTCAGCTGTTTTATAGCTGCTTGTTCTTCTTCCTACAAGTGGTGATTGAGAATTCAGAATTAGATTCAAATTTAAAATTTTTGGATATAGAAAGGAGGGAATATGTGTAAAGAGAAAGGTGATTTTGATTCACCTTTATTCTAGCTTCATTTTCAAGTTTCTCTTTCTCCAAAGCCTTGTGTTTATCTTCCAATTTTGCGTAATACTAAAATGTGTAGGCAAGACACAAGTAAGAAAACACTTGTCGAATGAAAAGCAATGGCAATATATTTTTTCATAAAATCCTTAGAAGTACCTGCTTACGTCTCTCTAAACGCTCCTCAATTGTAAATTTGGGGGCAACGGGAACTGTCACTTTGAATGTATTTTTATGCCCAGATGTTGAAGTACTACGAATGTTAAGGCCAATAACAATTGCAAGAGAACAGCAGTTGATTAGCACGTCAGTAACAACAAAAAAGAGGGGAAGAAAAATGGGATATCCAAATTCATGCTAAGGATACGAGGAAGTTGAGGAACTATCGTCATCGTCATAAAGATGTGTCTTTGAAGAGCTGGACTGGAATAGAAATCACTATCATCAGCACCAAATGCAATTTCCACTATATCAAAGGAAATCTATCTTAGAGGTGTTATGCATATATAATAATCTCAATCATCTTCATCTATCATCATAGTTTGCAGAGTTGCAATTTTTGTCGATTAAAGCCACATAACAAAGTGACATGCAAGTTGCACAAGAACCTTGTCATTGAGTAGCTTGGTTCAAATAACCTTTTCCTTTTGGGGGAGTCTTGTGTGAAGCTATCTCATGTATAAGATGGAGCTCCGCTTCTGGTAAGGACCGTAAGGTCACAAGCTCTCGGGTCATATTGTACTTATATGACGACACTATCTCATGTATGATATCGTCTCATACAAGTGTCTATAGTCTTACTTTTTTCTTTTTCTTTTTCTTTTTTAAGGAGGGGTTGGGGGTTGGGGGTCAAATGCTTGTACTAGGCACCTCTGGTTACTCTACTTATCTTAACTTGTCATCAATGAAACAAACAAGAATTATGCGAGTAATTGAACAAGAAAAGTTAACTGCCCTATCCAACCAAATTGTAGAATCGGGGCTTGGTTTTTTCACTCACTTTAGAGGGGTCATGTTCGGTGTGTTCTTCATCCTGCACATCTTCCTCATGCTCATTTGATTCATAATCCTCCATTTCTTCAGCTTTTTCTGGCGAGCCTTTCGGAGAATTTTGAGCTTCATCGTGATTGCTTCCATTTGCCTTGACATCAACTACACTTGACTTCTTGTTAGTCGGTAGCACAGTAATGTCCCTCCCCATTTTCCTCTATGGCCATATAGTTAAAAATCAAAACAATATCCACTTTTGTTTTTCAAATTTTTTTATTTGAATGATGATTGTAAAGTAACTAAAAAAACTGAAACAAAATCAACGCGACTCACAGCCATTACATGAAAATGGTAAAAATAAAAATGGTGTCCGAATGTCTTCACGTAGGAACACAAAACAAAATCTAGGATATTCATCTTCACTTGGGAATACTCTGCCTGATCTCATTACATATATATACATAATTTCTACATATATATGCATATACACACGTCTGCATTTAATTGATACTAAAATCATTTATTAGATTCATATATGTGAAGAATCATGTATAGTTGCATACTTATTTGTGCAGAACCTACATGTGCATAACTATATCTTGGTTATGCTTAATCTATATGATTAAGTGCATAAAAATCTAAAGAAAACAGGAAAGTAAATCGAGATTTCAATTGTGTTACAGTCCCTCCTTTTTCTAGCCCTGTATTCGTTGAACCAAAATTATTAGACACGAAACAACTTCGTTTATATGCCAGATGAGTTTGGAGCAAATCCACATACAATTACCTTTAAATTCATCCAAAATATCAGAATCAATGAATATACGCATACATCAAATAGAATGAAAACATCCAAGAGGAAATGCACTGCTTTTGCTTATAGCCTTAAGTATATATAAGAAATGCAGACAATTCAAAGGCATCCATCATCAGACAGAGATCATATAAACTATTATAAGGGATGTAATAAAGATATGTAAATCGACAAAAATGACACCCCGACCAACTCGGGGTTCAGGACATTCCAACAAGAATTAGTCTTGTATGAGACCGTCTCATGACATGAGATAAGTAAATGAGATGTAAATTGGACATGATTCATTATCACATTAATAGGGTTAGTTGTCAATTTATATAGTCTCATATAATTGATCTCACTTAAGTTTTTGCAATCCAATATATATATATATATATTAACAAAGAAGCTTACATGACAGGATTATCAAGGAAATTTATAGAAACTTCAACCAAAGTTCTGATCATAGAAATAATTCACAAGAACAACATCAACATTCAACCAAAAACATAATCGGAATTCGTCAAACGGTTGATAAGCAAAAATGGGATGCAATAAAATAAGAAAAGGATCAATAAAAAATTAAATAGGGTAAGATTATCCTTACAAAAGGGGTTTCTGTTGTTGTAGTCTGTTCACAATCTGAGTGACAATATCTCCGAGAAACACCACCTCAACCTGCGACACGATTCGTAATTTTATTTTTCTCACAGCAAAATTCCAATTCCTATTCCCATTTTTTCTCTTGTTTTTGCTCATCGTCTCTTTCTTTTAGCTCTCTGGTTGGTCTCGAATCTCGAAACCGTTTATGTCGGGCTACTCCTGATTTATTTATGGCGTTTTTTTTTTCATATGGAATTTATGTAACAACATCAGATAAAAAAAAATGAAAGTATCTATACATCTATATAATAACAAAATTATGGATCAAATAATATTTTTTTATAAAATTTTGAAATTATTAATATACTTTAGACTTGCATGCACCAGTGCATGTGCAAAAGTTCATTTTTTTTATATAAAATATTACTGAAAAATCACATATATTATTATTGAAAAATGTATTTTTATTGGTGTAATTTTTTAGTAATAATTTATATAATTTTTTAGTAATAAATTATGTAACTTTTTAAAAATACACTTGAATTGCACGTTGCACCTGATGCACAAAAGACTTACTCTATTGATATAATGTATTATATAAATTATGTGGTTTCATTTTTCTCTTTCTTACTCTAGGTATAATTTTCAACTCCTTGAACCTACTCCCTCCGTCCCGTAGGAATTTGCACCCTACGGGACGACACATTTTTTAAGGAAAATGTATTTTATATATAAAGTAGTGGCATATGGATAAATATGTGTATATATTTGTGAGTGTGCACGTAAATCAATATTTCTTTTTTTAGTAGTGTGCAAATTTGTGTGGGACGTCCAAATAAGGAAAGTGTGCAAATTCCTGTGGGACGGAGGGAGTACATTATACTCCCTCCGTCCCGTAGAAATTTGCACCCTACGGGACGACACATTTTTTTAAGAAAAATGAGTTTTATATATAAAGTAGTGGTATATGGGTAAATATGTGTATAGAATGGTAAGTGTGCACGTAAATTAATATTTCCTTTTTTAGTAGTGTGTAAATTTGTGTGGGACGTCCAAATAAGAAAAGTGTGCAAATTCCTGCGGGACAGTGAGTATTTTTTAACTTTTTAATATTATATCAATTATATTATCATTATTTAGATACTTCTTCCGTCCCACTATAAGTTGCTTATTTGTTATTTTTGTCTGCCCTACTATATGTTGCTCATATAATTTTTTGAAACAAAATAACAATATTATATTCATACACTTCTCTAATATTATTCTCTTTCAATTTTTTCTAATACTTATAAATGGACGGGGGAGTATATATATATATATATATATATATATATCAACACTTGCGTATAAATTTCTATCGTATAAATATTCATTTTTAAAAAATTCGCGGGTCCAAACCAAGTCGGATCGGATTTGAGCAATTTTTTCCAAAATTTGCGCAACTTGTAATTCCAGGTTTTTCCGCTCCCAAATGTGTTACATTTTGGGCAAATGCATGTTATTTTAAGGTAAAATTGTGTTACAATCAGACTAAGTGTTATTTTTTACACATATTCATTTGTTTTTTAGAAATAAATATTTTTCATACAATGTTACACATGTATTTTTTACATTGTATGTGTAACACATATTTATTCTTAACAAAATACATTTTATCATACAGTGACACATGTTTGCTCATATAGTAACACAAATTGGACGCAAAAATTTGTGTTACAATTAGAGTAAATGTGTGTTACTACAAGATCAAATATGTGTTACTGTATAAACAAATATTTATGTGTTTATATATATATACTCCCCCTGTCCACGAAAAATACGCTCACATTTTTGCATGTGGTTTAATGCAATATGTCGGAAGGTATTACGAGATATTGTGATGTCCGTATATGATATACTTTCCAAATATATTCTCTTTATTCATAACGGACGCACAATATCCCGTAATACCTTCCGACATATTGCATTAATCCACGTGCAAAAATGTGAGCGTATTTTCGTAGACGGGGGTATTATATATATATATATATTGTACTATATAAAACATATGTAATGTATTAAAAGAAGTATTACCACATTAACAACATATTATCAAATAAATCAACAAAGAGAATAAAAAATAAATTAAATAATACATATTTATTGTTACAAAAATACATATTTTTCTTATAATTACTTAAAAGTATAAAAAATTAATTTTTTAAAAATTAATAACACACATTTGCTTAATAGTAACATGCATTACTTATATCTTGTAAATAATTTCTGGTTAATATTAGTTAATAGAATGTGTACTGTCATTCAAATAATGTGTACAATGTAATTAATTTTTGAATAATATTATTTTAGTAATATTATATTTACTTATAATACAAAATCATAGTATATATAATACAAAATGAAACATTTTATACATGACATCATTTCATATAAATTTTTAATTTATTCTTATGTAAGAAAATTAAGCAAATTGAGTATCATTTGGGTAATATACTTAGTTATATATAATCAATGTTAAATAGAGCAAGTTTCATATGTAGTTGGTGCATGATGCATTTATTCAACAATTGAGATTGTTTACATTGAAAAATGTGTGTTAATTATATTAAAAAATATATATTGATTTACTCTGATAAATTTACATATGTTATCAATTTTTAGTATAAACTTTTCAATCTAATCACTTCATACTTTTCAGTATAAATAGTCTCAACTGTTTAATAAGTGCACCATGCACCAATTGAATATGAGTAGAGCTGACAATTTCGGTCCGGCCCAGCTTACCCTATATTTGGGTTGGGCAGAACTCAATTTTTACAGGGTCGATTAGAAAATGGGCCGTGCCGACCCTTGAATATGCCTTGGCCTGGTAGGCGATGAGTACGTTTACTTATAAAAATTAGTAATTTTGGTCCAGCCTACCCAATATTTGTATTTGACTGAGTTATATTTATATAGACCCGATTAAAAATGAACCTACCTAGCTCAGTCCGTGAATATGCTTTGGTCCGATGGGCCGGGCGGGACCATTTATTTTTATAAAGTTGAACTCGAATATTTTTGCATTTTACCATGTTTCAAATTGAAAAAGGAAAAAGAAAGATTGAGAAAGAAGGAAAAGCATAAATTTTGGCGCCTCTTTTTTCACATACTAAATTCCAACACAGTGTTCAAGTCGAGCAAACACGCGCACTATGCTTCCCCGGAAACGCCCATCCAAATCCAACCACCCCTTCGTTCCCCCATTCGCCCCCGCTAAACTCCTCAAAACCACCGCCGCCGCTGCTCAAGATGAACCCGCTTCCTCAACCGCTTCAATCGAACCCAGAGTCACGCCGGCTCCTAAAGGCACGAGTCCACTTGATAAAATGGTATCCGTGTTGGCGGACGCTGGGTGCACATTGATCAATCCCACGGGTCCGCCGTGCCTCCCATCCGATCTCTACAAATTTCGCCAGCGTCTCGAGGGAATATTCTCTGGTGATTCCTGCCTCCGGTCCCAGTTTCTAGAGGGCTTCTCAGATTACACTTCTTCATCATTCAATTTGCGTCGGTTAGTTAGTATTACCGTTTTGATGTATTATGCTGTAAAGTTTAGTTCTGACTCGTAGTTTCTGGATGAATATTTGTTGATATAAGACGAAATAGCGCTGCCTTTGGGGCTTACCGCTTACAATATGATAATTGCATCCCAGAGTACGAATTTGCTCTATGATAGTAGTATTAGAAATCAAATTTGCTTATGATAGTAGCTCTAAAAATCGAAGGAGTGTAGACAGTTCAAATTTATGTTGATACTCTATTGCCTATTGGACGTGAGAGAAATAAGATGTGAGATGTAGCAAGTACGATGAAAATGATTAATTCTGGATTGTTGCTAACTCTTGAAGAGTTATGATGCTGGTGCAACTTTGGGTTCATATAAATCTGATTCATGTAATAGCATCTGGTATGGATTCAGTTGTCCAGATTGCATACCTTTGTGAAGTTCCGTATCTTTACACTGTCCCCCTGTCGACTGGATAAAACTGTCTCCTTATCTGAGCCTATCAGATTTCTTGCAATGACGTGCACAAGCAAGTGCTCCTGTAATGCCCCTAATATGAACTTCCAAATATGGACACATTAACACGAAAGTGTGGGCTTGGACCATGTTCATAGCTATTTAACTAATGAAAACTAGTTTTGAGGTAAATCTTGTTGCATAAGTGAGCTCCACTCATGTTAATAAGGGAACCCTCATCCCTTATATCTTTCTGCCTATTAATAAAATTTCTGGTTCCTATAAAAAATAACTGGAACTTAGCTCCGTTTGATCACTGGAAATTATGAAATTCTCTTTATGCAAAAACAAACTTGCTTCCCTTTTCAATGCTTCATGGTGATTTTTCCATCTTCTATAAAGAATATAATGCCTTGAATGATCAGTCTTTGGCGTAAAGCCAATGATCTACCTATTATGATTAAAGTCACAAGGTACCTCTTCAGGTGCATTAGCTTTTCACATGAAACTTCCTTAGTGTTTGCATAGTCGTATGCATTTTATCACGTGGGGTGTTGTGAGAACTGAGAACTGATATTGAAAGTTAACCCTGACTTGAAAAAAATGAATATATAGAGCATCATTTACGTAGTGAATCATGTTTTGTGTGTTGGTTCTAAGATATTTTATATTTCAACTTCATGTTTATATTGTGTTTATCAACCTTTTTCCATTTTTTTTTAATCAGGCAAAGAGAATTTTATTCATATTGAGTTCAAGGGGTACTCACACCCTTACAGCATAACTCCATATCTCAGTATACAAGGATAACTCAAATAAAAATCAGTACATATGCATTCACCCTCTCCAATTTCAACCACCCACTACTCTTTCTTCTTACAATGAAATACAATTCTGCAAATCCTCCATCCAAGTTGCCATTTCAATGTCAATCTGGATTTTCAGGCCTTCCATTGCTTTAATTAGATTTGGTTCAATACCCTTGAAAGTAAAATTTTGATTGGTCAAAGATCAGCCAAAAACCAAATTTTCAGAACATTTTTTTATCCCTCTGATATACTCTTTATGTGTCTCAATAGTAAGATTTTTCTCTTCATATTAAATTCTATGCCCTTCAGTTCATATGTTTTGGTATTATTTTACATGAGAGTAACTTATGTAAGCTTTTGGTAATATAGGGTTTTGCTACCGTGTCATCGAGATGGCTTTAGCTCAATAAAAAGTGATGCCCTGGTTCGAGTATTATTATTGGTTAAGTCTATCCAGCAAGACCTTCTAGACATGTTATTAGAGAAACTACCCGAGTACTTCAATGTGGACCATCTTGTCAGTGCTTGTGGCTCATCCTCGTTACAACTTGATGAGGACGTAGCTAGGCTGATACTGAACCAATTCCGATGGCTTGACTTCCTTGTCAGTCCTGATGCTTTTGCTGAAAAATTGCTACAAATCCTAACTATTTGCCCCAATCATTTAAAGAAAGAGATAATAGGTTCATTGCCTGAGATTATAGGTGACCAAAACAATAAGACTGTGGTTAATGCACTCCAGCAGATGCTCCAAGAGGACTCTAGCATTATTATTCCTGTACTTGATTCATTTTCCAACCTCAATTTGGATGATCTGTTGCAGGACCAGGTAATTCCTTGAGTTGTTTTTGCTGATTATTGTGGATTTTTCGAATTTACTCTCTTTATTACATGCTCTTATTTTTGGGTTTTATACTTTCCTGAATACATTTTATTATTTTCTTAAAAAATCTCTGAAGGTGATTATGATAGCTTTGTCCTGCATACGGACAATTGATACCGAGCACATGCCGTACCTGCTTAGATTCGTTCTGCTTTCTGCCAAGGCATCAAATGCTGGGCGAATAATCTCACAGATACGCAAACAGCTGAAATTTGTGGGAACGTCTCAAACACAAACTTCACAGCAAAGTAAACTTAAAGGAAAGTCTGTTGTAGATAATACAAAAGCTTCAGTTCTTGATGCCTTGAGATCTAGTCTGCATTTCAACAATGTGGGGTTTTTATTACGCTGGTGAACTTGTCATTTTTTTTCTTTACAGGCACATGATGCTTTTATGTACATACACGCATTGACCCGGTTTCTAATGTTGTCTTTCGATATGTAGATTCTTTGCTTGGAGTTACTAAAAGAATTGAAACATTTGGAGGAAGCACACAAGCATATGGTGATTGATATATGGTTGCTTACTCTCATATTCATGAACAGTGAATCTTTGCAAAAGAGTGTTCAAAAGTTATTCAAGAAAAAAATTCTTGAGCGTTGTCTTCAAGAACATATGTTTGATCAGTGCATTCGTGATATCAAGGATTTGCCAAAGGTATTAGAGCACTTTAATAGCAACTCAATACTGGATATCATGGTGTTTCTACAATTATTTTTCACACCAAAGTCTTGTTGAACATTGTTTCTGACCTGCTGTAAACTAGGATTTTGTTGCCACATTTCTTTCACTATCTTCATACCTGTTGGCTTGCAAAGAACAAAGAGCTCAGGAACTGGGCATCCACATTTATATATGTCTATTCGAAGAATCCTGCGATGTTTACTCAAGACAAGAAGTGAGTGTCTTTTCAGTAACTTTATATGTTATCTATCTATTTACTCATAAAGCATAAGATAAAGGTTTGTGCATTCATGCTCAGAGTCCAACTAATCTCGTAATTTTGTAAAGGTTCTAGGAGCATTAATAACCCATGTGGGCTCGGGCATTCGCCATGAGGTAAGTGCTGCTTTGGATGCCATGGTTAAGCTGGCCACCAAAAGGTCCCAGGAGTTAATTTCACTTTCTTATCACTTAACTGGTACGCATACCTCATTGACCTCTTTTAACAAAACAAATTTGGTGAATCTTACTAGACATATTTTTCAATTTTCTTATTATGCTTATCTTCCTTTTTAGGCATCTTGGATTACTTGGAGGGCTTTAATGTTGAGAGCCTGCACAAGGTCCAGGCGTATTTTTTTAAACTTCTGCTCACCTGATGATTTTCATCTTTCTGTTGGTCTATTCTATAAAGACCTTTAATAAATACCATCCATGTTTCAGGTGTATGAAGTTTTCATTCGTCTAGCTGTTTCAGCTCAATCTAGCTCGCAACCTTATGGATGTTCCATCGCAAATGAACTTCTAATGATTTTGAGAAAACAGGTAAACTTGAGATCTTCACAATTCTGATATATATTTTGGTTGTGAATTTGTTTTCTTTGTGTTGCTGTCACTCCGCTCATTTGTCATTTCTACCTTTTTGGTGAGTTTCCTACCTGAAGTCTTTTTAACTTGCAGATCAATAACTCTGATCTGATGTACAAGAAGATGGGTCTGATAGGAGCACTTAAGATAGTGTCCTACATTGCTGATACCAGTAATGCCTCCCTTCCACCTTTCTCTCAAGTAACGTGCTTATCATACCCCCATTTCTTACATTTACCATTTTCGAGCAATGTTGTTCAAATGTTGTACGCAGTTATTACATACATGCACACACACATATCTAATCCAATATGGACGTAACTTTTTAGAAGCCCAGTGGTAGTGAAAGTATAAATAGAGGATGCATGGTTAAATATGTGACCCAGTTTAAGTAATGGATTTGTAATCAAGTTGTGGTCTTCGAATTACCGGAGATTCTTATACCTAAACTTCTTTGCAGAGGTCAAATTACGAAGAAGCAGTGGAGCTCCTGAGATTATCTTTAGAGTCTTGCAAGCAACTCCCTTTACCATTGATCTTGTTTTATGAAGAACTGATTTTGACATTGCAAGATAGAACGCTTCATCCAACTATCATGGAATGGTGTGTGACTTTATAGAGGCTGTGTTTCTGCATTCCAATTATTTTATTATAAATTTATTAGATATTTTATTTCTTCATACTACCTTTTTGTTTGTTAAACGTCATTAGTAATTGACTAATTGCTTTGCTTGCAGGGTTGGCAAACAAGTTGCGGAGTTTGAGACAATATATTTATCTGACCTTGATGGTGGAATTTTGGCAGTTCAAGACTTGCCTTATGGTTTAGAAGGTAAGGGAAATCTTTGCCTCTTCTTTAAGGTTTCATTTTATTCATAGCTAAGTTAACTTTGGATAACTTTTGATTGAAAACCTCATTTCTTGATGCAGGAGAATTGTGGATGAACCTAGATGGTGAAATATCCCCTGTATGCTTAAACATTTTGCCACTTATTTTCCTGTTGTTTAGGTAATCTATTCTTTCAGCTCTTTTAACTAGTATATGGTTTAGGGTTATGCCTAAACTAGCATAATCTGATTTTATGATTGCGATTTTTCTGTTTATTCAGCTCTTTTAGCTAGTATATGCTTAAAATTTTCTTTAAGCGTACTCCATTAGTTTTTCTTTATAATATCTAGTCTTTCCTTTTTCCATTTTTTGCAGATCCACCTCACCTTTACAAGTTCTACCTACGAAGTTTGTCTTACTTTCTGTAGTGAGTGAACTTTCTGCCCCAACACCGATTTTATATTGAAGGGATAAATATGATATTTTAAGGTGAATTTTGTCAGGTTGAGCGATTGGCCAACCAAGGATCTCTAGGAGGCATAGATGCACTTCTTGGTTGCCCTATTCACCTACCTTCCTCCAAGGTGGGCATAATCTGAAGCTAATAGGCTTTGTGTTAATTATCAAAAGCTATTTATAGTTTTTAACTTTTTTGGTTGGCATCCACTATTACTGGATTACTGTTTCTTTTGCTTCCTATTCTGGCCATTTTCTTTGGAATGGTTGATTTTCTTCACATGTTCCATTCAAAATGAGAGATTAAAATATACTCTCAAGTCCTCTTTTATTGTGTAAATATGACTACTCTAGAATAAAAGGTCAAAAAGTGACATTTTGATATTGCATTGGTGAAATGTGTAGATATTACAGAACTGATGTTAAATAATTTATAATTTACTTTGTATATTTATGTGAAGCTACATTTTACTAGATGTTCGTATACATTAATTACACATCAAAATGTCATGCCTTTGTGTTTTCATCACAACACTAATATATCAACTCCTTTGTTGCTGTCAAATTTTGTAAAATGTAAATATAAATATGTATATGATTTAAAGTTATATCAATTCGGCGTCCTCCCTATATTTTTGACTTCTTTATTCCATTTGCCTATATTGCTGTCTGAATATCATAATTTGTAAGCTATGGATTTTGGACTTAGGTTCTGTGGACATGTTGGTGCTAACTGCGAATTATGTTCTGATGTTATTCTGTTGTCCGTGGCAGCTATTATCTGAAGTTCTCTGGCAGTCTTTGACGGCAAAGAAGAAGCAGATTGTTATTCTCTCTCTCTATTATGCTGCTAATTGGATGAGGGAGCTGGTAATCAGCAATTCATGGGTTCTAAAATGAGTACTTATTTATATTAAACTACATTTTCCCCTCGAGACCTAATTCTCTGCCATGCAGCTAAATGTCTTTTCCAGTCAAATTGTCAAGGAATGCGATACCATCTCCCAAGAAACGAAGGAAAGCATAACTCTTAAGCTAATAAAGCGCTTGAGAAACCTAGTGTATGTTCTCATAACCTTTCGAAAACAAATTCTATGAAACATTCTATTCGCATGTAGTAAAAATTTCAAGTAATCATGATAAATCATGCTTTAATTTATGTCATATGACTTTAAATACACATTGTTTCATACTCCCTCCGTCCCAGGTCTTTTTTGGGTACACGGATCAAGAAAAAGTAGATTATGTGAGTGTGAAGTTAATTAATAAAATATAAAAAGTGTACTTTATTGACTTTTGTGAGTGTAAGTTATTTCCTTTTTAAGTTGGGAAAAAAAGTTGGGACATCCCAAAATAGAAAATGTGGAAAAAAGAGTTGGGACGGAGGGAGTACTATTTTATAGTATTTTTTTTCACTATCATGTCGACAGATAAACAAATTTCTGTAATTTCTTTAATGTCGCTGGAACATGTATCTCATCATCCAAATATATTGTTTCATAACTAAACTGCATTTCATACATACTTTTCACCTGAAGACTTCAAGAAATTGACATAATTCTTCAATAGCTACCCATGTAATATAGGACAACTATTCAGCCTTTTACAGGAGGCTCCAGGTATAGCCTGCTCCACTTAAAACAAAATCATAAAAAAATAGCAAAGCTATGCTATTTTGTTGTACAAAAGATGTTTGACTGGGGTGGCACTCAGTTATGGTATATCAATCTGTCACTGTGCAAATGAACTTCAACTTCATTGAATGAACATTCATATATGAAGCCATACTGCTAGTGAGAACATGAAAATGAAATATTAAACTGTAGGGTCATGATGCAGATATGTTGAGTATTTATTGAACAGTTGTCTCAAACAACACCCGCTACATCTTCCTGAGCTCCATCCCAACTGGGAGCTATCACCAGTTGTAGGATATGATTCTGTTGGGGACTTGGAAAAGATGAACAAACCTCTCAAAGGGAGTGAACATATCAGCCGAAATCAAAAGAAAAACAAAGGAAAATCCTCATCACCGTCAGCCAGTTCAAATAGTGAGGAAAAGCTGAGGCAGCCAACACTAATTGACATTTGGAGGAAACCAGGCTCCACACCAACCCAAGGAGATCTTAATGAGGATGTGCCTGTGGTGTCCTCAAAGACCAGGCCGTTGGCATCTCTAGAAAATCAGGCTGATAAATTGAATATACCACAAAATATTGAAATCTCCGAACCTGTAAAGTCTTTGGATACACAAAAGTACAGTTTCAGGCCTCTCTCTGTTGACTGCCTTTCCATACTCGCATGTCGGGAGGTTGGTTTACATCTCGCTTTATTGTCAGTCTTATTTATGCATATTTTACGCTATAGGTTGCATTTGAATATTTACAGTTAGTGCCTTCAGTGATCTTCTGTTTCTTCGAATGTTTATTCTTTTCCTTTTGTTTTCTCTTATGTTTAGAATAATCAAGGTTCTTGTTGTGCAGACCCATCTGCTGAGGTATCACTCTCTTACTCTGTGTGCGTATGTACACTCTATTTGGCCTCGTTCTGTGCAGTAGGATTTAGCATCTAGAAGTAAATGCTACATTAACCATATTTCCAAAGCGTATTAAAGAATATTACGGACAAAAACATGTGAGATGGCGTAGTGGTCCTTAAGCAAGTAAACTTTGGAGCATATAGTATTTTACTCTATGTTATCTTTTCAAGTTGTTCATTGCATGCTTATGCGAGTCCACGGAGTTGGCCCGCCTTGATTATCAGTTTCTCGTGTTATTAATGAATGAGTGGATTCATCCTAATTGGCTAATCCAATAGCAAGCCACTGTGGTTTTAAATAGACAAACTCCATATACTTTTAAGTAGGCTATACTTGTGGCAATTGGTTTGAGTATAAGTACTCTCTTTGAGAGCTGAAATAAACATTCAACATCAAGAAGCACCAGATTCAAGTAGACTAAGCCAAAAGACAGAACTGATAATAGAACTTAACATGAATAATTGTTTTACATGATAATGAATTCATTAGATCTAAAGATCATATGTGCAAGTTTCTAGCTATAGTAATTTGTTAAGATGAAATTGAATTAACCACATCTTTGATCTACTATACTCAAGTGATCAGAAGGAGACTGAGGTAATACAACTAATAGTTAAAGTGAATGGCCATATCAAGGTGAAGTATTTTGTTTCCGTGAAATATAATTCCAAGACAACATTGCGGAACTGATAGTTATATAACGGCATCTAAACACAATCATTAAAAAATATACATCTACAGCAGCTTTTGCAATAAATTTCAATATAGTTACAAGTCTTCTGTTTCTGGATTGCTACTTCTGCTAGCGTGTGCATAGAGATCCTATAGTGTGTGTGCTGCCATTATTGGTTATCTCATTTCTATAGGCTTCTTTTTTTGGAAATTTTATATGCAGCCTAATGTGTCATGATCCGGATTTTATTCTATGTGCTGAGAATGAGAACAAAGCTTTGCAAGAGTTTCAAACTGAAGCTTTAAAAGACACATATGCAAAAATAGATTAGCATATCTACAAATATAATTATAACTTCTAGCTGGAAAATATTTCGCTAGTTGAGTTTAAAACAAGAAGACATGTACAGGTAGTGACAATTTCAAATTCAAAATGTTGCATACTTTTTCTACAATCTGCTCTCTGGGATACTGAAACAACCATCCTAGTTCATGAAATTCTTGTTTCTGAATTTTTCTTTTAACCTCAAAATGTAAATTAAAACTGCATCAGCAAAATTTCTAGAAAACAAAGATAAAGTCGATTGAGGAGTAAAACAGAAACATGGGCTTCACAACACAAAAGAATTATATAGGTATAGAAGGATAATTGATAATTTGACCCTAATATACTAAGAGCATATGATTCTGCAAAGTGTATAACCTGTTCATGGGTCACCGGACTAGGTTATTGGAAGTAATGCATTTCAATTGCTGCTTGAGATCATGCTTTTAGCTATTAGTTTACTCGCACAATTCACTAATTTTTTATATTTTTATATCTGGTACTCAACTCTTTGTTTTTACTAGTTACCACTTCATCTGTATCTCCTGCGTGATCTTAACAAAAAGCTGGACCACTCGAATCCCACAAGAAAACAGGCTTTTGGAAGAGGCCTGAATGCTCCATCAGAGTTTACGGGAATAAAATCAATTAACTTTTTAAGCAAGATACGGCCATTCTTTCCATACCTTAGGAGAAACTTCGATTGTGCAGTATGCATTCTTGATGAAGGTTAGTGACACATATTTGCCTGCTAGTGCGTCTGCACTTTGGAGCTGCCTATGTCTGAAAGAACTAATCTGTAGGTGCTGAAACTTGTCAAGAACACTGGATAACCCAGTCTAATTTGGCCGCAAACCCAGAGATACTAAACACACGTATATCTGCATCACCGTCTTTAACTTCCGTTTCGGTTTTTAAGGAGACACTTCTCTGCTTTGGAAAGGTAATCCAGACTCTTACCCGCACCATCGTTTATATTTTTTGCATTGCTTCAGTATTGTTCGGTTCATTCTATTAGATGTTGTTTTCTCTTTGTTGTGCCACATTTTACTATTGTTTTCTCTTTGTTGTGCCACATTTTAGTTTTATTAGCATTTTAAGCATTATTCATTCTGAGCTAAATTTAGTTTTGCAAAATTGCTATCATAGTTGGGCTCTTGTTCTTTACTTTCATGTGTACAGATGCTTAATCTGCCAGATCTTCTGAAGGAAACTACCATCCTATCAGATCTTCTCAAAGCGTTCCAGCCAACTGAAATATCTGATTGCTTTTTCCAAGGAATGCAACTGATTCCTTCCCCAGGGAATATGGACTATTTATATTCTGGTGCTTTTATTTTCCTAGGAAGTGTCTTTGACGTGTGTACGTTGTTTACTTTCACTTTTGCTTTTGATGACCACCCCCAACCCCCAATAAAAGAGGTTGTATACTTATGTGTATTTATTTATTGTTGCAGTGACAACCTTTTCATTTACACTGGCTTCAGAAGTTTTGCTGACTTTAGAGTTCGTCATTACATCTATCCGCATGTTTGTTAATAGATCTCCGGGTGAAAATGAAAAGGATACTTGCATAGGATTTAGCAAGGAAATCATTCCTTTTCTCTGCAGCAAACTGGGGAGTTACGCTCAGAAACTCTTGAAGCACAAGTGTGATAAGGACGACGTTGGTGGTAATTTGAAAACAAAAGTGAGTATAGGTTCTTGTATTGCTACCATGATGTTCTAATTGATAGAAGCTATTCCAATCTAACTGAGTTCTATAGTTCAGAGAAATAAAGACTATTACATTGATCATTGCAGGGAGAAATGGTCCAGAAGATACTCCGCATTTACTTGGGAAATTGTCAATCAACTTCTGATTCATTAAATGAGCTTGCCTGCTCTACTTTACCTCAGGTGCACTGGTTTATGGTATAGTTTTATTAGAGTTAAGCATCCAAGAAAATGTGCATCTTAAATATATACTCCCTCTGTCCCACAGGAATTTGCACACTTTCCTTATTTGGACGTCCCACACAAATTTGCACACTACTAAAAATGGAAATATTGATTTACGTGCACACTCACAAACCTATACACATATTTACCCATATGCCACTACTTTATATATAAAACACATTTTCCTTAAAAAATGTGCCGTCCCGTAGGATGCAAATTCCTACGGGACGGAGGGAGTATATGTTTTCAGTGTTGGTAGACATATGTTCTTAATAGGAATGCTGAACAATGAGTGATAATCAATTATCATCTTCAGAAACTTAGAATACATGATTAAGATATGTTTAAATTTTAACCAATATTATGCTAGCCAATCACATATACTTCGGGTCCATGATCATGCTTAAACTTTATGTTTATAATAATGAATGGTGTGGGGCTGCTTAGTTGACATATAGTGCTTAGATATGATTACCATTAAATACTAAATTTAAAAAATAATAATATCTTAGGTTTGAAAATCTAGTTTATAAATTCTGAAATGGAGATATAGGACTGGAAACTGTTACTACTTTAGAAAAAGAGAAGACGAAACGAGACTAAACGACCTTAATTACAATTTAGAAAGATGCTTTTGGAAACGAAACCAAACATTGGCTGAATAAATGCTTCATTCCCTTTGAAGATCATGTTCCTAGTTCCTACTACACATGCAGCACATTACTAATGTCTAATATGGTTTCCCTTAACACTAGCCTCTAGCAGAAGCTTTTTGCATTCTTTGGGACCATGGAAAACTTTCAGTCACCCTATACATTCATAGTCTTTCATGATAATGCTATTAAGCATGGAATTGAAATTCAGAGTTATTCTCAACTGTATTAGGTTTTGTCATCTGAAGCTGCAATGGAGGATGACAATCAGGCTTTCCCTACGCTCTGCCCTACAACAATGATTGTCTGGTACAGAGTAATGGTGAGCTGAGATACTACTATATGATTAATGTCCAAGAAGTTATGTCAATAGTTGAGATTTTGACAGTAACTCATTATTATGCAGCATGAAGAGAACATATCAGCACTCAACAATTTAGTGAGTAGATTTTTTATTTTGGCTGCGCTACCTTCAATAAGATAATGAACTAAGTAACTCTTATATTTGGAGGAATGCCCTGCTTAGGTTAAGGAAATTGCTCTTCTAGAGAAACGAAGAGGTGGGGCTAATGTGGAAAGTATACCAAGGCTTCTCGACAAATTATTGCAGTCTGTTAATGTGATTGTATCTCTTGTTAACATGTGCAGGAATAATGACAAGGTGGTTTCCTCAATCTCTTTGTTGTAATATTTTTGGAGTTTGCGGTATATGAGTTTTACATTCTAGTTTCATAAATTAGGTGAGCATTCATGCAATGGCTGTCAAGTATGGCGGGAAGTTCATTGACTCCTTCCTTAAAGGTATGCGTAGTTTTTTTTTTTTTTTTTTCTCTGAACCCAATCGAACACTATAGGCACGCTTAGTGGTGCTACAGTTGATGTTGACTTGTTGATGAAGCCCATTCCTTTTGAGATGGCATTTTATTCTTGCTTTGAAGTTCTTCCTGGCATTTTAGTTTATTTTGTCTGGGTAATTCATCTTTGAGTCACAGAACCTTTAATGTTTGGTTTAGGGGACTAAATAGTCAATCCCCCATGTTTTGGTCGGAATAGTCCTGTGTTTGGGGGATTCACTATTTAGTCCCCTAAACCAAACATGTCCTAACTATATGAAATTTGGTCAATTCTATAAATATCACTGTCAAATCGCTTTTCTGTATCGCTGACTGAATCTCTCTCCAGTTTTTGATTTCTTACAGAGGCAATTTGAGATGCACAAGGACCTCATAATTCACCTGGTGAGAGTAATTGAATTAGAGTCGTTGATCATAACAATCATGATATGTATGTCCTGAGCAGTTTTTGTTGGAAATTCTCCAGATAAAAGAGCTTCAGAAAGCAACAAGAACCATACAGACACTATGTTCTGAAGCAAAGGTTGTCTCCTTAAACCCACATCTTAGTGTTGGACTCCATTTTCTTCTTTTTCATGGTTTTGCAAATTACCATGAAGGATTCATTAACATAAAAACATCGTTTCATTGAAGGGCTCAAAACTGACATCAATAACGGGCAAAATCCCAGCCACGAAGAGAGCTATGGAACGATTTTTATTTCATGTCAAGGCTCTTCTTTACGCAACTCCAAGTGGATGCTCATTCTGGATGGGTAAATATATGGAGCTTCTTGCGGGTGATTGGAGCATTTATTGATTATTTCACTTGTATAATCATGATGTTTGAAATTTTCAGGCAATCTAAAGCACAAGGACTTGATGGGGCAAGTAGTTAGCTCTCAAGCATACGTAGATGATCAGAATGATGAAGTTACTGATGATCCAGCAGAGGTTGCTGCTGAGGACCAACCCGATCAACATCTCTAGGCCTGTATGATAATCAACATCAGGTATCTACCCTCATATTTAATGCTAATCTGAAATTAGCCTGTATAGCACGATGTACTTAGTTAAGCTCATACGCTTTTGTATCGACCTAGTTCATCTGGTCTCACCAGCTTCAACCTCATACAAAATTAACTTTATTAATATTTTGGCATTGGACTTCATACCATACATACATATATATATATTGAACTGATTAGGAAAGAAAAATGAAAAGGAAGTATTACAGGTGATCGTTTCACACAATTTTCTGTGTTACGGTAAAAATTAAGGTGACTTACATATTGGTTAAAAAAAGTAACTATATTTACAAATTGGTTCACAATATTCCGCACAGAAGTATATTTTTTCTACACAGAACCAATTTATAATTTTTGTCAATTTTGAGAACTATTTTGTAATTTTCCCTAAAAATTACTAAACATATGTTTCCGCAGTTTCTTGCAAATGCATTAGAAAAAAAGAAGCAAGTATACTTAATAATTCGTATAAATAAAAAAAGAAATACAATAAAAGCATTAATGGTATCACCTCCATCTCATTTGGAGCATTAAATTAATTATGAGATGCCTCTCTCTCAAGAAATATGTGCAGAAATCCTATGAATTTTTTGGGACTAGCACGGATGGACGTAAGATTTTGCTATCACGCTCTACACGAGTTTGAGACGTAACATCCGAATTTCACATCCCAAACTCAATTCACACCTAAAAATACCTATTAAACCTATTATTATTCTTTCCAATACAACACTCATAAAATACCTATTATACCTATAAAATTAATCATAATCACACTTTGATTTGACATAAAGTAACATCCTACCCTACTAAAATCCCAAAACAAACACACTTTTACTATTTATCAAGGTTTTCACATCTCAAGATTTCAAAATCATGACTTGCACGACCCCTTAAATTCCAAAACAGACGTACCCTTAGGAATGGAGAGGTATGATTAAGAGGTGTTTGACTCAGATTATAATCTTTTTTAAATATTTTATTAAATTTATAAGTTTTTTTAAAATTGGAAAAATTATAAAATAGTTTACAAAATTGACACTAATTACAAATTGGTTCTGTATAAAAAAAAATATGTTTCTGTGCAGAAAAAAATTATACTTCTATGCAGAAATTGTTAACCAATTTATAAATATAATTACTTTTTTGAATCAATATTTAAGTGACCTTTTAAAATTTTTGATGAACTAAAATGCTTGACGGTTTATAAGATTTTAAAATAAGTTCTTTGCTGCTTATAAGTTATAACAAAATAAATTTGAGATACCCTTACTTATTTTTCTCATCACTTCACCCCACACACTTGCTCCACCCAAGTTTCTGCCATCATTTCTCAACTCTTATCTCAACATAAAAAAAATAAAAAATATTTATGTTTTACAAAAATTAAATTAAAAAAAATTATGATAAATTATCAAAGAATTTATAAGTTGTATTAGCTAAATACTCCAACAAATTATAAGTTGCTATTTAACAATAACAATTTATACTCTTCGACTAAAATAACTTATAAAATATCAAATCTTATAAGATGTTTAAAATAAATTTAGCTAAACAATGCGATTTTGACATAGAGCTGTTAATAGCTATTAATTTAACTGCCTTTAGTTTTTGTGCATCAAATTCAAAAAGTCTTGATATTGAATTTGTTATTTGCTAGCCCCTTTACTTTTTTTTTTCTTTTTCCAAAAACCTTAAATATGAAAAATAGATGTGAGATTAGTGTATTGATTTCTTTGTTCAATTTTCCACGTTTCTTTATATATTCTTGACTCTCACATTTATGCAGAAGATTTGATGCGACTGCAATAACCTTCTAAACGACATAATACATAGAAAAAAAAATAGAAAATCCTTGGACCTAGAGTGGGACCTCAGTGGCATTGGGCCTTGGAATTAGTCTAATATATTTTTGGTACATTTGAAAAAAATAAGATCAATTGCTCTAAATTCTAATATGAGTTTGTAAAATGTAACTCATTATTATGAAACTAACAATATTAGTGACTTTATCTCAAGTTATTGACTCTTGATCCATTATAAACCCTTCAATGCTCAATTAAATCGTGGAGTTTGTTCTCTATTTCATTCATGTCACGATTCATGGATCGAATCGAATATAATAATTTTTGTTTAACCCTTAGGAGGGTAGATAAGTAATTTGGGAGTGAATAACCTATCACGAATGTCCTAACAATGAGGAGAGCCAGTGTTTTACATTCCCAATCTTGAAATGAAAAATTAACCACCATCAGTTAAATTTGGTTGAATGTTTACATGGTCAAAATGCTAAGCAACAGCTCCACCAGTTATTCAAGCAACTTCTCCTCTGTGCACATATATATTTATCCAAACTCAAAGTGAAATTAAAGAGAAATTGCAACTCAAAAATTAAATAGAGACAAGGGAACAAAAAATGACAATTGAATCAGATTCTACTGCTGTGATCAAACAAGCAAACAATGAAAATTTGAAGAAAAATAGAATTCAAGTTTCCAACACCAAGAAACCACTCTTCTTCTATGTCAATCTTGCAAAGGTATATTATTAATTATGTAATTGAATTATATGTTTTGGGTAATTTATTCCATTTTATAGTCTCTTATTAGTGATATTATTTGATAAATTTGATGTATAAATGTTGTGGATTTTGTGTTAATGCAGAGGTACTTACAACAACATGATGAGATTGAGCTTTCAGCTTTGGGCATGGGTAAATATATATATTTTTTAATTTTTATTTTTGTTTAAAAAAAAAAAATGAATTTTATTTTATTACTGTAAATTGTGATATACGATTACATCGCACAAGTAATATTTAGTTATTAATGAACTTGTAAGTGCAATTAATTATTAATTATTCTATTGAACCATACAAGAAAAATGAGATTTTGGTTATTATTTTACTCGATTAATCAGATGAATTGAAATAATTTTGTATTTATGACTGCAGCAATTACAACAGTTGTAACAATAGCTGAGATTCTGAAGAATAATGGGTTCGTAAATGAAAAAAGTAAGTAATTTATTTAAAATAATAGTTATATATATATTGATTAAATAAATTTCTTATTGTAAATTTGTAATGCATCATGACAGGTATTGTGACCTCAACCGTTGGAACAAAAGATGCAGCCAAGGGCCGTACAGTTCAGAAAGCCAGGGTAATTGCTAATCTACATAAACACAAATATAATCTTTATTTATTTCATGTCAAAGTCTCGTATATATTTAGTGCACACGTCTTAGCACTCATCACGTTTTAGCTATAATAACGTTTCGGTTCAATCAAAATCAGTGCAACTTCTTTTTATTTTATATCGTCAAAATCAACACGTCTCAGCACTCATCACGTTTTAGCTATGCTAACGTCCCGATTCAATCAAAATTAGTGACACATTTATTTCACATTTTCCTAAAATTTAGCATCAACTTTTCAATCAAAATTAGTATCATGTAAGTTTTAATTGTATGTCTAATTACATAGAGCAATTGGTACATATGAGACCCACTATTTATTAATTTTCCAACACTATTACTGTTTTAGGTCAAAATTATAGCATTTTATTCTCGTCATAAAATGGTATAAATTCGAGGATATGATATACATATCATTTATATTTTCACTATAAACATATACACATATTAATTCCAAAAGTTTTGACATTCGTGATTATGATTTGTCTTGTAAAAATGTATTTTCTTTTTAATTTTCGAAGTATATATTTTTGACATAATATTTGTTTTTGTATTTAGATTGAAATAGTGCTTCAGAAATCAGAGAAATTCGACACGCTAATGACCGCAGCACAAAATGCAGCTGCCAATGGGAAAATTGAAAAGAAGCAATCGAGCTGATAATAAGGAGAGAGCAAATTTATAATGTGTTGATCAAAATACATTTTTAATCGAAAAAAATGTTGATCGCAATTTTTGTATTTAATACGAGGATATATAGTTAATACTTTTTTTTCATATTAATTCTAGTCGTCGTCATTATGCTGAGTTTCTTACGAAGCAAAGCGATCCTAATATATGTATTTCTTAATTTACTCTCTGTAAAAAAATACGCGTTTATTTATTTAATTTTACTTCTTTTCTTTGTTTAACTTCTCTTCTGCACTGCGTTTGGGGGTTTTTTTTTTTTTATTATAAAATAAAATCAACAAAAATAATTAAAGGACAATCTCATATAAGTTTCTATGAAAATTTAATAGAAAATGAAACCAATCAAAGTGCGAATTGCGAATATTTTATTTTCTAACTAGGATTATAGTTGGAAAAATAATTAAAAAATTACAAACTTTATATTTTATATTAATGATAAAATTTTGTGTAGAAGTTGTTCATGATAAGTTTATTACGGAACTGTTTTAAAGTATCATTTATTTGATTAAAAGTATCAAGAATTTTATCCGGTGTATAAACAATCGAGATTGTTGGTATTATATTTTAACTGTCGTTGATTTTTTGCCTAAATTTTTGATACCCCTGACGAATTATTTGATATTCTTATCAAATATTTGATATTTTAAAACAGTTTCATGTAAGTTTATCATGAATCGTTTTTATATAAAATCTAGTCACCATTATTTGCAATTGTTTTTTTCTTTTTAACTTAACACACCATTTTTTTATGTTTAAGCAATTTGATGTACCTAATTTTGGAGGGTACTTAGTGCCTTTTTTCAATCACTATTAAATAGTGAGAAACATTTATTTTTTGAAAAAATTGAGTCTTATCAATTTTTAAAAAAAATGCTTCTATACTTTTATTAGAGGTTGAAAACGGATACTTGCTAATTGACTTTTTTAATAAAGAGTTTAAGTTGAAAGATACAAAGGGATACAAATTATTACAAGTTAGAATATGAGTTGTTCTACTTAAAAAAGTAATAGCTACAAATAAATTTCATCATAAATAAGCTTCACATTGTACATATTCTAAAAAAAAAAAAATCAGACAATTATTTTTTAGCAAAAACTATTTAAACAACTCTTCCAAAAAGCATTAATCGCAAATACCTTGCAACATCACTACACTATTAATCCCAAATTTAAAGGGAAGGACAATTTATGATCTGCACAAAATAGAGTTACCTCAGAAAGGAAAATATATAGTGTCAAAGGAAATTGTATATATAGAATCACCAATATTTAAATTATCCACCAATAAATTTGTTGTATGCATGTTTGCGATCTCCATTTGATGAAAATATTCCTATTTCTTTCAAAAGAATTGTATAAAGTTAACCAAACAGAATCAGAATTAACTGATGTGACATTAAATTTCCAAATTAAGACCTAAAGTTCACTATATATAATAGTTGAACATTAATCAACTTTCACCGTTGACACAACTAATAGATTTTGTTTTTAAGGGTTTTATTGTTCCCTCATATTTTTCAGTAGGTTTAATTTTTTATATTACACAAATATGAATGTTACAAAATTTACATTAGATGAATAAACGATCAAACATACATCTAAAACTATTACTCCCTCTGTGCACCAAATATATGCACCTTTCTTTGCACGTGGTTTAATGCAATATGTCGGAGGATATTTAGGGGTATTGTGAGGCCCGTTTATGAATAAAGATCATATTTTTGAAAACTACATCATCTGCACTTTCCAAGAATATGATCTTTATTCATAAAACGAACCTCACAATACCCTCAAATATCATCCAACATATTGTCTTAAAGCACATGCAAAGAAATTTGCATATATTTTGTGGACAGAGGAAGTATTTGAATCGAAGCGATTACTTGAAATTCAAACTTGACATGGAACATATGTTGAGATGAGCTTGAGCTTGCTAAATAACATTAACCAATTGGAAATAGACTTCGACTCCGCTGACAAATGAGCAGAGCCAAAACAAAATTACAAAAAAAAATCCTTGAATATAGAGTGTAACTAGTTGAGCTCGAGCAAACTCATCAGTAAATTGAGTACTTCACGAGCTCAAACACAACTTGTTTATCAACATAAACTAGCTAAGTTAGAGCCTTGATAAGTTTATATCACAAATTATCCCACAACTTTCTAACAAAATAGATTTAGTTTAAAAATTAGATTTTCTTCAGATTTAGTCTCAATTTCTCTAACAATGTTCAATTTTGCTCCGGAGTTAAAAAGCCACAACATCGTTTTGAAATTTTGGAATTGTTGTTTATCGACAATAGTGTTCATATGGTGTCCAGATATGCTCATTATACTCCTTCCGATTCAAAATATTTGACACTTTTGACATTTCGTATTGAATTAAAAAAACATATTTTTCTTATAATTTTACCCTCACTAGTTGACTAAATGTATGCCGCTAAATATGGATAGAGTGTGAAGAGTGTGAAATATAATACTCCCTCCGTTTCAACATTTTTTTCATAAGTTGGGTTGCACGCATATTAAGAAAAAGTGAAGTATGTGCGTGTAAAGTTAAATAATAACATAAAAAGAAAGTACTTTATTGACTTTTGTGAATATGAAAAAAGTATTGGGATGTTCATATAAAGAAAGTGTGAAAATTATCTTCGAACATAGGAAGTACTATATTTTATCAAAAAGTTAAAAGACTCACTTGGTTGCTCCCTTTTCTTAACAATTGTACACATGGCTCGTGTTATGCATATGCATTAAAAGAAAAATGTATTAAAACATAACATTCTCATCAGAAATACATCATAAATATCAATTAATCACCTTTCAATTTTCATGCATGCATACATATTATTTTTATCAGAAGTAACATAAATGTACAAACTCTAACAAGCTATGCAAGAGCTCCATACAATACTCACATACAGAGAGAATCATCATTAGCTGAAAACCATCAAATCACAAAACAAAGGCTTCATACATCTTCAGCAAACCTACCTACAAAGCAGAACCAAGACCAAAGCAATCCAATCCTCGTAAAAAATATCGAGAAAGATCAAGACGCTGCTCAACTTCATGCGCAATGGATCATGAGTGCACCGTCGGAGAAGGAAAAGACAATCGTTGTTACTGTACACTACTAAGACATCAGCTCTCAATAGACTTTTCTGCTGCTTCCGAAGAGTTAAATCTCCGATCATTAGTCATCTGGAGAACATATCGACACATATAAGAGGCTAAACAACAGAATGCTGTATTCATAACTTGTCTCCATTATGTAATTCTTAGTAAGAGTAAAACACTTCTAGGGTACTTTGCACTTTGCAGCAAGAAAAATGATTGCTATATCTTAGGAAAAGCTAGCAACACGAGCAAACAAAAAGTCGGAAGACTAGCTGTCTTTAGTTCTAGGGTGTTCCTCTAATCATGCAGAGGAACAAAACAATATCCGGTTATCTATATATTTTCGGAATTTCTACAACTTCCATATTGGTTATAATTTGAGAAAGTATAAACCAATAGGTAATCCACAAGGCAAAAACTTCTAGCACCAGCTGCACCGTACAAATGGTGCATTCTAGACTCCATTTTGAATCGTTCACAAAAAACTAAGATATATAATTAGAGGTATCAGTTCAAATGAAGAAAAATATTAGCTCATACAAAATAAATTATCAGTTTGTAGGCTAAACAGTAATAGTACTTTTTCAATCTGCTAATATTGTCCCACCTACGATTCATGAAATTAAAAGCAGTAGGTTGAAAGTTCTTGGTTAAAATTGAGTCAAATGTTGCTCAATCTGCAATAGTCTTTTTCATTGATCCAAGATTAGAAACTTTGTATATACTTATAAGGCATCGGAAAAACCTTTTATACATCAGTTGCATGGTTCAATGTGTGTGTATTTAAAAAATATACTAACTGTCTCACTAAAAAATATTAGTATGATGTCGCATAACCTTCTTATTAGATATATTAAATTTAGATTCCCTAACAAACAAGTTGAAATCCACATTGTTAAAAAGAGTAAGAATGCAACGAGAAGTAAATCACCCTACTAATGCATTGTCTAGAGCATACCTTAAAGGCACATCTAACATCTTGGTTTCTACATCGATTCTCTTGACAATGTCCTTCAAGTCCTCTGATTCAGGTTCGGGCCTTGGCTCGTTCGGTAAAGGCACCCCCCCGAAGTGATTTCTGTACAATTCAAGCTCGCACTCAAAGTCTTGAATCTGTTTCTCTTTCTCCATAACCATCTCGTTCGCTTTCTGCAGTGCTTCACTATCATACTCAGCTTGTTCTTCCAACACTCTAACACACTGCAACGCCTCCATATGGAAGGCCGCTTTCTCTTCCTGCAATCGAGTGATCATGGCCATTGCCTGATTAGCAGCAATTGCAGAAGCATTTCTCTCCTCCTCCAACTCTTTGTACAAACTAACCAGTATCTTCTTATCATGCTCAACCTGTCGTCTTAACCTATCCAACTCACTTTCACCTTCTATTTCACTCACACTGCTCCCATCAAGGGATAAATTTGATTCGTTTCTCTCAAGTGAGATCCTTCTTTGAAATATTTGCATCCCTATGGCCCCAGAATCTTCGGTACTTGCAGACACTTTAGGACTCATATCACTTGATGGATCAAAGCCTCGAGCAAAAGATAATTGTGAAAGTAGAAGCTTCAAATCTTGGCTAGCTCTAGTAGACTCCGTCATAGACCGTTGTTGTTCTAACAGTCTTCCCGACAGCTGCCTACCCTTAGTGCTGAGAGCTAACTTATAAGCATCACCAAGATCTAAAGACTCGGTCATATGAGAAGTTGTATCAGTTTTGTGAGGTTTTGAATCCATATGAATTTCGTTACTCAAATCATGTCCCGGATTAGAAGCTTCTTTACATTCAACATGAACTTCTTTCTCCAACTCAGGGGTGATTGTAGCATCTTTAGCAAGTTACAAACGAGGAAATGGAGAAGACAAAACAATCAGCTCACGTCTTATTTTTTTTTAATTATAAACAAATAAAAGACAGATAATTGCTCAGAATCGCCTTCATTATTCAAAACATATTGACAGTGAACACTTAGGACAAAAAGATATGGTTGACTTTGTTCATTATGCTTTCAAACACATAGTATATATTTCAAAATTTTGAATATTAGTTACTGGAACATCAAATAACATCAATGGACCCTATAATCCTGTTCTTTGTTTTCATGTTCTGATGCAAACACAAATTCGTTGCAGGAAAAAAGGAAACAAGTATTACATTGTGATTGAATGTAGAACAAACCAAACTTATCATAATACACACAATGAGAGATGCAATAGACTTTGAACTTACTAATCTTGTTTGATTCAACATGTGGTTGAGGATGAACATCGCGAGAAGATGCAAGCTCTGATGGTTTGCTAATATCATCATTACGGTTAGCCTGCTCCCAGGGAAGCTCTTCCAACGCATGCCCAACGGGCCCCTCAGATTCTACATTATGATTCGAATAAGTGTGATATTCTGACTCAGAAACTGAAACTTTGATCTGAGAAGCTAGATGTATCAACTTCTCCGTTGGAGGACAATCAGCAAGATTAGTAATTTGAGGTTCTGCAAAATCATACTTAGCTGCTGTGTCACGAATAAGACTTTCATTATCTGAAAACGGGCCATCTGACTCAGTATCAGATGTAACCTTTATTTGTGAATATTCAACATGTGGCAATTGGCCTAATTGAGACGAATCTTTTGTGAGTTCCTGAGCCTCATCTCCATTAAATTTAGATGGGGATGCATCACAATCAGATCCCTTATTGCCAACTGATTTTCTATCGATCAGATTTTGGATACTTGCTCTCGAAATCCATTGCTCTTTGCAACACGAGCATTTTCTTGAACCAATATTTTCACCCAACTCAGTCCCCAATTTCCCAACTAGTAATCTGTATGCTTCAGAATCAGACTTGTTTATAGTGTCGAATGAGGAAATGCAGCTTTCACACATTCGACGAACATCAGCAAGATTACTGTGAAGTTGACAAAGAACTAGAGAAGATATCCTTGACTTATGATTATTGCAAATTAAATCCCAATAAAACCCCTCTCTGTGATTTCCCAGGAAATGATCCAATCTAGAGCATAACAAACACGGGGTTTGCAACTGGGAACGACGGGCGAATCTTGTAACTAAGTAGGCAAAACTAGAATCAACGAAAATCATGAACATCAGAATCCATTCAAGAACTGCTGAAACTAAAGATGAGATGATTGAGGTGATACTGAAAGAAACTGTGCCTCCAGATTCCCTTAAATCCATTAGGCAAATGCTCCAGTTAAACAGATAGATTTGATCTCACAAAAAATCGTTGATTCAAAGCTCAATCAAGGTCTGCCACAAAAAAAGCAAAACCCCCAAAAATCAGATTACAATACTCATTCGACAGCTACCAAATAAATCAATTGCTGCAAAGATTCAAAGTCAACCCCACAACCAAAGTCAAGGCACTCACAATCTAGCATTCAAATAGCAAGATTCTTGCAAATAAATACACATGAATTAAACAGAGAATTAAAAGTCCCAAATCCCAAAAATGGGGGGAAAACAGAAAATCAAACCTGATATCCAAGAAAAAAAGCCCTTTTCAGCAGAAATGGTAAATTGAGCAAGATTCAATCAGAATAAAAGAATCCCAAATTTCCAATCTACACATAAATGTAACTGATGATGTTGGTGATGTAACAGTAAAATGGTAGAAAAACAGTAACAGAGAGATGGGAAGTACTTTTTATATATGGAAAATAATAATGAAAAATTGGAAAAAGAAACCGACAGAGAGTCGAGAGGCGACTGCCATGGTGGAGTTTTGACAAGTTGTCACTACACAACCGAAAGGCAGCCACCCCTTCCCCCACCCACTTTCATCAAAAAGTACTTTTCAATGACTAAGATCGTTGATTCCATGGCTTACCTCAGTTTCTTTTACCTGTAAATTTTGGATTCAAATATGGAAAGCCACCACCTTTGGGTTTTGTCTTTTCGTTGACATAATTGACTTTATGGGAGAGAGAAAACAAGAATTTTTTTATTTTTTGTAGATTTTTTTAAAAACATTTTTCTAGTATGCTAATTTTTGACAAAGCTTTATACCAACATGGTGCACGGTTATTATTAGTTTATTACTAAAAAAATTTTTGGAAACAACTACACTCGCGATAAAATTTTGGACCACACAATATATATATATATTTTTTTTATTTTATATATCATTTCAATATAATAATATTTTATAATTAAATTTCGTGCGCACAAAGAAATTAGAAAAAAATTCATGAACGGAGAGAGTATCTAATTGAGTATCATAAATATCATCAAAAATATTAAGAATATTTAGGGATTAAATTGGATAGAGGTATCTAAATACTCATGCGTGATCCGCACATATATCCCCCACACTGTTTCTATGGGGTGTAGAGTTGTGGGATGCATATCTATCTCACCTTGCAAGTCTTATTAATATTATATATATATATACATATATATTATAAAATTTGGACAAATAAAGAATAGACATTGATGCACCAAATCAAGCAAATCATATCCAAAAGAAACAATAAATTAAATTTATCAAATCATATTCAAAAGAAATAATATTTATTTATATTGCCTCTGTCCCGTAATAGTCTTCAGTTCTTCACACCTTTTGAATTTATGGAAAAAAATTCAAAAAAGTGAAAAGTTTATTGTGAGACGGAGGAAGTATTTTATAAAAATTATATATTTATATATATTGTAGGAGGGGCAGGTGAAAGACCAGTAGAAATATGAACCCATGTCTAACTTACTTAATGACCATGACGACACTCTCCTACCCCATTCTCAGGATAGGGTGGTACGGGGCTGACCCAATAGAAGCAGGTCAGGGCGGGACAAATGTGGAACAAGATAATTTGCCATTCCTAAGAATATCTAATATTAGCAATTAATTATTTGGATTCCACTGTATCTGGGGTCATCTTTCCATACCTTATAATGTGAGGGAAATTAATAGTTTACTGTGTACTTATTTTAGGATAATTATGCAAGTCACTATTTTGCCATTTCACCACCAACTTTGATGAAAAGTGCATCATTTGTATTGAACAAACAATCATTTGGAATATGTATATGGAAACTTTAACGATATCACCTAAATTAACATGTTGATTGTTAGTTCACTCGGACGAAAAGCTGCCCTTCAAGACAAACAATAAAAATGGATGAATTTTGAAAATATATTTGAATAGTGCAAGTAAATATGTATTCCTGTCGGATATATAGAATATTTTGCTTTTTTTGTTTGACATTTTCACTTAGCCTCGTGAGAAATCAAGCACAATTTGTTATATTTCTTTGCGGATACAAAAAAACTTTTTTTTTTTGCAGTGATGAAAAACAACAACAATAATCGAATTAGATATAATATTACATTATATATGTAAGTAAATAAAAATATATGAAAGAGATGCATGGATGTAAGTAATTACCACTATTTTTTTGTGGTGTGGCCAATAACAAAGTATCCTTAGCACAGCCTCTGAAAAAAGGTGTCAACATTGAACAACATCGGGCAACAACTTATGAAATCAATAATGCACGTCTTGAATGATATAAAAATAGTTAAAAAAAGCAAGCTAGTTTTATACTCGAGAGAAATCACATCTCGAGAGTTTGTTCGTTTATTGTTGAGTGATAAAATTTTAGCTTGACATAGCTTCCATAAATTTGGTCTTATCTGCTTTTATAGCTTGCCAAGCTTTGTGGTTGTGTATGTCAAGACTATAGTCATTCTCTGTCAATAACAATAAGTTCTTCCCCCATAGTTGGTTTATTCGTGCCTTCATGCATAATCAAATCTCCCATAATTCTATAACCAAATATTTTGTCCCATTATTACCAACTTTTCAACACACTTTTGATTTAAATTGATTATAAATTTCAAAAGTAGCAATAAAAAGTTTGATCTTTGCCTTTATAAACCATTCACAATGCCCTTACAATAATTCAGTAAAAACGATATAAACGTACATTTTCTGTATTCTTCATGTACTTGAACAAGAATTATGTGTGCATGGTATACATAATGAGTGAGTCCTTAAATTCGATTTTCCCCAATAAATGTAGGAATATAGTACGATGGCTGAAAATAATAATAAAATAAAAGGAGAATCGAGGCTCGTGAGGAAAACGATTTCCTTAAAACAAAATATGCCCCTCACTCTCTAGGTGCTTAGTGAATATTTGGGATACTTGTTTCTCAGGATACAACGATAAAAAACAACGATATAGCACAATATCTTGCTAAAAACGAACTGAGATATTGTTCGTAAATCACCGGAGTAAGAACGAAAATTTAGGGAATATTAGGACAAAAGTATGTGGCAGGTTGCCGGAAAGTATCTGGATATTTTTCCACTCAAATATAGAATGTTATGTTATTCTTGTGTTTCTTGCAACACAAAAGAATACTATTTATAGTACTAAAAAATTTACTGTTGGAGTGTGGCCATAAAGACCCACAAATGGTCTTGACCGAAACCGAAAAAAAACTTCTGAATTAATTGCATTAAAACAGGTTTTTTAAGTTTCAAAACGTGTTGTAACTGTAGAGATTTTGAAATCTCAGTAGGCCTAAAAAAATGCCTCTCAGGATGACTCAGGTCAGGTTGACTCAGGCTCAGTAAAAATCCTGAGTCAGGAAATAAAAATTTAGCAAAAATTTAGCTTTTTAGGCCGCCACCAAATTGTTGCGACATTCGTGTCCGCAGGACGCGCCCGCACACAAGTTCGAGGTTTTTAGGCCAAATTCGGTCATGATTTGCACCCCCTGCGCGCACGCGTAGAGTGTGGAGGAGTATAACCCCATTACTTACTTGCAAGCTAAGGATGAGTTTCTCCTTATAAACTCACTTCCTCAATAACAATTTTCCAATGTGGGACAAGACTCTTAGCTTTCCCTTTTATTTCCCTTCTTTCCCATCCTCAACAACAATTTTCCAATGTGGGACAAGGCTTTAAGTCTTTCCCTTCATTTCTCATTTGTTACAACAAACTTAAAAATTCAATTTCTCATTCACCCAATATCGGAATTGGGCGAGTAATATATTGAATCGAAGCTTTCTTCGAGGAGCACAAATTCCAACAATAAAGACCGAACCAATACCCTCCTTTATTAGATAGGACTAAAGACCAGATTAAATATGACTTCTTAACGAGGCTAGGGCAGGCATCGAATGAAAGCATATTTCAAATACCACCAAACTCTTTATTTTGTCCATTATTTGAACCAAAAGTGACTTGAATACACTATCTGAAGACTCAACTATTTTTTATTAACTCAAAATACACAAATCGACATCAACTATCTTTTAACATGACATGTTGCATATGATTTAGATATTAACTAAATCATCATTTGACTCCAAAGAATATAATTACTAAAACTTTTAACTAAGCATGAGAGAGAAAATTGACTTGCTTCTAAATAAATTGTCAAATCAGTCTAACAATTTGCTGCCATCAAGAGCAATAAATTTGCACTAGCCCTTGAATTTGATTGCAGACACGATTTGATCCTCCATTTTAATGTCACCCTTTTCAACATATTTAATCACCAAGTGAACCAGACATATTATTGGACACAATCTATCTTCCTCGGACTATTGGAGCAAAATAGATATTGATAAATATGAAAATTGTAAATAAGGTAAGTATTAGACGAACAAGTGTGAATTTTAAAAGAGAAAAGTACGTAGTTCAACTCAGATCATATGTATGCCATGACTGAGAACGATAGTGGTGAGGTGAGAGAAAGAGTATGTCAATGAGATGCGACGGAAAGATTGTTCAATCAGAGGTCAAATGTAGTATATTATAGATATTTTGATTCTATTTATAACCTCTACTATTTAAATAACCTAACTATTATGGGATGAAATATTTAGAACCTATTAGTAAATATTTTTTAAATTATTCATATTTAATACAAAAAAATGTTATATAGTATTTAAATTAAAGATATCAAGTCATAAAAATAATTAAAATAAGGGTAGTGCAGCCTCTTTTAGTTTTCACATTCTCCAATATAATATTCTCTTTCATCTTTATTTCAATTCATTATTTATTTGCACTCGTTTTATTCTCTATGTAACACTAATAATAAATCTCATGTGTGTGAAAGAGAAGAATGCAAATATTAATTAAGAATTAAAAATTTATACGTTCATTAATTACTTTGCTTCAATTTGATTTCGATCCTTATGGAATACGTACACATTTTAAAATTGATCCTGTAAATCTTTTTTTTTTTGGAATTTGATCCTTTTATATGTTATATCGGGTAATGTATCCAGTCATTTCACGTTTGACATTAATTTTCTTTTTCTTTATTTTCTTTTTAATACATGAATAATTTTTAATATGCTTGATGATGATTATATCTTGGGACAATCCACCAATAGGTTGATCTTTTTAAATTTTTTTATTCAAATCACACACACACATGTTTGTCATCTTCAAAGATCCCAATTCACAGGTATCGTTCCTCACTTCATCTTCTCCAAAAACTCCCAATAACACGACAGACATTGTTAAAAAACTAAATCAATCTTTTCTAAATTATTCTTCTAGAAAGAGGTTGACATGGAGATTGAGAGGAGAGTGGCAATCTTTAAAGAGAGGGGGTGGCGGTGACTGAGAGCAAGGGCGGCGACGCCAAATTCTTCATCAAAATTGCCGGTCCAAATTATTTTAGGAATGCTTTTTTATTTTTTTTAATCAAATTAAAAAGTACTCTCTCCTTTCCATAATTGTTTTCATACTTTCCTTTTCCATCCGTCCCACAATTGTTTTCACACCCTATAAATGGAAACTATTACTTTAACTTTATCCTCACAAACCAACTAATTTCATTATTTTAATAATATAATTTTACACAATACTCTATTTTTCTTAAAAGTTGTGTCATCCCAAAGGTGAAAACACCTTTGGGACGGAGGGAGTAAAACTTTAGAAATCATGACAATGACGAAGATGATATTTTTGGGGCAAAGAAGGATTTTTTTACTTTTGTAACTGCTTTGAAGTTCTTAGTAGAAGTGTATTATGTTAGTTCTTTTAATGACTTTCAGGTCTTCATTCTTCAATTGAACAAATCGTTTAAGAATTTTGAACCATTCGGACAATATTATTGAGAAATAACTCAGTTGCTATTCCTAAATTGAAACCGAGGGTATGCTGTATTACTTCTGAAATGTTGTGGTATCTGCAGAGAAAGTTAAATTAAGAGTTTTTCACTGCGAGAGATATTATATGTTAGTATGAATTAGAGCTCCACATTTTGACGCAACACCATTTGCAGAAATTTCGCATGTTGCATTTTTTCTTTTAATGATTGTCCCTGAAGATGAATAGATTTACTAAGTCTCATTGAAAATATTTGGCATTTATGGATTTGAAGAATAAAGAGAAAACTTAAATTTTTAGAATCCCACTGATTGAACTTTGAAGCTAATTTTTAATCATATCCAAGTGAATTCAATAAACTGAGCTCGTGTTTTCAGCTTGGTAGTAAAAATATAATCATTAACTAGGACTATTGCAATTAAATCTGCCCCAAATCCACCAATATGTTACTTATCAACTTAGAGTCAGATGATAGACTAGATATTAATGTTTAAATAGCCATCTACAGTCAAACAATTGGTGTAAGATTGAGTACCCGAGAAATATAATTCAACTATAAGGTTGTATTTTAGTGTTATGTCGAATATATATGTTTCCTCACCTGATTGAAACTTTTTACCTTCCTTTTAAATGTCTATGTGCTGAGCCTTGTGTTTTCATTTATATCTCGCAGATTATTATTACCTATAAAAGGGTGGAACAAGTACTGGAGATCTTGCAGAAAAACATCCAGAAATGATGGTAAAGGTTAGTCTCTTTTTTGTGATTCAAGCAACTGGTTCAAAATTACCATTTTTTGTACTTGATTCCTTTTTCTAAATGATATTTTGTATCTTTCCTTGTTTAGGTAGATATTGATATCTTCATAGGAATTACTGATGAAGATGTTGTTGATGGTTTGTCTCTCAAGGTGACTGATAGAAATGCTTCAACTAAACAAGTGAAGAAGTTATATGAACTTTTTTGCCAATATGACTGGACATTGTTGGAGGTGTTTGATTTATTTTCTCTTTGGATACTGGTTTGTTAATTTATAATTTGACTTTCTATTTTAGCTAAATTGGAAGCACTTTTTATTTCACAAATCAATCCCATTACTTAGACTTCAGATAACCAGTTAGTAGCTGCTGATGCAAAACTCAACTTTGATGATAATGTTGCTTTCTGTCAGAAAGAGATAATTCCTCTTAGAGATTCAGCTAAAGAGGATCCTCATGAGGTACTGCTCCTGTTACTATAAAAACTAATACTCCCACCGTCCCGTAGGAATTTGCACGCTATGGGACGACATATTTTTTAAGAAAAATGTGTTTTATATATAAAGTAGTGACATATGGGTAAATATGTGTAAATGTTTGTAAGTGTGCACGTAAATTAAAGTTTTCTTTGTTAATAGTGTATAAATTTGTATGAGACATCTAAATAAGGAAAGTGTGCAAATTTCTATGAGACAGAAGGGAATATTAGTTAATTGTAGCCAATACGTTCTTCGTTTTCTTTTGTTACTCAATTTGGATTGCATTCAAAACTAATACGTAACCAAAAGGGCCTGCTTGTAGGCCCATTTTCAAATATTAATCCGCCCCAATAATCCAGAGATGGTAGCCAAATCGATCTGACCCGTTTTTCCGAATGAAGTCAAACCGTCCTCGCTTAAACCCTAAACCTACTTCCATTCCATTCCCTTCTTCGCCCATTTCCCTCTCTATGCTGTTCCTCTCCTTCGTCACACATCTCATCAAAATCCCCTGCAGATTTTGAGAAAACTCAGGTGAAAAACTGAAATGATTGACACGCTCTACATAAACAACTCAGTGGAGTGGAATCCGTCACCTGTTGTAGCCCTAGCCACCAGCGTCGACAGCTCACAGGTGGCCGCAGCGCTCGCCGACGGCACTCTTGAGATTTGGCTCGTTACTCCCGGCTCCGTAGGCTGGCACTGTCAGCTTGTGCGCCCGCCATCGCTCTCTTTTTTCATATACTATTTACACGTTGAACACTTTTCATATTTTTATTGAAAAAAATAGCGAATTGAACTTTTTCTTTTGGGGTTTCATGTGTAGACGATACATGGGGACCCTAATTCGAGAGTGTCTTCGCTGGTATGGTGTCATTCGGGGCGGAGCGTTGGGCCGATTGTTGTCTTCCAGCATTGATGGGTCGATTTCAGAGTGGGATTTGTTCGACTTGAGGCAAAAGGTAAAGCCTCATCCGAAGAGTTGCTATGTTGTTAACATTTTACAATTGAATCAGAGATAGGCAATATGGCATGCTAATATTCAGCTTTTGCAAGAGTTCTTAGAAACTTAGCCTAAAAATTGAAACATAGAAAATTTGGAAGTTGATATTAGGATGCCTATCATTTCCGTTTAGAACGTGTAGTATATCCAATTTCCAAATTCATTGTTCGTGTTCCAAGGTATAATCAAATATTACATAATTTTTTCATTGAGCTAAGACTACAAAGTGGAATTCTGCGGAGAGCTTGAATAGGCTGAAGCTGAAATTAATATTTATATTTATTCTTTCATTACTATAAAAATATATCAGTTACTGATAAAATTGTTTATATCTTTTTGCTGTATCTTAAGAATTTCATGTTTGTTAAAGGACTTCTGTTGTCAAATCATGAGCGTGAGCAGTTTTATCCAAGTTATTTATAGGCTATAGCTTCTGTTGCTCTATTTTACTGCAGGAGGTTCTGGATTCCATTGGCATCTCAATTTGGCAGATTGCTGCAGAGCCACGCGATGATTTGCAGCCCAGCATAAAGCAAGAAATTAAGTCTTATGAGAATGGTAATGATAATTCTTCAATTACAAGTGGTGTTGATGAAGAGGATAGCAGCGATAGCGAAGATGAGGATGCTGATAAGGTTGCGGTCCAGATTCATGAGGACAATGATGCCGACAGTACCCGTTTAGCTATTGCTTGTGATGATGGCTGTGTGCGGATATATATAGCTACCAGTGCAGAAAAACTTATTTACAATAGAACGTTGCCAAGGGTCAGTGGTGAGAAATCCGACCTATATAGTCGAATAATCTTTTTGCCATTTTTGGTTGAGGACCGTGTATAACAATGGTCAATGGTTTATTGTTCTCATTTTCCTCAGGATGTACACTCAGCGTCACCTGGAGTTCAGATGCAAATACGGTTTATTTAGGAAGTAGTGATTGGTACACGAGTTGTTAATGCAGTGTGCATATGTTATGTTGCATAGTTTTCAAAAGTGCTTAGGCGCAACTAAGGCACAATGACTTGTTGCCATAGGCGCTAGATGCAATTAATTTAACGGTCAAGCTGCATGTAGAAACTCGTAGTGTACCAATAAAAGACTATTAAAGGTGTACCTGTTCTATCCTAAAAAGATAATACCATGGAAATGAGAAAACAAAAAGAGACCAAAATATGTCTTGATCTTCATTTGTTCTTACTTTTAAATATTATAATAGCTACTTTTTCTTCCTTTCCTTCAGATATCTTTTATATTTACGAACTTGTAAACTTAACACCCTCCCCTCTCCTTGCAATGTAGTTATCATTAACTAACAACAAAAGGCTTAATCTATTCATTGGAAAATAACATAATCAAAAGTAAGGGCAATGCGCCTAAAAAGTATAAACTAATTTATATAAGCCGATACCCCTTGAATTTAGTCATTTTGTCAGGAAATTCCAAAATCAGAATTAATGCATATATATTTTGCTCAAAATAAATATTAGCCGTACTCTGGAAAATAACATATTGCTCAAAATCATCTAATAGTTCTTCTGTGAATGTCAGGAATTACTATTGCGGGATATTTAAATGCATAAAAAATTCATTCTTCTGGAGTAGGTAAGCCCTTTTCTTTTGAACTGTAGATTATGTATAGTCCTGGTTCTCAGTTACATTAACTTTGTTGATTCACTCCAAAGAAGCTGGAAAAATCCCTGAGGAATCAGGGTTTGAAAGGCAATTCCTACAGATTGTTCTATGGCAATTTGTAAGAGAACCCATTAATCTTAATGATGATATGAGGCCAAGAGTAGTTCCTTTCATCCTCAAAACCGTTCAGAAATATGGTAAGGATGTTGTTTATAGCTTATTGACGTCTTTAAAAGATTGTTTCCTATCATTTAAGGCTTTTAGCTAGAGAAACTGTAATGAGAAAATTGCTGTCACTACATGTCAGTTTTCTTATTCTTTGATCCCAAGATTACTTGGTTTTCCATGTGAGCGAGCTCACTAATTATGTTCCAAAAACATGATGAGTGTTGTGTGGATGTTGTTAAATTCTGGTCCACGGACTGATACTCTCTCTCTCTCTCTCTCTCTCTCTCTCATCATGTACTGCAGCAAATGTGTCACTTATTTTTCAAGGCCCTAACCTACAATTATCGTAACAGGCAATGAACTGATTAAGGATGCCTTTGCAAAGTATTATGTCTTCCTGAAGATGAAGATGTTGAATCCACTGCTCAGGTTTCTGGGAGTTAATAGACCCTGCTTTCCATATGGAGAAACTGAAGGTTCTTTTCTGTTGCAAAACCATTTATTTAGGTGAAAATGTTGTTTTTAAGTTCAAAAATACTTACGGATATTGTGTTTCACTATATTGACAACTAATTCAAAGGAAATAGTATTTTAAGGCACCGCGCTTTATTTTTTCATTTTTACTCGAATAGAGAATTCAAGGACTTGAGGTGCAATGTGTTCATAGAGAGGATTGTCTCAACAATTGTGATTAGTAGACTGCTAAATGAGTTGTTTCCAAAATCCACTGGTTGGAGGATAGAATACAAAGTAGGATATGGTTTCAGTTTTCGATCTTAGACTCGCGAGGAACAACATGAAATTGTTAAAGATTCCGCAAGGGAATGGTGCGGTTTGATTTTTTTTTGTTGTTAGTTTGCATTTTCTTGTATTCGACGTCTTTTTCTTAGCGGTGATTGTCCTCAACTTTCATGTGAACGTCATCTTCGCAACCTCTATGCTTGAAGAGGGTTTGGATGTCCAATGCTGCAATCTTGAAATTAGATTTGACCCTTTACAAACATATTCAGTTTTAGTCAGTCTCGTGGTCGTGCTCGTATGCAAAGTTCAGATTTTGTAATAATGTCGAATCTAATTATAAGATTACAGCATTGGCGATAATTATGTTTACATGAAAGTTGAGGACAACCACAGCTAAGAAAAAGACATCAAATACAAGAAAATGCAAAACTCACAAAAAAAAAAAGATCAAACCGCACCTTTCCCTTGCGGGATTTTTCAACAATTTCATGTTGTTCCTCCCGAGTCAGATTGAAAACTGAAACCATATCCTACTGTGTATTCTATCCTCCAACAAGTGGATTCTGGAAGCAACTCATTTAGCAGTCTACTAATCACAATTGCTGAGACAATCCTCTCTATGAACATAATGCATCTCAAGTCCTTAAATTCTCTATTCGAGTAAAAATGAAAAAACAAAGCGCAATGTATTAAAATACTATAGAATTTAAGTTTCAAATTGGTTATTGTAAAAACGTAATTGTATGTGTATTTTAGGAAGTTATATTTTATATCTTGCTATTATTAGGTTTATGTATTTATGATAAATCTCATAAAACATGATATCATTTGTCTACATCACCAATACTAGGTTCCACCTAAAACATAAAGACATTTTTTTCACTTATCTTTTTCAAAATAAGCCAATAATATTGAAAGAGGACTCCATGTCCTTATCATACATAATTCTGCAATTTTATTAAAACAAATAACAGCTTTATGATAATTCTGTACTTGGAATTCTTCAAAACTATTTGTTACCTAAATAGTCCAAGATATAATGTCAATGAACTAAGGTTTAATAAATTTTCTTCTGAATCATCTCAATACATCAAAAGTTCAGATTTTTGTAAAAAAAAATATATATATTGAAGATTTAGATTTAATCAAGTTAAATTGAATATATATTTGCTGATAATATTATTATTTAAATAATTCCAAGATCTCAGTTATAATTTTTAGCAATTAATTTGTTTTATCTTTCTAATTCAAATTTATTAGAAATTAATTTCTAATAATTAATCTCCAACTCCATTTTCAAATTACTGATGGGCCAGCTGACCCAATGATATTGACTGGAAATTAGCAGCCCAATATTAAATTGCTCACTTTTCTCAAGTATATATGATGTACTAGTATAGTGCCCTACAATACAAAATTTCATAGTTTAATTTTTATAACATCAACAGTTTAATTTAGATGGAAAATTATAAAATGGTTTACAAAATTAATATTAATTATAAATTAATTTTGTGTAAAAAAATTATACTCTTATGCAAATATTGTAAACCAATTTATAAGTATAGTTATTTTGTTTGAACTAACATGCAAATGCCGATTTTTTTTTTTTAAATATTGTGTTTTTTAATTACGTTTATGAAATTATAGTAAAAATTTGGGGTGTTATCTTTTTAAGTAAAGTCGTGAGTAGGGTTCACGATTTCAAAATGAAACGTGAACTCCATTTACAATATTTGACTTTTTAACAAATGGGAGCAGTAGTTCTGCATTTGTCAGGTTATTGATGTAGGAAATAGGGATATAGGAAATGATTTCCCCACTTATGCATTAACTAAGTGGGAATTATTGGTGCAAAGTAATTTATTTTTCATTTTATATTTTTATAATGTAATATAAATTGTATACACAATTTAATATTTTTATATACATAATCCTCAAGTAATGCAACGTAAATTTATATAAAATTAAATAATTTTATATTAACTGCAATATAATTGTATTAATAATACAATATATTTTTATAATACAAATTATTATTAATTCATTATTAATAATGCAACATAATTTTATTAAAATGCAATATATTTTAAATTAAAAAATTGAAGATAATTAATTTGACATAGAGTGTATAAAAAATAAATTTAGAAATTAAAATTTTAAATTAATTTGAAATTATTAGTGCAAAGTAATATGGTGCATTATAACATAATAATGCAGTATATTTTTATAATGCTAACATAAAATTATTTAATTTGGACCAAAATACAATTACACATTGATTAATTTAATATATACACTATTTAATTTGAAATTGTTGGTGCAAAGTAAATTTATATATAATTTCTATTATTAATGCAACATATTTTTAAATTTATATATATAATTGGAGTTTAAATAAAAATGCCTGACAAAATATATTTTGTACCAAAATTAACTTTTGGAAAAATAAAAAAAACAATTCACCAAATTGACATTAAATACAAATTGGTTCTGTTCAAAAAAAAAAAAAAAAAAAGCTTCTACACAGGAAAAAATTATACTACTGTTCATATATAGTGAACCAATTTGTAAATATAATCACATTTTTTGAACCAATATGCTAATCTCCCTTAACTTTTTTATTAGATCTAGTCCCAAAATTTTTAAAATAATTCAATTTTAGTCCCAAAATTAACTTTTTATCGGATTTAATTCCGAAATTTTAAATAAAATAGTGTATGTAGTTCTGAATTTTCAAATTAAATAATGTATATATTAAAATAATTAATGCATAATTTTATATTGGTGCAAATTAAATAATTTTATGGTGCATTATAACATATTACGTTGCACCAATAATTTCAAATTAATTTTAATTTTTAATTTATAAAATTTATTTTTAACACACTCTATGTCAAATTAATTATTTTCTATTTTTTAATTTAAAATATGTTCCATTATTAATACAATTATGTTGCAATTAATATAAAATTATTAAATTTTATATAAATTTACGTTGCATTACTTGTGCATTATGTATATAAGAATATTAAATTGTGTATATAATTTATATTACATTATAAAAATATAAAATTGTATATAAATTATTTTGCACCAATAATCCCTACTTAGTTAATGCATAAGTTGGACAATCATTTCCTATATCCCTGTTTCCTATATCACTAACCTGTCATATGCAGGACTTCTGCCCCCATTTGCCAAAAAGTCATATATCGTGAATAGAGTTCACGATTTATTTTGAAATCGTGAATCCACTTCACTACTTTACTTAAAAAAGTAACACCCTAAATTTTCACTATAATTAAAAAATACAATATTTTAAAAAAAAAACCCTGCAAATGCCCCTAATTTAAATTCAATATTTTGAACTTCAATTCAAAATTATTTTTCAATTTTAATTACTTTCATTGTTCTTTGTAATGATCTAGCATAATAATTATAAAATAAAATTTGTATTAAATATATTTTAAAATCAGAAGGACTCTAGAAATTATACATCCATTAAAAATTCATGTAAGGTACAAATTCAATAAAATTATAAATATATTTTATGCATTAATTTTCATATTTAATAACTATTTAATATGCATTAATAACTATTTAATTTTTATAGTCGATCTTGGGTCAGATATGGAGTACAAAAAAAAAAAGTTTTATGCATTAATTTTAATTTTTCATATTTAATAACTAATTTAAAATTTTTAGTTGAGTTTTATGTCAAACTAAAATAAGGAACATTTTATGGTGATGACCTAATCTGGTTTTAAAAAGAAATTGTAATAATTATGTTTAATGAAAAGTTATATATTTTTTTCATTGCACAGATCAATAAATAAATAAAATACATAATTGCAAGAATAAAACAACCTCTGTCTGAAGAAACAAAACTATGAAGAATAATGCCGGATACGTGTAGAATATTAGGAGGAAGATATAATAGAGATAGCATAATTATAATTATAAATCCATTAATATCATAATAAATCACATTAATATTGAATTAAGAAAGAAGAAAAATATACTCTAAATAATATTAAAGTCAACGACCCATTTTTAAACTATTAAAAAAAAAACACATCACTCAAATTAAGCTCAAATCGGCACAATAACAAAATCAATTCTCTAACTGTGAAATATTAGTTTACATAATGAGAATATGAATGAGTAGTTAATGAAAATAAAAAATAATTAATTTATGTTAGATATGAGATCAAAATAGGTTTAATTATCTTCAATTATTTTATTATTTTTTAATTAACATTCATTTTTATCCTCAATTATTCTTAGAAATACTAAAGATGTAATTATCACTCTCGATATAATTTAATATACAAAAATTCTTATTATATTCACTATAAAGAATTTAAAGATTAGTATAAAATACTTAAAGATGTAATTATCACTCTCATTATAATTCAATATGAAAAAGTTCTTATTATATTCACTATAAAGAATTTAAACGAAACGAGTATTTAGTATATGTTTTCAATTTCTACTAAAAATGTAGAAATATTTTTTCAAAAATTGGTAAGACCTAACTTTTTAAAACAATAAGTGTTTATTATTATTTAATAGTGATTGAAAACATACCCTCACCATACAATAATACCATTTCGTTATACGAACTAAGACTTTCATATTATAATTATTTTTCTTTTGTGTGTGTGTGTGAGATCTAAATCTAGTGTACTATAGAGTCAAGTGCTCCCAATTTTTTTTGTCATAAATATTGTATAACAATTTTCATATATTTTATATCAACATATAGCATGTTACTGTTCCCCATCGTGCGTGACATTTATTTATATTTAATTAATTTCTAGTTTGTCTTGTATTCAATTCATATTTTAATTCATTGATACATTCGTGTGCAAGTATGGTATAATTTTATATATTTAGTAGTTTAAAATATATGATCGCAAAGAGGCAAATAAATAATTCTTATAAATTTAAAGTATAAATAAATAAATAAATCTATGATAGAGAAATTTTAAATCCAAAGATAGATGACGTCCCACGCTCCCTAAATCCATTTATTTAAACTGCCTTTTAAGTTGTTAATAACTATTTTTAAACCCATTATTAGAAAGTCGTAGTGATTCATGTCTAGATAATTTTTAGGTAGGTAGGGTAGCACCGGATGCTTGAAAATAATAAATATCAAAATAGAAAATTAAGGCTCGTGAAAATACAATTTTATTAAAATAAGTTATGCTCCTTACTCACAATGCTAGTGAATTACGTGACACTTGTTTTCCAAAATACAACGATTTAAAGCAGCGATATAACATAATATGCTGCTTGAAGCGAACTGAAAAATTGCTTGTATTATCACCGGAATATGAACAAAATAGCAGCAAAATAGTCGCTCAAGAAACTGGCAATTGCCGAAAAAGATATCTGTATTTTTCTCCACTCAAAAGTTTCGTGTGCATGTATTTTTTCATGAGTAAATCCATGCTTGAACTGCTGCTAATAGCATTAAAAATATATGTTGGAAAGTAGCCATAAAGAGTCGTAAATGGCCTCCGACCGTAACCGGAAAACATTTGAGTAAATTGCATTAATTCAGGAAAACATAATTTAAAACGTGTTGTAACAGTAGCTTTTCAGTTGAAAACTCAAGATTTAGCTCGCCCGACATCTCTGGCTTAGCTGACTTGAAGACTTACCATACATGAAGACTCAGACTCAGCAAACCTTCAGACTCAAGCCTAGCTATACACACAGCCCCAAAACTCTTCATATGTGAAATAAAACTGAGATAAAAATTAGCTTGTCAATCCGTCACCAAATTGTTGCGGTATTTGTCTTAGGTAGCTTCAATTAATATCCTATTTATTCTTTTTATAATTTTATTTATCAACTATATTAATTATATAACTTTTAGATAAATAATAAACAATTAAATATTTTAATTATTTTATTTCTAATATTTTATTATATTTTAAAAAAATACTCCAAAAATATATTATTAATTTTTTTTATCTCCAAATGTTGAAGAGTTATACCATTGCATCCATTCTTTATCCATTTCTTTTTTGAGAAGAAAATTACAATAAAAATATAACTTGATATTAGTAAAAACGGTGAAATGAGAAGATGTATTTATAGTGAAAATTTGCAAATAACCGTTGTATAACAAACAAAAAAATTGAAAGAATAACAACAATAATATAGTGTTTGTAATAAAAAAAAAAAAAAGTCACCGACCATATTGAAAAAGCGAGGCCTAAGGTGCAGAAATTCTCCCACTCTCCCGCTTGCTACCATGCTTTGCATCTAGAGCTGGCAAATGGGCCGGGTCAGCCCATCGGGCCAACTGACATTCACGAGTCGGGCCGGCCGGCCCATTTTTAGTCATGCCTATAAAAATTGAGCCCAGCCCGGCCCATTTTTTTAAAATAATAATTTTAAAAATTATACTATAATCACTATTAACTCATACTTTACAATCCACAAACTAACAATACAAATATAAAATAGAACTAAAACCATAAATTCAAACATAAATTAAAAAGAAACAAAGATCATTACGCATAGTCATAGTGTCCTAATAAAATAAAATCAGTTCATAAGTTCATATTTTTAATTCTATTATTTTAAAATGAATTTAATTTTAATTATATTATTTTAAAATGAATTTTATTTCACCGGGCCAAACGGGCTAGCTCGTGGCCCATCGGGCCAACATGGTCGGGCCAAAACGGCCTGATTTTTTGGGCTACTAATTTTTCAGCCCAGCCCATACGTCGGGTAGGCCGGGCCGGGCTAAAATTGCCAGCTCTATTCGCATCCACTCTTTCTCTCTTCTACCCATGTAAAAACCCTTCTACCCCAGCCCCTCCCCAATGCAATAAACTCATTTGCAAAGTTTTTTCACTGGTGTCATGTCAACAAAAATCTCCTCATTGGAGAGGGCTTAACTTTCTTACAAGCTAAAAATAGGTTCCTTCTTATGTACCTACTTGCTCAACAATAATTTTTTAATGTGGAACAAAAGCTCTTAGCCCACTAGCGAAGGTGTGGAGGAGCATAACCTCATGACTTTCTTACAAACTAGAAGTAAGTTCCTTCTTATATATCCACTTACTCAACAATAATTTTCTAATGTGGGACAAAAGCCCGTAACTCATTTCATTCGTTTCTCATTTGTTACAATAAACTTAAAAATTCAATTTCTCATTCACCTAAACTCGGAACTGGATGAGTAACAACAAACTTAAAAATTCAATTTCTCATTCACACAAATTTGAAATTGGACTAGTAATATATCGAATCGAAACTCTCTTCGAGGAGCATATTTTCCAAAAGTTCTAAAAAAACATGTTCAATTATATAATAAAAAAGTGTCATTATTTAATAATTTTGACATAAATAATTTATAAAATTATTTATTTTTAATAGTGATATTTTATGTGTTAAAAAAGAGAATATTATGTATGCTAAAAAGTAATTTAAAAAAAAAAATTCACGTAAACCCGGTTTTCTTGAAAACCTACTCAACAAATACATTAAAAAAAACCCAGAGAGAGTGAGTAATTTGTTTAAAGAATCAAGTCTAAATAAAAAATTATAACCGTTCTTCGAAAATACATGCTTTTATGAATTCTAATTCTATATAATAATTTACAAATGAGACAAACTTTGTACGACGAATTCGACCAAATACATATGAACTTAAATTTGCAATCCTCGATTTTATAAATGAGATGATAATGTATCATATGCATCATGTAAAGAAGCTAGTGTACGAGTTTTGTGCATTTGTAGTATTTAAATCAAAATTAATATCATACATTATTCCACATTTTTAATTAAATTTAATATCACATTTTAAAATTATTACTCCCTCCGTCCATAAAAAATACGCTCAAATATTTGCACGTGGTTTAATACAATATGTCGGAAGGTATTACGAGATATTATGAGGTCTGATAAAAGTAAAAAAAATATCTTTGAAAAGTACATATGACGTACTTTCCAACGATATTTTCTTTATTCATATCGGATCTCATAATATCCTATGATACTTTCCGAGTATTGCATTAAATCACTTACAAATATCTGAGCATATTTTTCGTGGACAAATGTAGTATTAAATTTTAATCAAAACTAATATTATGTTTTACCATTGTATTAATTGCACAGTGTAAATGGTGAGAATGAGACATATTAAAATGAATTAGTAAATTTTATGTGAAGTCATTTTATGATATGAGATCAATAGACAATATATAATGTGTTATTTATTTATTAAAAAGTGATAAATTTTTAATTAAAAAATAATATTATTTTTATTAAAAGTACTTTGAATTTTCTTAAAAATATTATCATATTTTACTATAAATTTTTTTAAAAATTATAATATATTTATTAAAAATAATAATTTTTATTTAAAAAAAATTATCACAATTTATTATAATTTCATCAATAAATTTTTTTTTTATTACACAAGTTTTTTTTCAAAATAAAATTATGTATGACATGGAGTTGTTAGCAAGCATACAGCTGATTGCATATGAAAGGCAATTTTGTCCACATAAAAGAAAAGAAAAATGGAAAAAAGGGGTAATAGGGTAAAGTACAAAATATGAAGGAAAAAATGGCCACAAGTTTTGACCTAAATACCCATCTCCAACAGCGTTGGTAGCGCCTCTCAACCTTCGCAACACCTCTTCTGCCCTTCTCTCTCCCTTCTCTCTTTTCCCCAATTTCCCATTTCTCTCCTTCCCCTTCCCTTTACCCGCCACTTTCAAATTCTCGTTACACAATTCCTTTTCTTTCTATTCCTCTTCTCAATTTTGATTTCTTAGATCCACTTATTGGGGTTTCTTGATTCTTCCACTATGAGTGTTCTGTGTGATAAAGCCTCGACCTTGATGTGAAAAAGATTCTGGGTTTTTCTTTATCTTTTGCCCTGAGGTAATTCTCTCTTCTTTTCTAGCTTGTGGGCTTTGATTCTTGAGTTTCGTTTTTTTCTTAATTTATTGATTGAATTTTTGTGGTTTGTGGATGATACTTTGTTTCTCTTTTAATCGACTTCCGATTCTGCTGTGGGTTTGGTTGAGTTTCATGATTGTACGGTTTATTTGGTTGGGAGGACATCTTGTATTTCCTTTTTTTTTTCTTTTTACTTTTGTGTGTGGCTATTTTGGTGGTTTGCAGCAATAGAATTGTGTTAAGGTGTGTGGAGTAGTTGATTTTCTGCTGCTTGTGCTTGTGAAAGTTTCTAGAATCTTGCTGATATAGATTTCAAATCCAGAATAAGATGTGTATGGTTAAAGAGTGTGTGCATTACTCTATTATTAATTATTATATTGAATTTTGACAGTTAGATTTTATTAGATTGCTGAATTGAATGAAACAAAAGTGCTGAATTTAATATCTACAAACTTAATGTGTTGGTAATTGATTGCCTCGTTGCTTTTCTTTCTCGATTTAGTGGTCTGTGGTGTAACATGATGCTGAGGATTGGGGTTGGTGTTGTAGATAATGGAATTTCATCGATTATTGCGATAAGGTCTAGAAGCTTACTGGTTTTGGTTCTGGATTCTTTATGGTTAAGAGCTCATGATTTAATGTAACATTGGATTGAATTTTGTCAGTTGACTTTCCTTAGATCACTGAAACAAAAGAAACATGTGTGCTCACTTCCATTTTAAGTTAATGTGTTATTCATGTCGATAGCTTTTCTTTTAAAGATGCCTAATAATTGTTTGTCTGGTTCAATGGGCAGAAGTAATTACTGCTGGTCTAACTGGAAAATGGTGAACCACGAAGTACTTCTTGGACAAAACAACAATGGGTCTCTTGGCCATACACAGCCAGTGGTGTTAAACCGCAATCATAACATTGTTATAGCTCAAAACCATGGCATGGAGATGGGGCAGTCTCATGAGCAAGAGACAAGGTTAGGGCACAGTGATGATAATCAGGTCGACGATGTTCATGAATACGACCAGGAGCACGTCTTAACGATGGAGGAGAAACCAGAAAACGATATCCAGGAAGTGCATTTACATGGAGGGAGCAGTGAGTTAGATATGTCTGATCACAATGAATTGGGTGTCTCCGAGACCCAAGAACTCGATGAAAACATGGACCTGGCAGTTATTCAACACGATGATATGGGAATGGACGATATGAACCTTCACCAGGGTCTCATGCTTACACCTTCTCATGTTCTACAACAGAGAACTCTTGCTATAAGCCCCAACTATGAACTTCATGTGGGGCAAGAATTTCCTGATGTCAAAGCTTGTAGGAGGGCTTTGAGAGACACAGCTATTGGCCTCCACTTTGAAATGCAGACCATAAAGTCGGATAAAACTCGGTTCACTGCCAAATGTGCGAGTGATGATTGCCCCTGGCGGATTCATGCTGCAAAGCTTCCTGGTGTACCGACTTTCACAATCAGGACAATCAATGATACCCATACTTGTGGAGGAATCGCTCATCTTGGGCATCAGCAGGCTTCTGTCCAATGGGTTGCTAATTCTGTAGAACAACGACTCATGGAGAACCCTAATTACAAGCCTAAAGAGATCTTGGAAGAAATTCATAGAGTTCATGGAATCACTCTATCTTACAAGCAAGCATGGAGGGGAAAGGAAAGGATTATGGCCGCTATGCGTGGGTCCTTCGAAGAAGGCTATCGTGTCCTCCCACAATACTGTGAGCAAGTCAAACATACTAATCCAGGGAGTATTGCTTCTGTTTATGGAAATCCTACAGATAACTGCTTTCAACGACTCTTTATTGCATTCCAGGCTTCGATATATGGTTTCTTAAATGCTTGTCGACCATTACTTGGGCTCGACAGAACATTCTTAAAGAGTAAATACCTGGGCACATTGCTTCTGGCTACCGGTTTTGATGGGGATGGTGCGCTTTTCCCATTGGCCTTTGGTGTTGTAGACGAGGAGAATGACGATAACTGGATGTGGTTTCTCTCTGAGCTTCATACCCTTCTTGAGGTCAATACAGAGAACATGCCAAGGCTTACTATATTGTCAGATAGGCAAAAAGGGATTGTAGACGGTGTGGAAGCAAACTTCCCGACTGCTTTCCATGGCTTTTGTATGCGTCATTTGAGCGAAAGCTTCCGGAAGGAATTCAACAATACAATGCTCGTAAACCTTTTGTGGGATGCTGCCCACGCTCTTACTGTTATGGATTTCGAAGCCAAAATTCTAGAGATTGAGGAAGTTTCTCAAGATGCAGCATACTGGATTCGACGAATTCCCCCTCGTTTATGGGCTACTGCTTATTTCGAAGGAACGAGGTTCGGTCATTTAACAGCTAATATAGTGGAATCCTTAAATACTTGGATTTTGGAAGCTTCTGGTCTTCCGATTATCCAAATGATGGAATGCATCAGGAGGCAGCTAATGACTTGGTTCAACGAACGTCGAGAGACAAGCATGCAATGGACGTCAATCCTCGTTCCTACTGCAGAGAGGCGAGTAGCTGAAGCTCTTGAACGGGCCCGCACTTATCAGGTTCTTCGTGCTAATGAAGCTGAATTCGAGGTAATATCTCACGAGGGAACAAACATTGTTGATATACGAAACCGTTGCTGCCTTTGTCGGGGATGGCAGTTATATGGTTTGCCCTGTGCACATGCTGTTGCTGCTCTTCTATCCTGTAGGCAAAACGTGCATAGATTCACCGAGAGCTGTTTCACTGTGGCTACGTATAGGAAGACGTATTCTCAAACTATACATCCTATACCGGATAAAACACTGTGGTCGGAAGGGGATTCTGATGGGAGTAATTCTTCAGAAATAGTTATCATGCCGCCCAAATCACTGCGTCCACCTGGCAGGCCTAGGAAGAAGCGTGTTAGAGCTGAAGATCGGGGTCGTGTAAAGAGGGTAGTACATTGTAGCCGGTGCAACCAGACGGGGCACTTTAGGACGACGTGCGCAGCGCCTATATGAGTCGCTCGTTCATGATAGATGTTTGAATAAAGCTGAGCTCAGCTCTCACCTGTGCAGTGATTATTCTTAGACATGTTTATTATTATTGTTTAAAAGGATTTCATATTTAGTTGAGGTGCAAGTTTGTTATTGGTAGATAACTACAGTTTTCTTCTTTATTTATTTAAGTGTTTGATTTTGTATAATATGCAATAGAAAAGTGTGGCCTCTTAGTACATTTTTCTCTTGATAATTCTGAAATGGTGTTGCAGTTGGTGATTTGTCGCACTGTAACCATTACGACGCTATTGTTGTGTTCTCCGTTGCAGTTGCAGTTGCAGTTGCAGAGAAGCTTTCGAGCAAACAGGTGTGGATGGTGTGATTGCTCACACTATGAAGATGAGTGACCAATAACCAGGTAAGTGTATCTAATCTTTAGAGGTTGTATCCATTTCCATGAGATGCATGTGTATTCTTGTTTGAATCATCAATGTGGATCGTCTCTGCTTAGAGATAGATCTTAAGTAAGGTTTAAAGCATGTGCTTTGTAGCTCGAATTCGTGTGAACTTATGGTGAAAAAGCGTCTGGTGCACGCGTCTGCAAAGTTGGTGAACTTATTCGGGAAGAAGTCTTGTGTGGGACGGTTTCATGTTCCATCCACTTGTTTTGAGTCATTCTTTCTTTAAAAATATGACTGGGTTGAAGCTGCATAAATCCATCGGTTATATAATATATTTCCTCCGTTTCAGAGGTGTTTTCACCTCAATAAGTGCACATTTTTTAAGGAAAGTAGTAAGATGTGTGAAGTCATATTATTAATTTAATAAATTTAGTTGGATTGAATAGAAAAATAATGACATTTCGCCTAAATATGTGAATAGTGAGAATAATATTAAAGTAGTGATTTTTATTTGTAGAGTGTGAAAAAATTGTGGAATGGATAGAAAAGGAAATTGTGCAAATAATAATGAGAAAGAAGGAATAGTATATGAGGTTCAAGGAAATGGATCCTCTGCTAGGTAGTGAAACCAACAAATGGTGTTGGGTACTAAAATAGTGCCGTATATCTTTATTTTTTATTTCTCCCATTTTAACAAGGACCAAGTCATAATTTTTTTTATACCGTGTTAATAAGTTAAAAAAGGAAATATCCATTACCGTTTTAGTATTCAGCACCATTTGCTGATTTCAGTGTCCGACAGAGAATTCATATTCGAGATTCAACCGTTTCTTAGAAGTTTTTGTGAATCGGAAAAGTGGGTCGAGTGGAAGTGTAAATTTGTAAAAAAAGCCTGAGATTGATGATGATTTCTGTTTTGGCCGGTTCGAGGTGCCAAAAAGTTGTACCGGTTCCAAAATCGGTTCGATTGAAATTTGCAAAGAGATTTAAGATTAAGATAAAAGTATAAAATAAGACAAAGTACTGTATGAAAATGATTTATGATAAGTTTATCATAAATAAATTTTAATGTATCAAACATTTTATCAGGTGTATTAAAAGATGAGGTCAATAAAATCTATATATTGTTTTCAACTTTTGATACACTTGATCATATACTTGATATATTAAGACAATTTCATGATAAGTTTATCATGAACTATTTTCACATAATACCTACTCAAAAGTAAAGGCATTTGCACGTAGTTCAATAAGGGTATGTTTGTTTTGGGACTAGCACGGATAAACGTAGGACTTTGCGATCACTTCTCTACACGAGTTTGGGATGTAACATTCGGATTTCACATCCCAAACTCAATCCACACCTAAAAATACCTATTAAACCTATTATTATTCTTTCCAACACAACACTCATAAAATACCTATTATACATATTATTATACATATAAAATCAATCATTATCATACTTCGATTTGACATAAAGTAACATCCTACCCTACTAAAATCCCAAAACAAACACACACTTTTACTATTCATCAAGATTTTCACATTTCAGGATTTCAAAGTCATGACTTCCCACGACCCCCTTAATCACAAAACAAACGTACCCTAAGTGACTATAGTTATAAATTGATTCATAGTATTTGTATAAAAATATACTCCTTCCGTTCTAAGAGTATTTTTACACTTGTCTTGTTTGAACATCTCAATTCTACTTTCACACACTTAAATAATTTTTTTACACTCACAAAAGTCAATAAAGTACATTTCTTTTTATTAGTTAACTTCACATTCACATATTCATTTTCATTGATTCGCATATAAAATTAGTCCTGAGATGGAGGGAGTAATTATGAACCATTTTATAATTTTTTCAAAAAATAAAAGGTTATATTTGGTAGAAAAGCGATCCATTTGTTCATAACTGTAATAACAAACTAATCAATTTCTTTTTTTTTATTGATTAGGAGGTCCAATTTGATAATATATATTTCCTCTAACCTAACTCTACTTTCGTACTTTCTAGTTTCTACTATATTTTCTCTAACCTAACTCTACTTTCATACTTTCTACTTGAACGTTTTAATTTTATTTTTCATATTAAAAAATATATATTCTACACCCATAAAATCTAATAAAATATTTTATTTGTTATGGGTTAATTTTATAACAACACATCATCTTTTGCTTAATTTTTAATTTAATTATGAGCTTCACGATTATTATTAAAAAAGTCATTTTTTTAAGAAATTTCAATCCGATACATTTTTTTTTCCGTCGGCAACCAATGATATGTCTCATCGGAGCGCATGAAAATTTACAATACTGGTGTACACACATTTAATTGCCTTTTTATTTTTTTAAAATTTTCATATCATATATCATATGCATATATATATATATATATAATAATAATACTTTTATTTAAAATATTTTCTGGCTGTATAAGGGAAAAATATTTTTATATATTTGTAGCATTCAATATTAGATTCACAAAAGACTTAAAAAATCACCCAGATACCCTAGAGAAAATTACCCAAAATCGTACCAAATTCTGAATTTTTTTTAATAGTGAATATTTGAATTTCTAAAATTTGTGCGTACTCGCCAGCATAATAAACTTTTCTCACTCCGGTGAGACACATCATCAGTTTCCGATCGGAGATGTAAAATACGTACCAAATTGAAATTTTCTTAAAAGGTTGTGTTTTTTTAATTATAATTATAAATACATGATTAACTTGAAAGTTGAGTAAAATGCGACACATTTTATAGAAATAACCCTTTATCTACTATTATTTATGCTTGCATATTCTCTTTTTCTTAATTCGTGTGTTATCTTCAAGTGTTAAAATAGTTTTGAAATAGATGGAATAATATTAAATAGCTAAATGAGAAAAGGAGTTAAAAAGTAAATCTATTGTGAATTAGAATTTCTGTGAACTCTGCTTGTTTGACTAAATTTACAAATTATAATTTTTTTTAAATTATTTCAATAACTTATAAGTTATAATTTTTAAGTAGCTTATAAACTGTTAACTAATTAAATATATAAGTTTATATAATTTATAATAAGTATTTAAAATTATTAAATTTAATATAAAATAAATATTTTTTAATTTCTATCATTGATAGGCGAACAAGATGACCTATTAGACCGTCAAGATTGCTATCAGGAGAACATGTTATCAACGTCAGCAAACAAGACAGAGTTAAACCCCAAATATAAATATTAACAAAGTACAAGGTGTTGGACACACACGCGTAGGGAGCGAATAGCTTGAGTGTGTTAATACCAAAAGTTGTTCACCCCCATGATTGTGTAGCTGACAACCGCATGAAACTGGTCGCCACCAAGAAAGGGATCTAATCAACCCCAATGGTCCTAGGAAGAGTTGACCGCAAGTCACCTAAGAAGTCATAGAGATGATCAGCTTACATTAGGCTGGTTAGGTGTAAATGAGTCGAGTCGAGCCGAGTAATGCTGAGCTCGAACTCGATTCGCTAGCAATACTCGAAGCTCGAAACTCGACTCGAACTCGATCGAGCTTGATTTTTTTAGCTCGAGCTCGACTCGGCTAAGAAATCGATAAACTCGAGCTCGGCTCTGCTCGACTCGATATTTTATTATTTTAATAAAATAAAATATTAAATATATTTTAGCTCTTTTTTTGTCTAAAATTCAAGCTCGACTCGAGCTCGACAGTTTTTTATATATATAAAAAATTAATAGGAAAATATTAAATATTGTGCAAGCTCGATTAGGCTCGCGAGCCTCTCGAGCCGAGTATTTATAAACTCGAACTCGAGAGCTACTCGAGCTCGACTTGATTAGGTTCGAGTCGATTTCGATTATTTTACGAGTAGATTGCGAGTTGGCTTGACTCATTACACCCTTAAGACTGGACTATATTTTTATAGACCCTATAAAAAACGATCCGGCCTGACTCGGTCCGTGAATATGCTTTGGCCCAATGAACCGGGCAGTTTGCCACATCTAATCTTGCATATATAACAGCCTTATTATCAAGATCGTTAGTAAAGATCATCAATATTCATGTTGAGATAAAGCCAAGGTGGGTGAGAGTGGTGGAGATTTGGGGTAGAGGAGGTTAGAAAAATAAGTTAGAAATTCCTATTTATTTCTATACAACTTTTAAGATATAAGAAATTTATTTTCTAAATCTTATAAGCTATTTACTAAACAATTTATAAGTGGTTTTACAGAATTTATAACTTCAGCCAAATAATTTTGAAAATGCAGATACTGTTTGATGCTGCTTTCTGTTAACACTTCATCTTAAAATTAAAATTCATCTAAATTTATTTAAAAAAATTGTATTTTTTCAAACAGTTTCAAAGGCGCCAGTGCAGCTACTTAGCTCCATAGGTGTTCCTTTTCTTTTCTCTTTCTACATATAATTTCAAGTTGAATTCTGAAAATTCCAATAAATGTTAAATGTGAAAAATATATTTTACAAAAAATGAAATGTCAGGGGGTGGGTGTAGAAGTTTAAATGGAGTCAGAATTTGAAGGGAGGGGAGTTGTCTTTGTTTTATGATTTGTTCTCTTTTACTACCTCTGTCCCCCGAAAGTCTTCGATACTTTTGGGGGCACGATTATTAATAAAAAGTGTAATGAGTAGAATGTGTAAGATGAAGATTGTTAGGTAGATATTTAAAAGAATATTTTCATTTTGGGAATATGCAAACTTTTGTGGGACAAACTAAAAAGGAAAGTATGCAAATTTTTGTGGGACGGAGGTAGTATTAAAAGGTAAAATTACACAAAAAATAGTGAGGACATTTGGAGATGGGCACATGCAAACGAATTTTTTTTTCACCACGCTAGGCGCCTGAGATTAATAAAGGTAATGCTGCGGGTCAACAACATGTAAAAATTTGCAGGAAGGTTCAGCAAGAAGATTTCAAATGAATGTATGAAAAGTGTTGAAACAAAGAACATGAAGCTCAAGGATATAGGAATTATACCAGATAAAGTAGACATGTCGTGTCCATTTTATGATGTTGGTGAGGAGAATTTGAGGCTTTGATTGTAGTTTGGGCGATAAAATTTGGTTTAACATCTATTTATGGATGAACGTGAAAACGGTTGCTCAATAATACGTTTCGACCAACACAATGCTCTGCTCGGCTCGGCTCGGCTCAGGTAAACTAATTGTGGCAACGATTTGGATTGGTTTTATTTTATTTGGTTATTATTGAGACGTAGAAATAAACTGATATTTAAAGGGAAAGTATTAGATATTGAAAAGGGTGACAGATGAATTAAAGACTAGAGTGTGGTCTTAAGTGTGATTGAAATTGTCCTTTTTTTTTAAAAAAAAAATCATGCTCTTTTTCTATGTAGAGAAATAGCCTCTAGAATGGTTGTAAATTGTTTTTGTTGAGGGATGTATAATGTAAATTCGTTCTGGTTTAATGTAAGGGTTAGAGACCTGGAATACCTCTTATATTCTCTATTAGAATTAAAAATTTTAATGATCCAAAAAAATAACAAGAAAATATAAAATATTACTCCCTTTAGTTCCCTAAATTTATTTTCACCTTCCATTTTCGTTCGTACCCCAAATTTATTCTCATTCCTCTTTTAGAAAATATTATTTTACTATCTCACTCACAAACAATCACTTTATTTTCTAGTGGATCCCACAATTATTGCACAATACCTTTACTTTATCTTTATTTTTTTAAATCCGTACCCACACAAGTGGAAATAAATTTGGAGTACGAAGGAATAATATAACTGGAAAGTGACAATGTGTGTAGCCTTCCAAAAAAAAGAAAAGTCGAGCCAAACTAAAATAAAAACCGTTACAAATTTGTCTGGGATTAAAGATTTATAAGCTATGTAACTTTGCTTCATTTTGAATTTGATCGTTTAAAATACATATTTTAATTTTGGTCCTATAAGTTTGAAAATACTTTGATTTTGGTCCTTTAACAAACTTAGGGTGTGTGTTGTTTAATGGACTAAATAATCAATCCCCTAACACAAGAATAATCCTTTGTTAGGAGGCAGAAAATAAACATGAAATGAAAAATAAGTGAAACGAGGCAGAAAATGCTCAAAAAAAGGGTAGAAAAGAAAAAAAAGGATAACAAAAAGAACACCAATACAACAAGTATTACAGGATAGTCATCATCAAGAAAGAAAGAAAGGGTCTCTTGATGCGAAATCAACGACAGACAGTATGCTCTCGACTCGCTCTAGCCCTACCGAAGATCCCTACTAGACGTCTATCTTTGTAAATTCTTGTTATAGCAAGTACAATGTTAATTAACATGGGATTTACTAGTCTTAAAACTTGATCAACTCACTCAATAACCATAATTGTTACCATAAACAGGGCCATAGTTGCCTGTTGGGGCAGGATTCGACGGGGGAGATGTGTAGAGTGAGGCATGAGCTCCATAAGTGCTGTATGCTTGCTCATTTGAAGGAGGAGGAGCATGCTGTGTCTGGTGTGACCCTGCTCCAGCTTCCACCATGAAATTCTGTCCCAAAACCAAAATCACAGAATGAACAACTTGATCATCTATTTAATCACAATACAAAATCGGAAATTCGTTGAAAGGTGTAATGCAAAAAAAAATGAAGGATGCTGATATGACAACCAAAAACAAGAAAATCGCACAACTCAAATTGTCTTCGTGGTTCTCATTATTGGTATGCTTGATTTAGGATTACATAACCGAGTTTGGAATTTCAGAATCTAAATCCAGTTCATTTTATCTGGTTTTGAAAAACTCAATACGTCACACTACAAATACTCATAAACACAACACATGCAAAAAAAAAAAAAAACCATCACACTCCCAATGACCCTTTAATGCAAATATGAATGTTCTTATTCACTTTTCACATTTTTCTCACTTTTACAACTTCAAATAAAACACGCTAATAATACACAATCATTCAATCACTAATAATACATCACCCACTCTTACTCGTCAAATTTTACATACAATTTAATCATACCCTCTTAAATCTCGAAACAAATACACAGCGGTATTTTGAAATCCACTAAACCCCAAATCAAACACAAGGATTTTAAGTTCATTTGTAAGCTTATATGACCTTATTAGTTCCAGACACGTGACAGAGAGAAAAGATACAAATTTGGGCAGAATCAAGTCTTGTCAGATCATATGTGGTACACATATATGTAAAGACATAGGAAGATATGGGCCAACTCCTGAGTCGGGGTTCACAAGGTTACCTGAATCAGTTGCTGAGCAGTTTGGACTTGAGAAGCAGTTCCACTTATCTCAACTGTCATCTCCGTAGGAACTCCCCTAGTTTCCTGTATGGTGACTGTAGCCCCACTGACCCTCCGAATGTAACTTATACTTGCACCTTGTGTACCAATTACAGCATCAGCATAAGAAAGCGGAATTTGCATTTGCTGTGTGATCTGTAAATTAATCAAGCTCCAATTATTACACAATAAATATGCACATTATATATACACTAGCTACTTTATCAAACACAAACACAACTTGAACATTTAATCAAACAATAAGAATCAATTTGACAGAGGGTCACATAGACCATGTTTGATTCTTCCAAATCAATTCACAATTAAGATAAACTTAAGATTACGAGTTAAAGCATAACCTGAGTGATCATTGATGGAGCTGCTTGACTCGCTGATGAATGGACTGGCATTGCGTCTCTTCCATAGGTAGATATACCTTGATGGGGTTGTTTTTCTTGGGGAGGGGGGATGTCGGCGGGAGGATAATAATTGTCGAACTGTCGCTGAGGCATAAAATGAGGGTTAGGTGCATATCCAGGACCTGCATGCCCATGTTGGAAAGATTGAGGAGGTGGTGGACCCCAGTGCTGGGCAGGAGGCATGTGATCCATCTGTGGACTGGCCATTTGCATCTGACAAGAGCACTGATAAGCTCAGAAATATATTCCAACGAGAGAACCCAAAAGACATCCAAGGAAAGAAAGCTTACTTGCATTTCAATTATTGATATAATGCTCCGATCAACTAAAAATTTTCTCAAGTGAGAAGCAATTAATTCAATAGCCTTGTGTGTGCCTGCAGGATCCCCAACTACTTCTACTACTCTATCATCTTGCAGGGCGAAAACAGGAAGTTCTTCTGCAATGATTATGCCAACAATTGAATGTACATGAAAAATATAGTCCAGACACATTTGGAGCATGCATAAATGGTCTAGATATGTAGTGCATATACACATTAAGAATAACCAAAAAAATTAGTACACAACAGTAAACAAAAAGCATTGCAGAAACCCTACTAGATCTGTGACATCATCATCGTCAAAACTGTTATGACATATGATGGGGCATTAGTGGATATACATCATTATCTAATACAATTTAAATATTTGAATTAGCATATCTCAGACAATTAACAAAAACAACTGAACACAAAAAAAGTAATTGAGATAGGAAATTAACATGCAAGAATTCAGCAAAGATAAATTGAAGATAAGAAGTAAGCCAGCCTTGTGTAGTTTTTCAATCCGAAAGTTGAAGATGCAGGAAGCAATGTATCATTTCACAGGTGACCAGATAACAACAAAGACCAGAAAAGGTGGACTACATAGTGTATACACCCAGTTGATAGCTGCTGTCTTTCTTATTGATCTGTTATTCTCTTGATACAATAAAAGCTAGGCATATCATAATAAAGACCAGTTTTCTTTTACAAGCGCAGCATTTTTATCCAAGATACTCACAGAATACCTTTTTTTAAGAATAAATGACCTGGGGGTGTCTTTAAGAGATTATAAGTAACTACAATCACGGCTTTTGGGAATAAAGTAAATTTGAGTGTTTTGAAATACAATGCTTCTAAAGGCTGAAGAGGAGTATGCTTCTACCTGTTCTAGCATCTCACTGATATTTTACTCTCTTCAAATTAGGAAACAGAGATTTATTAATAGGAAGTGTAAGGGATGAGAGATCCGATACAGTATCATCTACATTTAACAAATTCTGCAAGCACTAGTCACTTCCACTATTTAACTTTTTTTATTTCTCACAATCACTTAACCCACTTCCTCAAAAGCAATTTTTTATGCAGGCACTCCCCTAATAGCGTCTTCGTTACAGGCTATGAGCAAATAATATCAGGTGTTGCCCTTGTTCAATTGACTAGGACCCAAAAGGCTGGAATAGAGATCTTATGAAAAGACCAACTTGGCACTAAAACACATGAAAGGGCAAGTAATCAGCCAAAAAACATAGAAACATAGAAACACAGAAGACGGCTCATATCCCCAAAGATGAAACAGGTGAGGAAATTGCAAGGACGAAGAACCTGATCCAAGAACTCTAACAATGCAATTAGACTCTTCTTGAATGGATTTGACCGTTGTGCCCTGTTTCCCAATCAAACTTCCTGCTTGTGCAGCTGGAACAAGCAGCCTTGTTGAGACCTTTCCTCCTGCACCTGGTGGAGGATCAGAGGTATCATTCTCCAGTCCATCCACAACACGTCTGTGAACCCTGAGTAAGCCGTCTACAGCAGGAGGAAGAGGGGACTCAGGCTCTTCCTTGGCAGATACCATAACCTGAATCATTATAAAGTAAAATCAGGACCCGGCTACAATGCTTGAGTCAGAAAGTAATAAACTTCATAGCTATTTAACTGCCAAATCTAATTGAATCCATAGTTTTAGTCAGAAATGGAGATGAATTTGAATTCTTCCACATATTGAATATGAGAACATAAAAAATTAAATTGGAAACCTTACATCAATTTTAAGGTTACAGTGATACAGTGAAATAAGATTTTGCTGCCTACCATGTTAGCCACCACATGGTTTATTTTTAGGGATTATACACTTCCTTTCCATCTTTCATCTATCATGTATCTCTTTTCCCTGTTCGTTGTCCTTGAATAGTTCAGGAGAGATTATTTATAACTTGTTTATTTAAATCTTAGTTCTTGAAAGTTATAGATTTACAAGAAATAACAAGATCAAGATTCCAGTTTACTCCGTTTCTTCCAAGAATTGCAGGGCTCCTTACCTCTCTGGGAGGTGAAACATCCATCACTTGGTTTATTTTCATGGAACAGAAGGGGCCTCCAACAATTATTCCCAAACATCAGAGGCAATACTCCATCAGCTAGTTGGCTACTGCAAAGCTCTTCAACAATCCATCCTTAGTGAATCAGCAGTAGGAAAGTGAATGTACTTGGATGTTTCATTTACTTAGGTTTTGCAATTCAAGACACTTCGTAACTGATTCTGTAACTATGTTCTTCAATAAGTAATTTCATGCCCCTGATCAGCAGGAATAAAGTATGACACTTGTACAATTGCTCTAAATAGGAAGCAGTATGATGATATCTTTACATGTTGCAGAGCGCTTTGAGAGTGTACAAGTTTTATTATTCCATAGACCTGGAATTATAGGAACACTTCACAGAGTTTCTAATAGCAGCTAATACGATCTATAAGTGTTTCTACGATAAGGCCTTTCATACTAATAAACGATTGGTTATCACTAATTCCAAACTCAGAGATAATGGCCAATGGTAATATAAGGAACTTATCTCCTCTTAATTACAGCTTATAAAGAAGAATACAAATGTTTAGCAGTTGTGTGTGTCGAGGCAAATCTTATGGCAGACGATTATATCAAACAAATCATGAGCTCTTTAATGATGCAGAAGGGAAAACATATTGAACCTTATAACATATCCCTGTAATTATCTTGCCACTCTCTAGCATCTCATCAATAACATTCTTCTTAAATAACATCCTACAATGTCCTTGCTCTCTCCATTTAGGGTTCAGACTGTTTATTATTCGTATGTTATTCACCTGGTGGCCCATGGGGAAGAATATTCTTTAGAAGCACGAAATTTCAGAATTGGCTTCCTTAAGATCATAAACTTCAATAACAATATTCAAGATCTGTAAACATCTTCATGAACATTCCAAACCCCGCCCAACTACTATGCTGATGTAATGTAACACAATACGCCAGGATCCGCTTGTCGTGCTAGCATTAAATATTGAACAAGGATCTATACCCTAATAGGGAGGTTTTAAATTTTTTAGCAATAGATATATACATTATGCACTTATGCTCATTTACATTAGCAGTCATTAACTGTTAATAGACTAGGTTATTATAATCCACATGCTAACCAAGTGAGTTAGCTCACCTAGCCACCGGGCTCCTCACTTGAGTGAGTGACCCGGGTTCGATTCCCTCTGGGAACAAATAGGAGGGAGATATAAGGTTGGCTTGGAGATATTCTTGGAGTGTTTGGAGATTTGATGAACTAACTTCTAACTACTAATAACTAACAGTTACCGATCAAAAAAAATCATAATCCACATGCTAAGTAATTTAATTAAATACTATATTATAACACCATAAGATAACAGGATAAAACCGGTTAAATCAAGCAAGAAATATCAGCAGTTCTGTGAAATATCTCTTACAAAATTATATCCTAGAACGGTCTCCCAAAAACATGTAAGCAGCAGGAAACATTCATACAAAATAATGTCAACTAAATGCATGGCTACACATCATCTTCTAAACATGGTTCAACAATGAGCAAGAGCAACCCATTAATATAAAAAGCAATGTTTCAATTAAACCAAAAAAAAAAAGGAAAGAGGAGTTGGAGGAGGAATGGCATGAACAGTAAGCTCAACAACATGCACACCTTATGAATTCAAAGACAAATATTTGCCCATGTTAAATTTTTAACTACTAAAACACAATGCAAGGCACTTAAAAATCCACTTGCAGAGAAAAATATTATGGGCCAAAAAATAAGCCTGGGGATCAAAATAGACGAACACTGCATTAAATGAATTTTTTTATGAATTATGATGGTCCAGTACTTTAAAAAACTTAATATTTCACAGATGTGCATATACTTAATGGTGTAGGACAAAGAAATGGTGTAATGCATAATATGCACTTGCAAGAAATGTAACATAAGCAATGGGGGAAGAGCCCTGTAAGTCTCATTCTAACCACTCTAATGTCTTAATTTTTCCAATGAACTTGTGTAAAATTGGTATTGTAAAAATGTTCGTCCAAGGGAAAAAATAACGCGAAGGTGTAGTTTATGAAATTTACACAACTATCATTGAAATAATTTTGCAGTGCCTATACCAACATTATAAATCGAATTAAGAAATTTACTTACAGCTCTTTCTCTTGTTCCTGGAGGACCATCAAGAATCTTTATTCGAGCTTTTGTCTCTTCACATGTTTTTTTAATATACTCTCCCTTGCGTCCAATTATACTACCAACCTTCTGTGCAGGCACCAGCATCCTGAAAATGCTCTCTCCAGGCCAACCAGGCCATTTTTCACCACCTCGAACAACTGGTTTATCTGCAACTGCAAGGTCCTGTTCTTCATCAGGCTGTAAGTTATCTGGTATTTCACCTTCAGGTTCATTTTCTTCTTCATTTTCATGAGCGTGCTCAACTTCATTTTCATGAGCGTGCTCAACTTCATTTTCATGAGCATGCTCAACTTCATTTTCATAAGCGTGCTCAACTTCATTTTCATGCTCATTATCATGCTCAACTTCCTGTTCAGGTTGATACTCTTGTTCATGAGCTTGTTCGAGTTCATAATCCTGATCCAATTCAGCCATGATCTGCAGTAAAAGATATAGATTAAAAAACATAAATAGCAACCATGCATAGAAGCACAATCCAAAATACAAATGCTATCCAATTCCTTTTCACCTTTGATGACCCTTTGGATTATTGCTTCTCAAATATTCATTTGGGAGATGAAATATAACTTAACTTCAATAATTAGTAGTATATAATGTATAATGATTTTATCGTATGAAGGTTAGATCAGGAATTTCTGAATTCTGATAATATTTTCTTCTTCATTATCTTCACTCAACATTTTATTGAAATAGAAATGCAAGTACAAAAGCTAACGGTGTTCTGAGCATCCTTTTTCATTCTTTTACAAAAAGAGACCCATAGTTAAAATTCTACCTTTCTTTTCATAAGTACTGTAACCTCATTATTCCACTAAAAGAATGTGGCAACAGATAGGTTTCTTCAAATAGTAGCTTAGAGTAAAGGGATCTTTGGATCTTTATGCTGTATGCTATGCTTTAATTTAAGCACATTAACAGAAATTAAATAATAAATAGGGGCACCAACTAGTACCCAAGCCTCAAAAGTTGACCTGGATCTGTCCCCAAATGCAAGGTTGAGAATCATATTACCATCATTTGATAATCATATACAAAGTAATAAGATAATACTAGGAACTTATTGAAAAAAAGAAAAGGAAAAATCTAATGTCCATGCATATGTTCTACTGCCACCAAGCAGAAGAATGCAGGAAAACCCAAAAAAAAAAAGTCAGGTTGGACTGGGAATGCAATTCGTGAGAACATGCTAAAAAGGTCAAATAAGAATATGGAAAACGAACCACCCAAAAAAATCCATCCGACTGTTGTGCTGGATAAATTAATATAGTACCAGAGAAAACCTGCATATATTATGGAAGTATTTGGAATGCAAGAATAATGACCATCAAGAAGCTCCAATACATCAGATTTGTATCTTCAGTTAAGCATACTGTAGTTAAAGTCTGTTCACCTTTTGCCTCTAAAGTATGTGAGACATCAGATATGAGGTACTATACAATATCAACCAGCTGCCTTCATTCTTTCATAGGTCAAACCATTAATTGTCAACCTCAACAATATAAATCAATGGAAACTATCCCCATACCACTAAAACTGCTACAACATATAAACATTCCTCACGGCAATGGGTGACAGATTAGAACTAATATTCATAAGCTGGGTTATAAAAAATTATCCTTTCAATATATTCCCCCTTAAGCTTCCTGCACCAATTTTCCGTTTTCTTTCACAAATCAGCCGAAAAAAGCAACGCCCGTTATAAAACTAAGTAATGAGAACCACATTAATTATGAACGTAATTCCACGCACCATCAAAAACCCAAAATCAAAAGGTAAATTAGCCGGGAAAAATAAACAGAAATAAAGATCCAACGGCACAAAAATCATTCCCTCTTCAATTAACCCAAAAAAAAAAAAAAAACAGAACAATTAAAGCGGCCAGCTTTGGGAGAGAAGGGAAGCACTTACATGGATGACGACGAGAAAGAGAGAACTGGAGAGAGGAGTATCGCGAGGTTTTACAGCGAAAAACGTAGGGTTTTGAAGAATTTTATCCTTTAGGTTATTGGGGGAAGGGTTTATAATTATATATATATATATATATTCTGATCTTTCAGTCGATGGGAAAAGAAAACAGCAGCGACCCCAGCCCAGCAAAAGGGGGCAGGTTCCCTCTCAATTACAATTACTAAAATGCCCTCGAATAAAAAGAGGAATAACTAAAATATTCGAGTTTAACATCTTTGGATTTTTTTTTCATTTTATGTTTATTCCAAGGGTGTAAATGGCGCTCGGCGGTCGACGGGCGGCCGACCACCTTCAAGAGCCAAGGCCGCCTAGGCAGCGCCAAGGTTTTTTAATATATTTCTAATTATTTAAAAAAAAAATCTACTAATATTAATTTTTTCTAATAAAAATATACATTTCACAATAAATAGTAAACTTAAAATAAAACATAATTAATAGTTTAATATTAGTTAATAGTTATTAGGGTCTTTCTATGGCCCTTCCTGACGTCAGTAAACCCCCTAAATACCGTTAGATTCATAATTTAACGTACAATATTATTTTGAAGTGATTGCACTTTACACTAAGGCGATTGCATTATGCATAAGGCGATCGCACTAGTAAAAAATTAATTAATATTATTAAATAAAATTAAAATTACAAAATTATCCTTTTAATTAAAATATTATTATATCTTAATATATTTTAATCAAATTAAAATTTATGTTTTCAAAATTAATTCTTACACCCATTGTGACCGGGCTCGGCCCGGCCCGAGCCCGAGTGACCCGACAGGCCTAACGGGCCGGGCTAAATAGGCCCGGTTCTTTTCGGGCCTGTATTTTTTGGGCACATCATGCCCTGAAACCCGGGTTTTTTAAATATGGGCCCAAAAAATACATGCCCGAAAAGAACCGGGTCTATTTAGCCCGGCCCGCTAGGCCCGTCGGGCCACTCGGGCTCAGGCCGGGCTGGGCCCGGTCGCAATGGGTGTAAGAATTAATTTTGAAAACATAAATTTTAATTTGATTAAAATATATTAAGATATAATAATATTTTAATTAAAATAACTTTTAAAAATTAGAAAAAAAATAACTTTTAAAAAATTATAAAAGGTTATTTCAGTAATTTTTATTTTCTAATTTTTAAAAGTTATTTTTCTGGCTTAGGGCGAAACTATGTCGCCTAGGGCAATGTAATATTATTTGTCAAAATTCTATTGGTTTACTGCCGTCAGGAAGGGCGAAACCCCTTCCTGACAGTAGAAAAACCCTAGTTATTATTAGTATAAGACTATAAGTATTACTTTAGTTTAGTTATTAGTTTATTTAATAAATATTAAATATAGACTTTAAATTTAAAAAATTCGTCAAAAGTAGGCCTCCTTCAGGCTTCTAAAAATAAAGTCATAAACATAACCTTAAAAAAAAAAATCCAAAAACCAGCCAAACCCGCCGAACCCGCCATAATCATGTCACCGCCGAAGCCGCCTAGGCGGCGCCAAATCTGTCGTCCGTCATTTTTCATCGCCAAGGCCTAGGCGTCGGCGGCCGCCATTTGCATCACTGGTTTATTTACGTATGCTCGATGTGATGTATTTTGTGAAATAACTTTTTTTTTATATAAATTTACGATTTTTCGTTCAGTGTCAATCTATTCACAAATTTTAATATTCGTTTTTCCATCATTATTTTCACACTTTCATTTTTTATTCGTCCCACAATTATTTTCACACCCTATAAATGAAAACTATTATTTTAATTTTATCCTTATAATATTTATGTATTTACACAAAATGTCATTATTTTTACACTCAATCCAATTAATTTTATTTTTTTAATAATATAATTTTACATATTATTCTAATTTTTTAAAAAAGCGTGTAGTCAAGTATTGTTTATTGAACTTTTATATAAGATAGTTTTAATTTAATTCTTTTATTAAGTTAGATTTATACTTTTTTTTTTTTAACTTCTGAGTGAGATGTATATTTGAGATAGTGGGGTAGCTGAGTGTAAATCTTGAATTTCATAACACTTTTGGATTGTTTTGATATTTTATTCATGCGTGTTCTACTTGATGTATTTTGTGAAATTAAAAAAAAAAAAAAATTCATGATTTTTAGGTTCCGTATCAATCTAATCACGATTTTTAACATTAATTATTGCCATTTTATATAAGATAGTTTTAATTTAATTCTTTTATTAAATAAGGTTCGAACTCATTTTTAATGAGTAATTTTCTTGTACATCAATTACACCGTGCAACTCAAATGTAGTTTTTAAATAGTTACACTATTTATTATTGAAAAGTTACACAAATTATTACTGAAAAGTTACACTATTAAAGATACACTTTTCAGTAATAACATGTGTGACTTTTCAATAGTATTTTGTGTAATTTTTTAAAAATGAACTTAAATTGCATGATGCAACTAATGCATACAAGACTAAGCTTTTTCTAACCGCTCCTATTTTTTAATTTTCTCGTGAGCTCTAAGTAGATTAGAACCCACATTTTATGTTAACGAGTAGGTGCATATAAATCTCGAGTTTTTCAATAATATTTTTGAATAGTTTTAATGTTTTATTTGTATGAGTTCAATGTATTGTATTTTATAAAATTAAAAAAAAATTACTCCCTTCATTTCACTATAAGTTGCTCATTTTATCATTTTTTGTTCGTTCCACTATATATTGCTCGTTTGCATTATTATCTTTTTTGAAAACTACTATTCATTTATTTATTATTATTTTCAAAAAAATTTACACTATTCACATTACATTTTCACTTTTCTCCATCACATCACATCACATCACATATATTATATCAATATTTTATATTCTTCTTAAAATTTATGCAAAAAAATAACGAGCAACTCATAGTGGGATAAAGGGGTATAAATTCACGATTTTTTAAGTTCAATATCAGTCTACTCACAATTTTAATACTTGTTTATTGCACTTCTAAACAAGTGTGTGTACTAGTGTAAGAGGTGTCTGCACATAACCTGGACCTATTTTATTATTATAATTACATTTCATTATGTACAATTTTTTTTACAATTGATAAATGTATACATAATGTATTCTTTCTTTTAAAAAAAAGGGTTAAAAATAAAAGCAAATGTTTTCCAATCATGTCAAATTATGTAATTAGGTTTACTGTGCAATTGTTTTATATTTTGCATGTATTTTTAAATCGTATTATTTCAGTAAAATGTATTTGTTTGTAAGTATTATATACTTTATTTAAAAATATCAATTGTTATACTAATAATTGATAGTAAATACTTAACTTGCCAGTAAAATTATTTTGTACAAAATAAAATTTAAATATTAAAAGTATTAATTATGATAGTATAAAATATCAGATGTTGGGAGAAAAGGTTTAATAGGAATGGGTGGGGAGAGAGGAGCAAATTATATGGCCTCTCAAATGCTATCAATTAAGCCTCCTTTGGTGGAATAATGCTGAGAAATCAGAAAAGTGAAATGAAGAATGTGATAAAAGAAAAGTAGAGGACAAATACGATGAGGTTAAGTATTTAATTTAGTATGAATTTAATTATAATATCATGAATTTTACTCCCTCCGGCAACTCTCTATTCCCCTTTTTCCATTTTGAAACATTCCAACTCTTTTTTCCTATCTTAAAAAGGAAATAATTTACACTCATAAAAGTCAATAAAGTACATTTTTTATATTTTATTAATTAACTTCACATTCACATACTCTACTTTTTTTTAATCCATGTACCCAGGTCTTTTGGAAAAAAGACCGGGGACGGAGGGTATTAGTTAACCTCAAAAATAATATTTTTCCCTTCTCTCCAAAGTTAATAAGTTAAATAATACCAAAACAATACAAATTAAAACTTTAAGTTATCAATAAATAAAAATCATAAACACCTAATCAATACTTTTTTGGGTGGGTGACAAAATGGTCAATTATAACACTATTATATACAGAATAGTCATCTACTTTTTAAAAATTGAAGAATGGTCAATTGGGCCCACAAATTAAACAACCCCACCCCCCGGTAATTCCAATTCCACCCTCCACCAATCCATCAGCTCCCCACCCCCTGGTTTCGCTCTGTAATCGGTGCAACGCCGCCAAAATTTTCACTGAGCAAGGGTTCATCGGATATTGCCCGGAGGATAATCGATTAAACCTCCAGTTTGCGCTGCGCGTTGGTGTATAAGATAAGTTATCTGAAATTCCATCTTCATTTCATTTGAATTTCAAAAAACATTCCCCATTTCAAATTCCCCCCTTTTCAGTATCAGAAGTCCCAAAATTCCTTTGTTGTAGACTCCCGCCCGAATTTTGGGAGAGTTTTCTTCTTCAAATACAGTGAACACAGTGGTCTCTTTAGGGCAAGCGAGGTAATACACCTAATGTACATGACATTGAATTCATTATGTTATATATACCGATATAGTTGTTGATTCCCTTTTTATTTATTGTTAGGCAGTATTAGCAATGTCAAGGAATGAAAGATATGCTAGAAGAATGAAATCTAAACTTCACGATGAAGAAGGAGACAAACATGCAAACAGTTGAGTGTATTTATCATATTCCAACCTTTTACATTTTGTTTTATGTGCAAAAAGATTTGGAAGATGCAAAGTCTAATATCAGAAAACATTTTTCAATGATCATTTTGTTGTTGATGTTTTAGAATATGATAGTCCTGGTTCACATACTAAGCATCATCAGTCTGGGAGAGATAAGAGTGTTCAGGATTCAATTCTGAAGAACAAAGGTGCATTTTTCAAGTCGCTTTTGTTTTGTTATTTACCCAAAAAAAAGAATTATTTTATAGCAATGTACATCTTTTCAGAGAAAACTCCTAACCCAAAGTCCAGTAGAAGGCACGAACAAGATGATGAAACTCATAAAGGTGATAAAAAATGTTGTATACAATTATTTGTACTAAGATATCCTACATTGCTATAGTTTTGTTGTTGTTAATGTCAGTCTTTTGAAACATATGATCTGAGAGTCATAGATCGCATATGAAGACATATTCTGCAAGCAGGGGAACTGATGTTAACAAAAAATCTAATAAAAAAAACGGTTTGTTATCCTCCTAATTCAATCCATCATATTTACTTATATTTTATATTTTTTTAAGATTAGTCAGCGACCTTAATATATATTGACAATTTAGTGGAAGAGGTGAGTGCGGATATGCACAGGAAAAGATATAGTACAAGAACTCCTGTCAAAATGAGCGAACTTTCACCAAAGAAAGGAGGTAAGTATATTCATTCTTACGCATTTATAATTAAATTATGTTAAAGCAATCTAAAGTGAAACATCAATGACCAAATTTTTCAGTGCGTGAAAAGGACCATCCTCGCAGAAGAGTTGAATTTGATTCAGACTATCATGTTACTCCTACTGCTGTTCGTTCAACAGGCATTGATATAGATCGAAATAGAAGGAGAGATGAAGGTTCTTAGATACGTGCAATTTTTTTCAGCTTCAAAAAACTTTGTGTAAGTTTTAATATGTTAAAATATAAATTTTTTTGACGATATTCAATTTTGTTTTAGATTTGGACTGTGAAACAACTTATCGGGGCGTGCCAGCAAAAGGAAAAGAGTGGGTTAGGAACAGGAAAAGGAAAAGGGTTGGAGAAGGTATTCATGTTATACTGCACAAAAAAAAAAAGGCTTTCTTCATTAGATTTTACATGTTTAAAGTCACTGTTATGAGGTTTCAATTTAATGGTTGTCTTGAACTTTCTTCAATAGATGAGTATCGTACAAATAAAGGGGTGAAGAAAAAGGATAATCATGGGGGATTACGTGATGAAAGAACGTATAAAGGCAGCCCAGGGAAGTGTCTAGTTCTTAAGCCAAACAATCCTTTTGGTAAACACTACTTGAATATTATGAAAAATACATTTTTTGTTTGATGGAATTATTTAATTATAGTGCTTATGTAACTGAAATTATGTTACTAGGTGATCTGGAGGTTACTAAAATTGAAACTTATTATCGTTCAAACTTAAGAACTGCTATCAAGGAGATTAACACTGTGAGATTTGGGGATAATCACATGAAGGCAATAAAGATGACACCGTTTTGGTTTTTGTTCGAAGCTGTGTATGTTAGGAAGCATGAGGAACTGATGAAAAGTTGTTTTAAGTATGAGGATGACATTAGAAAAATTATTAGGTGCTTTGACAAGGAAACTGGTGATTTTGTCATAGGTGGGAATTACTTGTCTATAACTCCAATGGATGCGAAGCTTATATTTGGGATTAGTTGTGGAACTAAAAATATCACTTTGAGAAGTGAGGGTCATAGGAATCCAGATTGGGTTAAACGTTGCTTTAGTGACATGATTACAAATAGGAATGTGCAGTTTGTGTTGTATAAACCCCATATACTGGACAGAATTAAAAAGGCAATACAGAGAAATGACAGGCATAGTGTTCTAGACACTGCTCGGTTGGTCCAGCTCTACTTTATGGCTGCAATTTTTTCGTCAAATCAGAATGGAGCAATCTCGTGCTCCATCACAGTATACTTGGAAGATTTTTTCCAACTTTGCAGCTATGATTGGGCTGGATTCGTGGTTGATATGCTTCGATCGCAGCTGCTATCAACTCTGTCGATGAAGTCTGGAGGTTGTGCTCTATTACTTACGGTAAGTGCTTGCATGGGTTTATATATTTATTCATAAGTTTTGTCTTACGTTAATTCATGATTTTATGTTATTTGTAAATGCAGTATTGGCTTTGTGAACATGCAAATATTCTGAAACCCAGAGGAGACTGCTTTCCTCGTTTTATGAAGTGGGACATGGGTAAATTCCATTCTGCAATCTCGTCGATTAGGCTTGGAGAGCTGGATTGTGTAAGTTCATTAATCCAAAACTTGTCTAATGTAATATTTGTAGATTATAAATCAATAACTTCTTGTGGAATTCTATTGCAGGTAAACAGGAAAGTGTTAAAGCCCACTCCCATGGAGGATGAACGTATGCGTCTGATAGAGCTCTTCCGACAATCAGAGTTAGATGATGATATCTGCAACAAGTTTGAAGCGTATTGTACAGATTTGGATCCCAGTGGAGATGAGAAGCAACAGTATAGCCCGCGGTCAGAATGCCACCTAAATACAAAACTGCAGATAGAGAAGGAGGCTGGAAAGCATCAAAATTCTGAAAAGAGCTTTTGCACTCCAACAAGAAGTAGACATGAGTCAAATACATTTACAAATGGAGATGAAGATAAGAGATTTGACGCTGGAACATCAGGTTGTAAAGAAGTACGAGGAGATGGGGAGTCAATCAACAGATCAGTACCTATAAAGTGCGGATCAATAGTACCTGCAGATGCTGGGAGCATAGAGGGGGGCAAAGGTTGTTTGGGTAAGATTGTTGCAAATTTTTGGGAAAGGAAAAATGTTTTTTTGTAATTATTTTTATTAATGTAGATTTACAAATTTGCAGATGGAGGTTCAGGTACGGCTCCAAAGAAACAGACGTTGATGACAACACGTGACAATAATTCTCCAAGTTTTTGCCTTGGTCTGTCACAAATTTCAGAGGAGACAACCAAAATTATAAGGAATATTGCATGTCATTATTCAACCAATGATAACAGCGGACGTACTATGGGCAAAGATGGAGCTGTTTCAGAGCGTGATGATAGGGTTGAGAACGAGACTGGCGTAGAAGCTGGAACATCTAACTTGTACAATGTTCGTGTCAATCTCTCACCTGATTTGCAAATTAAAATGCGTGATGCTTCTGCTGCTAAGGGAAATTATGAAAGGGAGATACAAATGAAAGACGAGAAGATAGTAGAATTGGATTTGCTGATGAAGGCGAAGGATGAAGCATATGAGAAACTTAAAGCTGCAGTACTCAAAATAAAGCTCCAACTCAGCAATGCAGAAGCTCAATTTCACAAAGATATGAAGATAAAGCAGGATGAGGTGCATGGATTGAAAATGGAGAATGAAGAATTAAAACTCAAGATTGAGGAGCTCTCTGTTCCAAGTGCAACACAGATATATTCTGACCAGCGAAAGGTGGACCTACTTGATGCAGTTGAGAAGATACATCACCTAGAGAGAGATAATGAGGACTTGAAGAAAATGAACGAGTACATGAAGAAGTTGATTGCTGAAAATGTGCAGCACATTGAGAGTGACAGGAATGCACGAGAGCAACTGGAACAACAGAAAAGACATGGAGAAATGAGCAGCCACCAGCCCGTAGAGTATGTGTCGGGTAGAGGAAAACAAAAGGAAGAACTTGTGGAGTACAGGGACAGGAATACACGAGATCAAGTGCAACAGCATGGGGAACATGGAGAAATGAAGAACCAGCAGCCCGTAGAGAATGTGTCTAGTGGAGGAAAACAGAAAGAAGACCTTGTGGACTCGAAACAAGTAAACACTAAAGGCAGTTGTCACCCGGATTTGCAGATTCAGGGAGCTACTGGCAGAAATGTGAGCAAAGGCGTGGTGGAGGTTGTTAATTTAGAGGTTGATGTTGTACAGAAATTTGAAGAGAACACAGAATAGGCGAAAACCCCGTGTGCAAGGGATAACAAGGAATCAACCACAGATCCAGATCCAAGCAGCATGATTAAGAGGGTCAAAGGACGCACTGACGATGATGATAGGAAGGTGGTACAAATATCACCTCAACTGCCAACACCTGAACTGACAAAGATACATGAAGGGGTGGTGTGCATTGAAGATGATGATTGCGATGATTTGCGAAGAAAAGCAAGTGTGCAAAAGAAGGGCTTGGATAGGTTGGATGTATCATGTATTGTTGTGAAGAAAATGGCTAAAGAGGAGGTGGGTTATTTAGAGCAAATACTACACACTCGTGGTCCTGGGTACGTAACTATTTTTTTATTGTTTGCCTATTATCTTCATATGTATTGGTATAAAAAATCCAAAAATAATTATCTTCAACTTTTTTTTCAAAGGCATTTGATTTGGGATGGTGATCAACCCCTGGCTGTCGTAACTCTACAGTCCATAATTGATATACTTCATCATGATAGGTTATCCGATGCACTAAGTTTTTCAAATTGTAGACATTTAAAAAATGCATGATTTTATTTCCCCATTGTGCCATAAAATTACGTATTTCTTTTATGTAAGGTTATAGACGGATGGTCAGATCTTGTTCAAGAGGTGTATCGAGTGTCTGTGCCATCGTCAAAATATGTCCAGATTTTTACAGCAAGTTGTTGGGTAAACGAATTTTAAAATAAATTCTTATAATTGTCTTTTCTTTTTCAAAATTAATATAAAAGGTTACTAATATTTTTTGGCTTGAAACATTGTTTTATACTAGGGGTTGATTAAAGATTGTGGTGTCAACAACCCTGGTGCGTTGCAAACATTGATTGATCATCGATTGGAAGACTCAATAAATATGGACATTTTGTTGTTTCCCATATTGGCTGGTGCTGGAAGTTCGCGGGTAAGAGGTATGGGTGATCATTGGACTCTTCTGAAGTTTAATGTGCTGAAGGGCGAATGGAAATTCTACAACTCAATGCGTCCAAGGGGGAATGGAGTAGCGGATCATCATTTGAAGCAATCTTTGTTTGTGGTAAAAACTCTTGGCAAATAACAATCTGTAAATATAAAAACATATTCATGTTATATGTTTTAATAAACTTTTTGTGACAAAATATAAACAGGTGAGGTACGTGGATGCGAAGCTCCGTGAGATATACAATAAACGCAGGCCTACGCATAGTTTCTTGAAAACTACATTGGTTGAACCTGTGTCCGAGGATTGTCTTCAACAAGCATCTTCCACTGTTGATTGTGGTGTGATAGTGTGTTATCACATTGAGAAGGTTGTGACTGGTAAGCCACCACGTAAAGGGGAATACAGTGAGGTATCAGCTGGGAATTTCAGTTCTCGAATGGCTAAATGGTTCATGGATCCAAGTAATGCAAAGTCTTAGTTTGTATGTGTATTTAGTTTGATCAAATCAGAAATATTCAACACTGATTTTTTTGTGCAGATGGTTTGTTACCATGCTTTTTGCTTTTTGGATAGTTGGTCTTTTGTGCATGGTATTTTGTATATGCTGTGAAGCTGATTCTTTTGTGCAGTAAACAATCCATTACATGGGGGTGTGTGACAAATGAATTTGTAATGAAATGGTAAAAAAATTTAGAATGTATAATGTGGAAGGTTTGCGTATGTATTATTTTGTATGATTTTTGGAATTTTGCGAATGTATGATTTTGATATCAATGCAATTTGACCAAGTGCAATTTGGGGACTGTGCAACGTGACACTGTGCAACTTGGGCACTGCGGAAGTGGCCTGAAATACCTATACTAAGGGGTTAGTTTTTCGTGTGGGCCGTGTGCAAATGGGTTTTGTGCAAAATGGACCATGTGCAAACTGGACGTGTGCAATTTGGGCCTTGTGCAACTTGGGCACTGCAGAAGTGGCCTGAAATACCTATACTAAGGGGTTAGGTTTTCGTGTGGGTCTTGTGCAAAATGGGCCTTGTGCAAAATGGGCCGTGTGCAATGGACAACCACTGTGCAAAAATGGGCCTTGTGCAAAATGGGTCGTGTGCAATGAACAACCACTGTGCAAAAATGAGCCTTGTGCAAAAATGGGCCATGTGCAAAATGTACCGACTGCAAGTAATTTTTTGCCGGCCACGGAAGGCCCACTTATGGGGGTACTACATGTATCCGGTGCAAAATGGGCCATTTGTGTGCAATATATTTCTTTTCAGATGTTAATATATTTTTTTTGTTGCAATATGGGCTTTCTGCATTGTTTTTTATTTCAAGCTATTGATATATTCGAGAATTAATACACATTTGCTCAGTTTTTTTTTTTAAATGACAAAATATTTTCCCTCTGAAATTTTTTTGATATTTTTTAAGTTAAGTTATAAAAAATACTTTAAGGAAAAAAAAATTGTTTGTATATTTCGTTGTTTTAAGTTGAGAGAAGATTTAACAAAAATAATAAAACCTTTTCAGAAAAATGCTGAAACTGAATTCTTTTTGGAAAAGAACATTTAAAAAATTATAAAAAAGAAAACTGCAATAAAAAGAGGGGGAAAAGACCAAAATACCCATTGTCTGCCTTTTTTTGTTATTACAGTTTCTTGTTCTAAAAAAAAGATTAATCAAACCAACCAATAATGTTCTTCGCTTTTCGAATTCTGCATTAATTACAAAACTGATTGATTGTTCTTGAAAAGACGCTTTGGATGAAAAAACACGAATATTACAACTCCAGGTTCTTTTATAACAAAAAAAAGCGGAGGCCTCAACAACTCTCCAAGGAAAGAAAGAGAGAGATATCACACATTCCGATAAACCAAACTTTCCCAATGAAAAATTCGAGGGAAGAGAGAATGGAAAATCGTTTAGTTAGGCGACGAAACTTTTCAAATGAGATTTCCAGGGAAGAAATAATGGCAAATATTTTGTTTACGCGACGGATTCTTCAAGAACTATCGGATGATGTTGTGGAGTACATATTCTCCATGTTTCGTGCCAAGCTCCTGGGTCGATTGAAATGTGAGTGCAAGAGGTTCCGGGAGGTTTTTTCGAGCACGGGGTTCATCAATATTCATGAAGCCCAAATGAGAGCCCAACTAAAATTGGTGATTTTTAGGGGGGCAGAGTATGGGAATGTTCCACTGTATTACAGGGCAACAAAGAAAGGATCTTTGAAAAACAACAAAGTCTGGACTGAATACGAGGCCCCGAGAGAGGTGATGGCTTCCTGGAGAGGGCTTGCCCTGTTTACTTCTTGGTCAGACAAGTTATACATCCACAACCCCACCACCGGTAAAATGAGTGATATTCCATTTTGTTACATTCTATTTCCAAAATCATGTGATAGTGCATCTGTGTTCTTTGGGATGGATAGTAACTTAAGAACTGGGGATTTAATGGTGCTTAGAGTCACGGTATGCCGAACCGAAAGTCTTTGTTGTGATGTTAGATTGTATTCCTCGAATTCAAACGAATGGGTGCATGTCCCTAATTTCCCATTTAAGGATCCGTTAGGAATTCCAGGTGTCTGTTTCAGGAAGTTTACATTGGATTGTAATGAACATTCAAGACCAATTCATTGTGTCATTTAGTCTGGAGAATAGAACTTATTCTAGAATTGTGCTTCCAGAACATTGTGCTGTAAACAAGGACTTTATGCTTAGGGCCTTGGATGATTCTAGGATGGTTTTGTTCAGTAGAAATTCTGATGAGGGGAATGTTTTTAAATTGTGGATCTTGACTGACGTTTTGAAACCAGACTCCTGGAGGGCAAGAACAATTGTTCTGGACCCCGGACTTTCGTTGTTTAATGTTCAATACACTCTAAATCCGTTAATGTCGATTGATGGTAATGATGAGGAACTACTATGTCAGCTCTTTCCGTTGGGGACATTCTATATCTTTAATATACGAATGAGTGCTTATCGTGGCCCGTATTTGGAGAACATGTGGAGGGGGACGTGGGTGAAAGAGTATGTTGTAGAAAGCTTGAGGTTGCCGTAGCTGATGAAGGTTGTTGTTGTTGGGTGATCTTTTTTTTAATCTATATTGGTGATCTGGTTTTTTGTGAAGATTGGTAAATTATTGTAATAGTGATTTGTTTTGTGAATTGTAAATGATGTAAATTCAAGGCTGTAAAAATGATATGCATATGCTGAATGATGTAACTGACAAAGATATACATGTTGTGTTATGGGAAAAAATAGATTATTTTTGTTATCTAAATGTTTTGTTCTGTTTTCCTTCTTTACATATAGATAAGCTACGAAAAGGTGGTAAGAATATATATTTGGATCGGTTGTAAGTCTGGCCTTCTACAAATGTGGGCCGAGAAAAAAAAAGGAAAAAAATAAGTGTGTGCAACTTCGTGGGCTGGGCTTGATCCAAAAATAAATACAGGTTGCACATATGGGCTGCACATTCGTGGGCTTGATCCAAGAATAAATTGGACTTGCAAAGATGGGCCTTGCACATACGGGCCTTGCACAAAATGAGCTTGCACATAGTGGTTTTGCACTTATGGGCCTTGCACAAATTGGGCTTGCACATACGCCCCCTTGCACAACCTGAGCTTGCACAAAGTGGGCTTGCACATAACCTTGCACTAGGGGGGGGAATATGTTGCACAATATGGGCCTTGCACAGTCTGGTTTGGGCTTGCACGTATGGGCAGAAAAAAATGTTGCACAAGATGGGCCTTGCACAAAAAAAATATAGTGGGCTTGCACACCCTGGGCTTGCAAATGGTGCTACTTGCACATTCTGGTACTTGCACCGTTTGTTATTGCAGATGTCGGGCTTTGCACACAAAAAATAACCATATTTTTTCTAATGCTCACATATTTGGGCATGTGCTCAGAATTACTAAAAAAAAAAAAAAACAGGATACATAATATTGCAAGAAAGAATGGCCCAGCTCACAATTTCCTACTTTATAGCCGTTGGAAAAACTCAACCTGAGTACATAACCGTTGAAAAAGAGATGAAAAATAGGACAATTTGAGAACAATATGTGACCGTTTTTACAAACTCCAGGGGAATGTTGAAAACAGAATTAAAAAAAAAAAACACATCCTATATAAAGAGCAGAATGTTAAGGGGTGTTGCATTAAACAAAAGAAAAACTTCTCATTGCTCATACTCTACTTCTGCACATTTGTTCATAGCTAGGGAATGGCACAGTCAAGCTCCCATTCAAACACTGCTGCATATCTGAGGTACAGCAGGTCGTTTTGCCGTGCCTGCAACACTCCGGCATCCATTCTAGTTTCAGAATCGCCAAAAAATCCAGGACGGTTGTTCTACTTTTGCAGCCAACATGGTTTCTCGCACTGGTGCAGTCCAATAGAAGGTGATCCTGCCCAATTTACACATGGAGACATCTCAAGTCCTATCAATGAAGATCAAGAATGCAATACAAGAGCCCCAACAAGGAATAACAAGAGCACATATCAGATAACTTTGCCAACATTGTTGGTTGGAAATATAGTTACATTTATTGTAATAGCTATTTTAGTTTCATTGTTGTATCAACATTAGGGAAAAAGTGAGGCAATCCTTAGCTATTTTAGTTTTCATTGTTGTCTCAGCATTAGGGAAAACGGCAGTTCTCATCCGTATGTTAGTTTCATTGTCTGTAAGCACATGTAGTACCACCTAACATAAACTTTGTAATGTAAAACAATGGGGCATTCTAGGCTCCTTACGTATTCAGTGATTGAAAGTATATATCTAAATCAATATTGACAGCAAATCTGACTAAATGTGCTGACCCATAAAAGTCCAGAATTTCAACTAAAAAATAGCATCAGTTGTGTTTACCAAATAAAAGAGCTGACAAATACATTTTATAAAAAATGGACAACATGGAAATCAGATAAAACCCCAACTACAAAACTTGGCTGAGCACAGTGATATGATTCATACCTCAAAATGGGTTTTGTAGTATATCCGCCTATAAATAAAGCTTACCAACCACTGCAAAACAAAAAAAATAAATTTATCACAGGGACCTATAACAAAAAAGTTTGAAAAACAATAATACAGAAATTGATTGCAAGCAATGAACCTCTTCAATTGTAGACCCCCGGATTTGACGTTTGTGCTTTGATGCATCTTGGATCATGTATTCCCCTCTTGCCACATAAACCACAACGTTTCGGTTTCTTTTTGGGATACTCTCCATACGAGGGGTTTCGTAGTTTCTTGGGACGACCAGGTTTCCGCTTAAGGGTTGGGGGAAGCAACTTGGGTTGATCAGCTGGAGGTTGACATTCAAAACTAACAGTATTTGGAATGGGGTTTACATCTTCCTTGTAACACATAATGTACAATGTCAAGTAAAAGTACTTATCCACGTTTGTGAAAATGGAAGGGCAGTTTCTTGTTATCACGGTCACAGCATGAACGCAGGGGAACCCCGTTACATACCACTGCCCACATGAACATTTGTGGCTCCTCAAATCGACCGTACAAGAAACATCTGAGTACCTCAAAAACCCCGCTTGGTGACAATGCCACAACCCACGCTTTCCCAATGTCAAACATTTGGTCCCAATCAGTTTGTTTCCTTGGAACAAGTGCAGCAGTCCACTCATTTGCATCTTTTCTCCTTTTAACAAACCAAGCCGCAATATTCTGACGAATCTAATCTAGCATCTTGGTGACGGGCAATGATCTTGCTTCAACAATCCAAGCATTAAACGACTCTGCAGCATTTGAGGTCATCTCACCATACCTTTTTATGTGAGGCGAATATGCAACTGCCCACTTTTCATATGGGAGTTGGGCTACCCATTCTTCCGCAATCTTACCTCCTATATGTTTAAACAATTCCATCTTCTGGTTGAAAAGTCGCTCATCAGGTGCGTATGCAACTAACCTGAAAAGTTCACCTAGGTCCTCTCGTTGAGAGTTTGTCCAACCAGATGAAAAACGTCCCTTAAGATTGTTTAACAGGTGCCAAAAGCAGTAGAAATGCTTGGGTTCCTTGAAGACAGCATTTAGTGCTGAAAGGATTCCGGTATTCCTATCAGATATGTATATAATTTCCCTCTCATGCCTGATATTTTCCTTAATTTTCCTTATAAACCACTCCCAGTTGGATGTGTTTTCTGCAGATACAAGGGCAAAAGCCACAGGAAACAAACCTAGGACACAAAAATCACATGAAAAAGGTCAGACTCATGAGAAAAAATTTGTACAGAAATATTTTGTTTCAGAATGTTACCGTCATTCCCATCTTTTGCAGTTGAAACAAGTAGTGTGCCCTTTGCTCGACCCCTAAGGAAGGTGCCGTCAATGAATAACAACGGGCTGCAGAACTTAAAACCCTCAACACATGCATGCAGGGCAATGAACAAACGTTCAAAACGATGAGAACTGCTGTTTTCTTGAAGTTCAACAATACTACCCGGATTAGTACGTTGCAGAGCTGCCGTATACCAGCGTAATTCTCCATATGAATTATCATAGCTACCAAATATCTGTTCCTTAGTTGATTCAACAGCCCTATGCGCTCTATGGTATGGGATCTCGTATCCATATGAATTCCGAAAAACAGCTGCCATATCTATTCCTCCCATATCGGGATTACTTTTCACATCACCAATAAGGAGTTTTCCTATAATTTTAGGGCAGAGCCTTTTTGTCTTATCAGAATACAACATTCCTACACATCTATGGGTGAAATTTGCCGTATATATAATAAATGCTCCACAACCATGAACTAATTTGGCTCGAATAAACCATTCACACCCAAAAGTGAGAGACTCTCGACAAGTAACATGTATGTATTCAGAATTATTCCTCACAAACTTGAACCTAAAACCCATTTTGGTTGCATACTTTCTAAGACAAACCTTAAAATCATCACTACCACCCTGAAACACTGCCCCAATACCATTTTTAAAAAGATCACCCCAATTATCAGATAATTCAACCAACGGGCATACATCATAATTGGGGAAAGAAAATGGCGCACAAGAAACAGAAGCTTCGTTATCATTTGAACTATAGGATGGGATTGCAACAAATTGATCATTGGTGGGGGTGGGGGCGAATTCACACAAATCAGCAGTAACTAATTTTAGAGATAAATTAGAGGAAATAGTACGAATATTTGTTAGATCATCATCACTCTCCAATGCAAGGTTCTCAAAATCGCCGACAGAACATGAAAACGAAAATGAAGACTTCTGGAGTTCAGCCCACTTACCAATAACTTGATTCTTGATACTATGGAAGGTATCGGATGATCGGACTGAGATGAATTTGCATTCGCCCTTGTATTTGGCAGCAAGAATCGTACACACATCCATTTTCGAAAAAACGCAGGCGTAGGTTGAGACGAGAGATGTTCCACGATGAAATTGGCAGCAAGAATCGGATGAGAAAGGCTGATACAAACTACAATTTGAAAATTCAAATTCAGGGTAATGAGATTACCTGAAAATACAGTTTGTCCGCCGAATTTTGACATGAATTGCATTGCGAATTTCCACAGAAATGAGCAGGGGGGTGTTGGGTGTGGGTGGGTTGGTGGGTGGTTAACCGGTATAAGTGGGGGAAGCAAAAGGTGTAGGACCCACAGACCAATGTGTATTACTTTTTGACTACTTTGGTATTTTTAAAAAGTGGTAGACTAAACTTAAATAAAAAGGTATTTACATGACCAAAGTGTAAAAATTCCTACTTTTTTTTGCCTAGTCACCTAGTCAACATTAAAAAAAAAAAAAGACATTCTCAAAACAAAAAGAAAATCTCCGGCGCACCATCTTGCGACTTCATCTTTCCTATTATTTTTATTTTGAGTAACTAATCATATGCAGTGCATCGTATAATTCAAGTGTATTTTTAAAAATTTGTATTATTTATTATTAAAAAATTTATATATGTTATTATTAAAAAATTACACCATTAAAAACACAAGTTTTAGTAATAAGTAGTATTTTGTGTAATTTTAAAAAAATATACTTGAGTTCTAGATCATATAAAACCAAGGGTTTTATTTTTGTGAGTAGAGATGTATATAATATAAATTTTTGTTGCCAAATGATTTTGATTTTTTTGTTTTGCATTTTCCAATTTCTTTGCTAAATGTTTTCAATTAAAATTTTGATTTCTTGTGAAATTAAGGGAGGAAATTTTGATTTTGAATGGTAAGAATTGCAGGCAAGAAGAAACTGAATGTGGCATCTTATAAAATATTTTTCTACTATCAAACACCAAAAAAAGACCCGAAATAGTTCATTTTTCAGCCTCTTTTAAATCGTCAAAAACTTGTATGAATTTGAATTCTCAATGTTATGTATATTTACTATCACTGTTATGCATATACACTACCACTGTTAAAAAATCAAGTATATTTTTATACAGTAATATATATAAATAACAGTGATACGAATTAATGTAAAATCGAGTTTACAAGAGACCTGCACTCTTAGACCCACTAAAAGTGGCCTAAGTAAATTTATACTAGTTCAAAAATATTGAATATCTGTAAATATCTTTATATTGTAGATTCTTTATTCTTGCATGAAGATCAAATGCTCGAATGGACTATGAAACCAAACAGAGAATAAATACTACAGGAGACATATATTATATATGTACATGATGATCAAATGGAGTTTAGCAAAGTGGGAATATGCTGTTCAATGATCTGACTCAACTAACCTATCCTGAAACTGCTCAAGGTAAAAATATACCTTGCAAATAAAGAACAAGAAACAGAAAAACCGCCACGATGGCCCCATTTGGCCTTCTGTCAACACCGGCCGATACAGACCTGTGAAATGTCCATAAACAGATCAAAGAGGGCAAATTTACAGTAACGTAAGTATGCTCGTCTTGCACTTTCAAAGAGGACACTTCACTTTCTTGGAAAACATGATGAAATTCAATTTAGGAAAATGGAGTGCACTGAAAGTGAAGATGCTCATCAAGCTTACAGGAATAGTAAAAACATTTAGCCAGATTAAAAGTATGGGAGTGATTGTACCTTCCAACCATTGTCTTTGTTGTGAGCCCAAATCCAAAGGGAAAGAGTGGATCATAATGAGAATCTCCAACGTTCATCGGGAGTTGATCTACAGTTTTAAACCAAGTCCTAGGCAGTGTTCCACTGAAACCATAGTCCCCGAAGAGCGCGTCTGTCACTCCCTGGCCTTCAGTTCCGGGTAGCCACGCTGCCACAAGGGCATCTATTGCTGGAAGGTATGGTTCGACCACAAGTGGTCGGCCAGATACGATGATAACAACACATTTGACAGCCCCACACACGTTGTTGATGACATTAGGTCCAGGATCAGCCATTGTCAGATTATCGCTATCCCCTGCTGACTCTGTGTAAGGATACTCCCCAACAACCACGATCGCGTAATCAAACTGGTTGGATTTGAGATATTCAACTTCGGGGTTTTCAAGAAACACGACTTCTGTGTCCTTATCGACCGTGGAATTAATAGCACTGAGAATGGTGGTTCCTGTCACGAAGCAACTCACGCATAACATTCCATATCTTGCTTGAAATGCGAAATTCAGATTCAAGAAAAGTGACCCTAAAGATGCAACATTTCTGCATGAACTTACTATATAAAGAGAATCAAGATAGAACCTACCGCTTGTCTCGTTGTTTCCCCAAAATCCCTGCCATTGTATTGTCCATCCACCACACTGGTAGCCCAAGTCATCAGCATGTCTACCAGCAACTAGAATTTTCGCTGCTTTCTTGGGCAATGGTAGCACTGAATCATTTGCAGTTTTCCCATTTTTTAGCAGAACAAGGGACTTCCTGACAGCTTCCCTGGCCAAGTTCCTGTGTGCCTGTCAACATTACGAAAAAGTCAGATCAACTTTAGCAATTGGTTGTAACTTCAAGATTGTAAAAATTCTGATATTTAGAATTGATTTGGTTCCAAAAAAAAAAAGGGAAAATTATATCTACCTGGCTTCCAACCTCATTGACCATACTAAGATCAGCAAGAGGGCTTTCAAAGAGACCCAAGTTGAACTTGACAATCAAAATTCTCTCGACAGCATCATCAATACGCTCCATTGAGATAAACTTGTTGTTGACTAGATAAGTGAGGTCATTAATGAACTCGGTGAAGTTAAATGGCAGCATGATCTATTATACACAAAAAAAAAAAAATGGTTTCATATGAGATGAAATTGAAGTTAATAGAAGTGATTAAACTAAAGTTTTCTCTGCAAAAAAGAAAGATACAGCACCATGTCTATTCCAGCTTGAACACTCTCTAGAACAGAGTACGTATAGTTGGAATGTGGTGGATCGGTGATACGGTCAATTCCCTGCCAGTCTGAGATGACGAAACCCTGATAGTTACATCATGAATTGTAAAAGTTACTCCAATTTGAGTTATAAGAATATCAGAAGTCCAAGAAGTAGTAAGGTACATGAACATTGACCAAATTGCATAACAAAAACTTTTGCGAAAAATGAACAGAATTTACCAACATAGCATGTTAAACAACACATCATATGATAGCTTTCTTTTCTTTTTTGTTTTTTCTTATTTGACGTATAAACCTTATCTTGCTTTGGAATTTAACATGGCTTGGTTCAAATTCTTCAATGGGAATATGGATGGTAATGGGAATATTTTTCCCCTCTACGCCCCCGTAATGAAAGGGATATGTTGGAGAAAGGGAACAAACTATGAATGTTGGTTGAGAAATAGTGGAATAATTGAGGATAAATGATTATAGGACGGGAGGTAGCTAATCAAAATGGGGGTAGTGATTAACTTATTTTGAGTCTCGTTACCTTGTTTGAAATGTGATGAACGTGAAACAATCATGTTTTATTCTCATTAGCCATCACAATTACCTCATGTTCATTCTCATTTTCAATCCCATTGAAGAATTATGAATCAAGATCCCCCAGTATTAAACACAAAAGTCGAAGACAAGTACAAAATATTATAACCTGCTCCCAAGCATACCTTGAACTTAAGTGTACCCTTTAGAAACCCAGTGATCAACTCACGGTTTGCATGCATCTTATTACCATTCCAGCTGGAGTAAGAAACCATGACAGTAGCAACACCCTTGATGATGGAATCAAGGTAAGCGGGCATATGAATGCTGAGCAAGCCATGTAAATCAGTCAGAGTGTTGGCTTCATTGACGCCCTTTGTCGTCCCACCATCACCAACAAAGTGTTTTGCACAAGCTGCTACTTTGTTCCTTAAATAAAAGGGTACAAGCTCAAGTTCAGCAAGTTACTACAAAAGTTGGTATCTAAGTTTCGAGTAATAAATGGGTGAACCAATTGCACTGTACAAAAGGAGCACAACTAATATTGTTCAGTGAAAACAGCTAATACTAACCAACTAAGGCCTTTAAGTAAAGCAACTAGTACAATATAAACTGCACTTGAGTTGCACGGTGTAGCTAGAGCATAGAAGTATTCGCCTTGAGTTTTTCTTTTCTTTTTAAGATCATCTAAATAATAAATTTATGGAATATCAAAAGTTTAGACAGTAACAATCAAGAAAGAAAAGTTTCTCAACTTCTACATCTTTCATAATTATGAAGCTTCATATATTTATGGTCGACTAATATAAGGACGTTAAACCTTATTAGTAGAGTGATTTAATTATTGATGTCTTGCATCTATCTTTTTCATGAAAAGATTAAGGATGACTTTAAACCACAAGCATACAAAAATAGAGTTTATTTTCAAAATCATGCATGCATGTATCCTGATATATAAGTTACGTACTTTCCAGCAATGTATGGGACACCCTTCCTCGAGCCATTTGGAATTTCACCTTGTAACCCAAGTATAATGTCTGTCATATCTCGGACTATCTTGGGATCCTCGCTGTAACTTTCGTAGCACCGTCCCCACCTGGGATCTCTGCAGACCTACATGAATATTAACAAACTTTTAAAACTTCATCCAAGAACTAAAGTTAGAAAAATAAAAGTTTCAAGTAAATGATATCTAAAAGAAAGATGTATCTCAAATTGTAGCAAAGGGGATAACTATTATTACAACATACTGCAATGCAAGGAGCAAATGCATAAGGAATTCCAGTAGCTCTGCATTCGATTGCAGTTGCTTCACCAATCCTTCGCACGAGTTCAGGGTCCCTGTTGCATAGGATTGGATCAAGCTTAATACGGTGTTGTGGACCATTGCTATTCTATGATTATTGTTTCTCAATATCAGAACTTTTGGCCGTAGAATGCAACATAACCATGTTACCAAACAAGTTCTTGCAAAGAGGGGTGGTTATCCCTGTAACACTAATTGAGAATTTCCGATGTGGGTGTAGTAGCAAAAGAAAATGGAAGATGGTGCTTTAAAAATTGTACTCGTTTGGGTAATACTGAATCTGTTACCAAAAATTAGTCCTTCACTCAACATTTCAATCAACAAACTGAATGAATATTTAGTATAAAAAGCGTCCTCTCATAGAAATTAAATGAACGTGTTTGATACTCAAAACATCTCGAAAGACACCTAGGATACCTAGTTGCTCCAAGGCCAACATTATGTGGAAATATGGTGGCGTTATAGACATTATTGTTGCCATGAACAGCATCAATTCCATAGATCATAGGGATCCCTAGACGTGTGGATAAAGAACCCTTCTGGAATCTGTTCACCATATTAACCCAATCAGCAGCAGTAGCTTTTGTAAATGGTACACTTCCGCCACCACTTAATACGCTCCCTGCATCAAGGATAGGATAATCTTTTTAGTACATGCACTGCATAATATCATTATCAAAGAACTTATAAGTTTTATTAACCAAACACTTTTAACAACTTATAAGCTACTCAAAAATTACATCTCATAAGCTCTTTAAACAACTATAAGATGTTGAAAATAAGCTTAGTCAAACGGGCCCTTAATAAACTGCATAATATCATTGACTTTATTCTCTGGAAAAGAATTGCTTGAAGATGACTGTATGCCACAACTCTCAACTGTAAAAACAAGGGCATATGATCTTCCTAGTTGTAAGAGTTATTTAGGCATCATAATGCACGCAGATGCATCTGTGCATCTATTTCACAAATTTCAGCCATCATTTTCTAATCTAAATTAGACTCGGAATAATTCTTATTGGTCAGCAATAACTCACAGCTCCTGAAATTTAGAACTAAATCATTTTCCACTTCAAAACTTGCACAAACTTCTCAATGCCAATACAGTTTCTGGGATTTATGCAATGTGACAATCTGATATTGTAGATTAGTCACCAATTGTTTGTCTACAAGAACATGATGAGCTAATATACAGAAGAAATGAAAATTTCATCAACAATTCCATCCAGGAAAACCAAGACAATTTGAGTTGCCAACATCACTTTTTTCCATTGAAGTCAAGAATTCCAGAAGATAGAATAATATTACATCTCTAATGATCCTAGTTTTTCAACCCACAGAGTTGACTCTGTCTCTCTAAAATAAGAAGACCACAGACTAGAAAACAAACAGATCCCACTTTAAATAGTAAGCCTAAAACATAAATAAATCAACCGTTACAGAGACATTCTTTCCACCATTTGTTTATTAAGCAATTGAGACCCCATCAAGAATATAAAATTTAACAGCAAATAAGAAACTTCTCCACCAAATCATAAACAAAATAAAGCACATATCACACACTTGGGATCAACCCACAACCAAAAACACAAATTCAAGAAAAATACATCGTACAAAACAAGAACTCAATCGAACATTTTCACCCAAAAAAAGAAAAAGAAAACAAAACCCCACATAAACCACATTAACCATTACCAATATAGTAATTCTTCATAATTTCAGGAGTGGCAGAAAGCCTTTCAATCTGAACCATCTGTCCGATCTTTTCCTCTAAAGTCATTCTCCCAAGAAGATCTTTTACTCTCACCCCAACTGGCTGCTTTGGGTCCTTGTACCCTACGTACAACTCCTCCGCAGCCGCCATTGCTCCTCTGCACCCCCACAGCATTACCATAACCCACACACACGGGATCCAAACCCACCCACCCCACTTCATTTTCCGACTTTCCTGCACAAGAAGTGGCAAGATTGCAATTTTTATATGCTTAAAGGAAGTCTCTGCAAATTTAGAAAAGGTAAATTTGTGAAGATAAATGGTGAGAATATAAAGAAAGATTGTCAAAAAGTAGTAAAGATGAGTCGATAGTTTCTTGTTGCGGAGATTCTATGGAACGTGGCTGGATGCCACTTTCGCCGCATTTTATGGAGCCACAACGTTTTTCAGGAAAATTTCTCATCAAATTCATCTCAGTCAATTATCAATCCCCACTTCTTGTTTAGTTTAAAAAAAAAAAAAATCATGTGAAGTATGAATAGTTCAAATGAATCATTCTAAGTTGTTAAAATTTCACTATGGAAGATTTTGAGCGTGAGACACGTGAAAGAAAATGTTTTATTATGAAACTGATTTTAATACTATTAAATATTTCAAAAATTATAGAGGTTCATTTGGATATTAGTCTAAGAAAATGTTCATGTTTATAAATTAGTTCAATACTTCAATATATTTGTACATATATATAATTTTTTATGTAGAAATGTAATTTTTATTTATACAAAATCAATTTATAATTAATATCATTTTTATAGATTATTTTGTATTTTTTCCTTATTTTATACTATAGAATATTAATTTTAAATGATATTAATGTGTCGTATAAAAACATGAATTGAAGAGAATTAATTTTTCACTAAAATTACCACCTTCGTTATTTGAAATTTAGCATATATTTTTTTTTTATCCCGTAAAAAATTGCATACTTAAAAAATAAAAATATTTTTTAAATCTCCCTCAAAATTTATATTACTATCAACTAATTATATTTTTCTTAAAAATTGTGCCCCAAAAGTATCAAAAAAAATTTGTGGGACGAAGATACTATTAGTCATTTTACTAAAATGTATTAGTTTAAATCAATTTTACTGTGAAAATGATTAATACAAGAATAACACTTTGTTAAAATGATCAACTTGATAGTAATATTGTGTAATAAGAACTAATACCATTTTGAGTTGCACCACGAAGAAATTTACTATTTACATATCTATTACAGAAATTATTTATATACTGGTTCAAAATAGGTGTAAAGACATTTTTTTTAAAGAAGCATATTTTTTATTTGCACATAACTAATTTGTAATTAGTGTTAATTTTATAAACCATTTTTTAAATTTTCCAATAAAATATAATAAAATAATCAAACAACAATCAGCGACAATATAATTTAATGTGGAAAACTCTAAACTTGAAAAGAAGACCACGACCTACGAGAAAAATAGCACTTGTGGAGATTGGATCGGCCTCTTTTTTGCCACCTCTAATTGTGATGTCGCGGTTGTTATATTCTTGTGAAAATTATTTTTTCGACTACGATTCAACTCTAAGTATTAGTTTCAGGTAGTCCCCCTCTTATTAGGACTGTCAAATTGGGCTCAACCTATTAGGCTAGTCTGACTAATTCGATTTTAAGGGCAAGACGGACTCAAAAAATATAGACCCGAAAAGAACTGGATCTATTGTACCCGATCCAGTAGGCTCATCGGGCCGCTTGAGCTTGGGTCGGGCTTGGCCCAATTGTAATGGATTGTCTCAGTAAACTAGGTTTTTTTATATAAAATATTTATAATAAATTAATAATATAATAAAATAATGGTATGTATGGCATTTGGCTTGCAAGATAAACTCGGATATATTCTTGCCAAGGAAAAATAAATTTGGTGATATTCTCAAATCATTGATTTCAATTGCTTAAGTTTCTTGTTTAATTTTAACTTTAATTCAATTGGATGTATCTTTCTAATAAGTATTTAAACTGCGATATGCTTAATTTAATTTGACAGCCCACCTAACTAATCTGCTTGAATGATGGTAATTCTTAATTCTTGAATTGCTTTAAGAATATAAGCTTCCAATTAATTTTGTTTGATGGACTAAAATGGCCAAATTCCCTAAATACAAGATTATTTCTGTTAAAAAATTATGTTTTCAAAACCCTTTTAATTGATTGTGCATCTTAAGTGTACAGAAGCAGCTGGAAAACTTAATTATATTATTTAGTCCATCAAACAAAACACACCATTAATTGATTGTGCATCTCAAACTAAGGTTGTGTTTTCAAACCCCTTTAAAAGTGTAGAATCACTTTTATTTTGAATAAGGGTCTTACCAACTTCAAAAAAAAAAAATTCTACACTTTTTAAATGAGTTTGAAAACACATCTTAAGGGCTCATTTGATTCAGTGGATAAGATAAATAACTCAAGATAGATTAGACAAGATTATAATTTAAAGATTGTTATTTGTGAATTAAATATTATATTTGGATTGATGGATAAAGATAATTAGTAATGTAAGATAATTTTATTTTGAATGTTTGGATTGTAAGATTAATAATAAAAGAATATACAATTGACAATTTTGCCCTCTATATCATAAACAAAAATAAAGTGAATTATGGTTTTCCTTTCCAATATAAGAGAAGTATTTTAATAAAGACAAACACAATGAATTATTATCATACTTCTTCCATAAGATAATATTATCTTCCATTCATAGGATAATTGAATTTTAGTTTTTGGCTTTTTATTAATCTTGAGTTTTTTTCCATTAAACCAAACATCAAATTAGATAAGATAATTTAATTTATCTTAACTTATCTAACGAACCAAATGAAACCTAAATGTACAGAATCAACTGGAAAACTTAAGGGGGTGTATTGGATTAGGATTTTAAAAGATTTTTTTAGCTGAAAAAAATCCTGCAGATTTTAAAGATTTTGTAGGATTTTGGTGACTTTTAAGATTTTGTAGGATTTTGTAAGACTTTTAAAATAAGGATTTTAATGGATTCTATAGGACTTTGTAGACTTTGCAGAATTTCATGGATTTGTGACATACAATAAAAATTCAAAAATTTTTATACCTTCAAAAAAAAAAAAAAAAAAATTAAAGACAAAAAAAATCATAATATCATGTCCTTTTAAAATCATGTCCTCAAAGCATTACTCCACATATTCAATTGGAAATTCATCAGAATGACATTCTTTGCGAATAAAGTTATGTAGAGCTGCACATGCTAATATTATCAATATAAAAAAGTATCGAAATTGAATAATCAAAGCAACCAAAGTAAAATATAACAAAACTCAAATACCATAAAAAAATATTATCAATATAAAAATATTACCTAATGACATATGTAATATATAATATTAGTATTATAATAATACTATATAAAAATAAAGATTTATCTTGTATATAAGTTAAGATGAACAATATCGTTTTTAATACTATTTAATGATTAATTATTAATTATTTTTATTTATTCTAGTATATATGTATATATAATATTATATTACTCTTCGTCACTGTAATTATTTTATCGTTGATGTTATAAATGTAGAGATGAAATTATAAGGTTAAAACTATTTTAGGTCTTAAAAATAAATAATTATATATAAATCAATTTGGGAATAAATAAAGTCACTAATTAAAAAAGTCCACCGAAATCCTAGAGGTTTTGATGGGATTGTTGGTATTTATAAAATACACTAAATAATCCATCAAAATCCATCAAACCCAACAATCCTTTAAAATCCTTATATTTTTTAATACCAGTGGATTGTTTTTAAGTCTTTTAAAATCCTGATTGAATACCAGTGGATTATTTTTAAGTCTTTTAAAATCCTGATTGAATACCAATGGATTATTTTTAAATCCTTTAAAATCCTGATTGAATACCAACAGACTTTTTTATAAGAAAAAAGTCCTTTAAAATCCCACGAAATCTTAAACGAATACACCCCCTTAATTATATTATTTGCATTAGTCAATGTCCAATACATTTACATATGGACTATTGAATATTTGATGTTTAAATTTTATTAGAAATTAAAATTTTCGAATTTAATTGTTATATAAAAAAATGAGTCGATTTTGCCTAGAACGGGCTCAAGAATTCATAGCCCTAAGAAAACCAGTGCAGTCCAAAAAAAAGAAAATTGTGGCACGCCTGACCCAACTTATAGTTCTACCTCTTATAGTAGTTACCAACTTACCATTCCTATCTATAACAAGGTAAAAGATGTATCATATACTCAGTGATAAAATGTAATATTGCCACATAAGCGACCAGACACAAATTTAGTACCCATCGATGGACTCTATATAATTCCCACTCAAATTATAAAATAAAGTAAAAATATTAAAGTGAAACAAAATTTACAAATGAGAATATTTAAAACTAATTTTTTTATCATTCCCCGCTCAAATTATAAATTAAAGTAAAAATATTAAATTTATATTCAAGACCATCTTAAATAATTTTTTTTTGAAAAAAAAATCATGTAATTCTTATAGAATATATATAAATGTAAAACATGTAAACTCGAATTCCATGGTGTTGGTGTAGCGTATAGTATAGGGCAAATAAAGAACTTGCTAGTTTTTCTCTCAAGATATACCTCTTACATCTCTATGGACAACCAAATTGGATTACTCCCATTCTAAAGAAACCTCAAAAACCATCATTCTCTCCTTTCCCAAATTCTTATTTTCTAACTACATGCTTAAATATTATAAATACACACACATATATATAGCTATTACTTTGCAAGATAACATACAAACTCAATTATAAAAGCAAATAAGCTTGAAAGAAAATTAGCTCAAGTTAGTATGGCGACTCCGGCGAGTGGTGGTGGTGGAAGCAGCTTCGTTTGGCCGGTGTTTGAAGACTTGAAGCCCACATCGGAATGGCAACAAGACGGCGACTCTCATCATCTCATAATTCACCTCCCCGGTACGTATTGGGGAGGTGGTATCGAACTTGACTAACTAAAAAACCATCATCCATGATCAGAATTTACAACTTTTTGTATTTTTGTCAGGTTTCACCAAGGAGCAGATCAGGGTTTCAACAGAGGGCAAGAATGTAGTCAGGGTTCGTGGCGAACGTTTAGCTGGGAACAAATGGAGTCGATTCCTGGAGGATTTTCAGGTCCCGGAAGATGGGGAAATGACATCGGTAAGGGCTAGGTTTGGAGAAGGAATACTTAATATAGCAGTCCCAAGGAAGAGTGCTGAAAAACCTCAAGAAAATGTCGAAGGCAGAAGTTCAGAAAATAAAAGCAAGTCTGATGATCCTGGGAAAAAACCAGAAAGTAAGGAAACGAGCATTTCTGCAGTTCCACATGTTGAAGACGGTGTAATGAAGAAGGTGGAGAAGGGTATGAGCGTAAACTCGACAGTAGATGATGGAGTGGAAGCTTTCACGATTGACAGATACAAGAAAGCAGTGAAAGGGCTTACAGAGCTCAATGAAGAGAAGCAGCTGATAGTGAATATCGGGGTGGGAGTGCTCGTCGTCGTGGCGCTCAGTGCTTACATCACCTACAGATTCACATCAAGAAACGATAAAAATTAGGTCTTTGAAGAACCAAATACGATTATCAACATGCAGTCAATTCAATTGTAAGAAAACATGAGCATGGCCCAATGTATTTTCTTTATTTCAAAATACTTCGATTGAAACCCAAATATAGTACAATGTGGTTTTCCCTTGTTTTTTCAATACTACAATACAATCGAGTCTGGAATCAATGGTTATCTTCCACAAACCACAATTCCTGCAAAATACTGGTTCTCATTTTGGTGGTGGTGGCTTCATTACACCATCTGCCTGAGGCTGCGAAACCTTCCTCTTTCTCCTCAAATAGGTTTTTATTCCGACTTCTGCAGAATATTTGCAATTGCTTCAATACAATAGAAACAAAAAGAGATACATGGTGTGTGTATATATATTACATGACGAACATAATACTTTGCTAGACTACGCAATACCACAGAATGGGATTATAGGAATATGCAGGCTCGGAAGATGGTTATCCAACCTTGATTTCACACTAAATGTGTTTACGGGGTATTCAAGTGATATACAGACTGAGTATAAGTCAGAAATGGAAGTAACTTTTATCTAAAGGCTTTTCTACCTATTTGTGGGAGTACCTTGCAAACAAATCCATATTCAGACACACCCATACACGTATTCAACTTCAGAATAACAAGTAATCGAAATAAATTATCCATACTAATAAGCTCAAAACATGTAGTCGACTAAATTCAGATGAACGATGTCACCTTCAAGAGAACCCGATGCAAGGTTTTTCAGAAACTTATCCTCACCCGCCTTCTTTAAATGAGATCGAGATTGGCTCGCTGCAGATTACAAAAAATAGATAAATATATTATGAATTTCCAAAATGATAAAAAGAGAGAAATAAATTAAACCATAATACTGACTCTCGATTTCTCTTATAGGCATTGGATCAACTCTATCTTCTCGTTCCTCGGCGTGATTGCCCCAGGAGTAAAGTGAGCCAGTCCTGGAGATAGCAAGTATAATAGGAAGAACTGGGTGCCACTTGACATCAATTAACATCTCGTTTGCACCTTCAATAACTTTCACACAGCGCCCAGTCCTGTCCCATACACAGATCTCATAATTTCTGATAGTACAGGCCCCAGCAACCCACTCACAGTCGTGACTAACACATGTCACTTTCCAGGGTCCTTTCCTAATTGAATCAGGAAACTCCTGCAACAGATCAAGGCACCTCAATCCAATAGCTCTTAAATGCTTATTTTCATATTTCTTTGCACCTAGCCCACGGGTCGCATCATTTAGGGCAAGAAGAGAATTTTCAATTGGCAGAAGATTTCGGTATATTCTGATTATACCATCAGTAGAGTTTATGTGGAGATATTTCCAGTTCCCGGAAAATCCGATATTTTTAATCATAGCACCCCCTGGAACTGGGATAATAGCTCGTATGTTTGTGTTCTCGTGATCCACTAGGAGAATCTCTCCTTTGTTATTTCCCATATACACCAAATCGCCATACTTGTTGAAGCAAGCGGCAGTAGGTGCTACAGGAATAAATTCACCCGACTTTTTTCTACCATCAGGTAATGCTATAGGAAGCACAATTGTGCTTCCTGCGTTAAAGTCCACAATCAGGGGTGGAGAAGAGAGTGGACACACTAAGCAAATAGATGGTATAGCTGAACCACAATGCAAATGAACTTGCATTGGTATATGCTGCAACTTTGACCTAGCTAATATATTCCCGTTGTCAGCATCCCATAAAATTAATGATTTCTCAATATCAGACACAAGTAGGCAACGATTATTCTTTGACCAACAAATACTTGTTGTAGCAACAGTATGATGCTCATCCCAGAGTACACGGATAATTTTCTTTGTTTGAAAACCCCATATCACACAGGCTCCAACAGAGAATCCAACTGCACCCAAAAAAAGTAAAGAAAAAGAAAAGAATTAAAGCTCATCCAAATTACTGTATTCTGCTAGAAAGAGGCCAAAGGAAACCTCCACCCCACCCCAATACATAATATAGAAACAATCTGAATAGGAAGAACATACAGATACACAATAAACTTTAGTACATGAAAATAAATGAATTAGAAAATTCATATTCTTTCCATATGATACAGCAGCCAATGAAGGCCAAAGTCAAACCCAATCTACCAAATATATAAGGAAGACCATAAATGCTGCAATTTAAAGAAAATAGAGAAAGAACTTATGTACGTTTTCATACTAGGTCAACAGAATATCATCATATACCTTTAGTGGAAAATACACATTAAGTCCCCAATAGAGTCTTATACAGAGATGTTAAGACATCAATTGACCTAATCTCTCAGTCATTTATTTAACATTTATATCCTTCAAGGTAGATTATATAAAAAGTAAACTCGCTTTTTTTAAACACTTTAAAAGGAATCATAATTGAGTCCAGAAGGGTAAAAAATAGACATATCATGGACGTAACAGAAGATAAAGGTTAACAAGGCATTGATCATCTAAGGATATAACAAGTATGAAACAATGTTGATAGGTTTCAGACAAATTTAAAACTCAAAACAGATCTAAAGTTTTTTTTTTTTCCTTGTAGAACACCCCAATCAGCTACATTCTAGAAGTAAACACAAAATAAGAAATAAATAACAATTCTATCTAAAATGTATCAAAACAGACTGGCCTACGGAAGGCGGGGGTGAGGGAGCACAACAAATAATTATACCAGCAAGACGTGTTCCACGGCGATTGAAGCATACGCATTTAACTGCTCCAAGACTGGAAAGCTCCTCTATTACTTGAAGGAAATCCCCCTGCACTTGACCTAACCCAAATGAAGTGAACAAAAAAAGTTACAGCACGAATCAACAAGAAAAAAGCAGCAGCATTATTAAGGTGGAATGAATCAAGAAGAGAAGTAGCTAATTAAAACATTATTAACAACAAAAAGGTATACTACACTGTATCACCACAAAAAGACGCACGAGAAATGGTTTCTGAAACAAATAAAATTTTACCAAGAATGGGGGCACTCATTGTGTATCGATTGCTGAAATAGATCAACTCAACTAGGTAGAAATTTGAAGTCGATGTTTTCACGCTTTCGCAGGTTCTACCAAGATCTTTATCGGGGTAAATTGAGAAAAATGGAGTAAGACTGTAAATACATAAAAGGGAAATATATATGATGTACAGATTTCAATGGATGTAAGGAGTTGGTAAAGGTAGAAGGTGGGCGGAGAATCCAATGGACAAAAATATACTCGATAGAGGAGGAAATAAAAAAAATAAAAAAATAAAAATTAAAAAAGGGCAAATTTACAGGCAACTGGAGAATCTAAATCATAATCAGTTTTGCACCCCACCCATATCTAATATTAATGCGAAATGACACTTAAATTTAGTAGATATTATACCAAATAAATCACACTCAATATATCATATAATCTAATTATATATGCCACATTTGTAAAGGCATTTGCTAGATAAATAATATATATTACTGCTCAGACAGAAGCAGACTCGATACAAATAACAAACCGAAAGATAAGGAAATAATGTTGATGCAAAAGATGTATTTGAAGACATTGCCAAAAATAAAAACTGAAACACGAAGAAATACAAGTAGAAATTAAGAAGAATTTGGGATGCAATTTCAAAACTTAAAAGTTACTTACTTACATTGTTGAGGTTATTCATAGACTAATAATTGCTAGACCAAGTATCATCTTTTGAGTAGTTCACTCTGCATTTTGACATCTAAGACCAACTAATGAATAGCTATCAGCATCGAATCCACTAATCTTTTTTACGAAATCATTTTTTAAATATAAATATGGATGAGCTGTCCCTCAAAATAATTTAATAAAACTGGAACCAAATTAGATAAAATATGGTTTTTTATTAAGCTTCTTATGATTTGTGAACCATCACACGGTCCTAAACTTAACCTCTAATGCTTCCTCTCTGTCCTCAAACTAGCCTTTTGTTTCTTTCTAACCATAAAACTAACATACAGATGGAACAATCACCACCCGAAACACCTGCTCATGTCATTAATAAATCCCCTCAGAATCATACAAAAAAGATTGTAAACCCAACTGTCTCATCACCAATGCCACAAGATAAGCAAACAGGGACAATGCAAAAAAGAGATACAGTATGGCTCTTTGGAATGATTCCTGCACAAAACACTGACTTGGGGAAAAAAGAGCAAAACACTAAGAACTTATCCAACACTAGGAACCACGAAAACAATTGAACTTCCTTAGGGAGGGTACTCTTCCAAAAAGATTTTGAGAAAGGTAAAGAAGAAAAATGTCTCAAGTAAAAACATGAAAAAGGATTTGCAAGAAAATGTACCAGAAGAATCCAATTCCCATCTTGTAAATCCTCGACCAATGTAAAACCTCCCAATTGGCTGAGGAAAGAACATGGCTCATTCATCTAAGGTCATCGCAAGGTTTCAAGGAAACCCCTCCCGCCAATACAACCTCCCAAAACCACACTAAGTAAAGAACAGAGCTCATTCATGTCTAGAATATTACAAGGTTTCATAGGAAACCCCTCCGACCAATACATCCTTACAAAACCTGACTATGTTACAAACCCTTATTAGAATTTTACTCATTTATGGGAAAAGGAAATCTCTAGTAATTGGTCATCTTAGATGAACACTGTTGCCCTATTTCCACTTTTTCTTCTGTTCCATCTTCTTTCTTTTTTCTGGATAAGAACACACGTTTGCCCAAAGAGGTTGGTTTTAACATACAACAGTAACCTTACCTTGAAAGAGTTTGCAATATACATGTTAATAACAGCCTGTTATTTATGACCATGAATTCAAACACGAGAAGGAAAATACTGCTAGTACTATTTATGTTAACATATGGGATAGGGAAAATCATGCCCTAAAGATTTGTTCTAATGCAGAAATCTACACTACAAAGATTTAATACCCAAGTTCACCCTACTCTGATCAATGATTGAAAGTCTGAGTGGTGAACAACTAAATTTTGTAATTTAGTAAGATACTATATAAGCAATAGTCAGAAATAGAGCATCAACTAGATCACCTGAAGCACCACATATACATGGAACTAGAGATACATGTGATTCAACTAATAATCGAATAAGAAAAAGATCGAAAACTAATGTGGATAACAGATATATATCGTGACTCTCATCTCCAATGGCATGCCCATTTACATTAGATATTCTTATCCACAAACCGAAATATAATGAAGAAATGAAACAGGCAATAACATTTTACGGAATGCCTTACCCCATGCACCGGATAAACGAAATAGTATCTGAAACAACCAGGAAAACTGATGGTGGAAGTGCTTGATTGATATATTCAATTAAACCCACAATTAATGCCAGCACATCCATCACTCAGTTGTAGTCAGCACTCAGCCCACCATTTATTCATTATATTTGGATCTATAATTTTGAAAATGAAAAAGATAAGTATCAAAGCACAATGGTAATAGAATATCATATTAAAACGGAAAAAAAAAAAACATTTCACTTGATGTTTTCCTCATCAAAGTCCAGAACCAAACATGGCCAGATGTAAATGAGAAAAAAAAGACAACTTTTTTCTGGTTGTGAACGTAATACTTACAATTAGAGCCCTCACCACGATAAAGCACAATCTTGATTCCTGAGTGACAACTCGTTCATGGAGTGGGACCTCTTAATGCAAGTGGATATTTCTTTTTCTTTTTTTTTTGTTGTGCGGGACAACTAGTAACCATGCTATTATTGCAATTTTCTTGAAGATTGGCTGAATTATTTCAACCTCTATGTTCTTCATGCAAGTTACAGCACATGAAAGATTCATACCCACTCAATATGTGAATAAATGGTGTAATTACTTATCCACTAACTGTTAATGAACAGCCAATTGATATGGTATGTGCCATAATTCTGGCGTTACATCTCCCAAGTGTCCATAATTCTCTCTAATTTAAGCATGTACTAACTTACCCCCCCCCCCCAGCATCCCCCACATATCCTGTCTAACTTATGGATGCACACACCTTTTCTAATCTTCATCTCCATTTTAGGCCCAGAGTGCAGTGCCACTAAAGAACAACATATGCATGAGATGACAGCAGCAAAGATGCACATGTTTAGAAGATGCCAGGAAAAAGCACACAAGGATATGGTATGACTCATAATTCCTGCATTTAGTCTCTCTAGTGTCCATTATCCTCTCGAATTTAAGCATCTAATAACTCATTCCCCCCCCCCCACACCCACCCACATTCTCTCTCCTCAGCCATATCCTGTCTAACTTTTTAGATGCAGTATGCACACAACTCTTCTCATCTCCATCTCCATTTAAGACCCAGAGTCCTGTGCCACTAAAGAACAACATATGCATGAGATGACAGCAGCAAAGGTTCACATGTTTAAAAGATGCCGGGAAAAAGCACATTAGGATAGCATTTGGATCCACATGGTATTTAGATATAAACCCATAAAAGGTAAAGAGTACAGCGAGACCTCTAACATGATTCAGTCATGTGCAGCGGAGATAAAAAGCATCTAAGGCGTCATAATTGACAGGTTAGTGGAAGACATAAAATGGGTAGGCCATTAAAAACATGGATGTTCTGATAGGTTTATATATTACTAAAGAAATTACAGCTTTTCCTTTATTTTTGGTAAGCAAGACTGCAAGAGGATGAAATATTGCTTATATTATATCACAATCAAATCTTGTCTGAAAATGGATGATAGTCCTCAGCTTTAGCAGTCATCATCCCCTTAAATAAAATCAATGATCTGTACTGGTGAGATCTTAAAACAAAACACAAACGAGTGTGGTAGTTATACCCTAAAAATGAAGAGGCGGATGTTTTCATAGATTTATATTCTTTGTGGCAATGAACTGTACAGGACATGAAAATCTTAGTATCCAGTTTCACCTTAACCAACTGACAACTTTAAACTAGAAAAGTTCAAGCCTGAACTATGTTTAATAAAGAAATTGTGATATGATACCTTTAAAAAGATGAATCTCAAGAGAGGCTTAGAGATGTCTTCGTTTTTTTCTGTTATTTCTCGTTCTCTGTTATTTTATTCCCACAAAGGAAGCACGTGTTTCCTAGCATGGTCCTCCAAAATCATCAGAAGCAGGAGAAACTAAAAATCAATTTAAGTTTGGATAGGACAATTCAATTTTAAGCCTAAGGGTAACAGTTTAGGGTCGATAACAGGGATGTGATTTAAGTTGAATGACAAATGAGGGAGCAAAGATGTAAAAAACACAGTTTCAAATATAATAAAGACCAATTAAACAAATGCAACATGTACTGTTTTTCGAGTTGAACCCAGCAGTACTTCCATTGACTTCCAAATTATGTCTGTTGTAAAAGGCAATAAATCAAGGTCCAAATGTATGTCAACACTTTTTTCCCCACAACATGGAAATAGATACAACTGAAGAAAATTTAAGTTACAAATATGTGTCATAGTGAATCATTTTTTATCTCACAACATGGACATAGATATCACTGTAAGAAACATGCGCAAATATGGATTATATTCAACTATTTCAGTAAATTACTTTTCCATTATGATTGTGGCTTCATTAAATTATCTGGTAAGAATCCAACACCCACTCATGGGGGCTTTCGCTTTTCTCTCACATGTTCATCCACTTTACTCTGCAAAATTTAACGATTGCTTCATCAGATAGAAATAAGTGAGATGTTTTGTTTCGACTATACAATACAAATTATTGGATTTATGCAGCTCATAACACGTCACATTCATCTCTGGTGCATAATTTCAAGATTCCTTATTGCAACAGATGATTTAGAAACTGAATTATTAGAAATACAGAAATGAAAGAGCAGTCATAACTGACAGCATGGCAAGCAATCTCACCAAAAAAGATAATCATCTAATATGTGAAAATGGATAAGTTCTTAACAAAAAAAAGACTCATGAATTTTATAACAAATCGATTGACATTCCTTAGGTAAAAATTTCACGTGATACACATCGTTTGTAAGATAAACAATAACTTTTTTTCCTTTTGAGGACAGATAAGGAATACTATAAAGAGTCTATAAATACAAAAGTTCATGTAAAGTTTATCTCGCGGTTGTATTGCTGTTGTGTTGCAGTACCATACATATATGATACATCCATCTTCGAACACACCTACACGTTTACATACAAGCATTTAACTTCAGGGGTAAACAAGTGCTTAAACCATATTCAGATTTTTTTAAAATGTTGGCAAGAATTTGCACCTTATTATATTTGGTTGAAAGATACGACGTTACTCCAAAGGACTGGATCTGGATCAGTCTCTCCAGCTTCATCCGAAGCGTATGCTGTGCACTTTTCACAATACAAATTGCTAATAATTAGTGCTGGCAAAACACCACAGTGATTCTGCCGTTAAAATCAAGACAATTACTTGTAACTTGTGCAGTAAAAGGTGCACAGGTCACTCTGAATCACTGAAAACAGCATCTTGGTCGACTGCCAGATATCTTAGCTACCTCATCTCTGTCGACTCCTTCACCTGTTAATAAGAACGATTTTGCCGAAGAAAATTTAAAACAGTTGTCCACTTTAATTCCATGAGTCACCTCCTATGTTCGTCATTGAATCAAACACATCTCCTCGTTCCTCATACTAAATTTCTTCAAGCACTCAAGACTCTGGCGAAAACAGCTCCGACTCACAGTATGATTCATTCGCCGCCGCCGGCCGCTAAAACTTCCGGTGAACACCCGTGACCTCAAAATAGGATTTCCACGTTCCACCGGCTTCTACCCTTTCTCTTTTCCATTTTCTCTCTCGCCATTTCAAGTCTCCCTCTAAAATCTATCCTTTTTCCTTCTTCCCTCTCTTACAATATTGAACTCTAATTCCTGTAACTGCAGAATATGAAAACGTCAAAGTATATGAAGATCGGAAACAATCCTGCACCATTTTCCGATTATCAGTTTTACGCAAATCACTCGAAGATAAATTCACCAACGAGAGCGGAACAAGATCGGCTGTCTTTTTCTCCCTTGGCGGATGTTTTTCGATCAAAAATTGACATGTAAAAATCGTTTAAACAACCCATGCACACAGATTTTAGAGTTCATATGCAGATTTATATGGATTTTCTGAATAGCGCGAGAAAAAAGCCCTAAAAAGAACAGAATCAGGGCAAATTGCGCGGTCAATGATAAAATTATGCGTTATTCCCCGAAAAAAATTGGGCCATCTTTTTTACAAGTAGTTAATTGCAATATATCGAAGGGTATTATGTGATATTGTAAGGTTCATTTACGAATTTAAAAATTATATATGAAAAATATATTTGTATATTCTACATATACAGTTTTTAAATTTATAAATGGACCTCACAATACCGCATAATACTATTATACTCAATTTCAAGCAAACATATTTTTTTAAAAATATTAGTGTTATTTATTACATATTATACAAAAATTTATATCCATATATATTACACAAAAATTTATATCCAATATTACATGTGAAGGTCTCATATAAAATGGTGTATTTAATCATGAATTTATTTAACAGTTGATATTGTTTATATTGAAAAATGTGAATTGATTATACTAAAAAATATAAATTAATTGCATTGAAAAAATTATATTGTAATTGATTTATAGTGTAAACAAGTTAATATAATCACTCATGCATTTCAGGGTAATAAGCTAACATTACCATGCACCATGTAAACATGATACTTAGGGATATATGAATTTAGGATATATCAGAATTTTAAAAAACTTAAGAAGAATCAATTGGTATTAAACCTGGATTTTCAAAACTTTTTAAGGAGTTCATTAAAATTCATTGGTATTCATTCAAGACTTTTTTGAATCATTGTGCAATACTGCAATTGTTCCTATTTAAAAATAGTCCGTTGATATTAAAAAATATATGAATTTTAAAGGATTGTTGGGTTTGATGGATTTTTATGAACTTCTTAGTGTATTTTATAAATACCACAAATCTCATATAAATTCTTTGGATTTCAGATGACTTTTTGAATTAGTAATTTTATTTATCCCCAAATTCATTTATATATGATTATTTATTTTTAAGACCTAAAATATTTTAAACCTTATAAGTTCATCCCAGCATTCATAATTAATTCCATGATTATTTTTATTAGTTCTGATAATAACATCAACGATAAAGTAACACATTTTCCCCTTAATGTAACAGTGTTTCAGTGTTCACTTAATATACTACTCCCTCCTTCCCGCAGAAATTTGCACACTTTTTTTATTTGAACGTCCCACAAAAATTTGCACACTACTAAAAAAAAGAAGGGTCAATTACGAAATGGTACAAAAATAAGCACTATTTTCAGATTGGTACAATATGCAATAAAATAACTCTATTATTCAACTTATATTTATACCATTATGCAAAAAAATTGTACCTATTTGAAAATAGTGCATTATTTTTGTATAAACCTGTAATTATTTCTAGAAAGAAATATTGATTTACGTGCACACTTATAAATCTATTCACATATTTATCCATATGTCACTATTTTATATAATAAAACACATTTTTCTTAAAAAGATATTATCCCGTATGGTGCAAATTCCTACGGTACTGAAGGAGTATAACTTTATAACAATTTTGTTCCTTTATTTTTAATATTTTTTTTCCAATTGATATTCCATATCATATTTCAATACATATCATTTAATACACAAATGGCATTTGACAATTAAGATTGAGAAGCCAACAAGAGAGTTCCAGCTCATTAAATAATACTCTCTCCGTTCCACTATAAATCTCTTACATTTTTCTGGATGTTCTACAATAAAGTTCTCAATTCATAAAAAGTAAAAAACAACGCTCCATATATTAATAAACAAATACCCTTTTAAATAACAACTTTTTATTTTTTCACAACTTCTCATTATTTTTTCACAAATTTTCATTATTTTATACAAAAATTAACATATGACTCACAACTACTAAAAAGGCACTCTCATTTTTAATTTTTTTTTACTATTTCACTAGAAAAAATGTTAGAATATTTTAATTAAAATTTAATGATAGCAAAATACAGCTGAACAGTTGAAAGGTTACAACTGAGAATTGAAACTCACAACTACAAGTACAAATTATCAAGTATGTTTCAAAAGATTATCTTAAAGATAATGAAGATCAAGAAACTTGATGAGTATAACATTAATTTGTACTCACTCACAAGTAATGAGGCTTAAAGGAAGAAGACCTTTTGAAGACCAAAGAAAAATCCTTATTTCAGCATTAGAAACAAACTTGTAACTAGTACAATCTGAATAATGAAGGGTGAAGTATTGCACAAGACTCGAAGAGAAATAAAACTATCTGAATTCAAATTCAAATGAATTTTCAACGGATAGTTGCGCATCTTCACCTATAAATAAAGGATCAAGACTGAAGAATCAACAACAACGACATTCGAGAATTTTAGCATTTCTACTAAGCAAGCAAGCAACAAACTGTTTTTCAAAGAAATTTTAAGTTTTTGTCTGTAAAGTGATTCACAAGATAGATTTCTAGGATTTGCTTAGAAAATCACATTTTATTGTTGTTGTTTCTTCACCATACTTCTTATTGTTATAAACTTTGTATAAAATTTCTTTTGTGAGGTTAAAAGTTATGTGTGAACTAGAAAGTTTCTTAGTGACAGTTTTCACACAGGGTAATAGTATGAGTGAGTGCTAGTTCTTAGGGGGAACATAATGTAAAAGATCTATGTGATCACTTAAGTCTTTGTGATTTACTGAATTTCACGCCTGTGTGGTTTAACAATGGATATAAGGGGATTACAATTCATCTGAGCCACTATAAATTGTTGCCTTTATTTATTTATTGCATTTGTTGTCATTTATATTATGTTACATTCATTATTTATTTTCAAGTTTGTGCATATAAAAATTCAGAATCCACAATTGTAGACTTGTAAATCACTTAGTTGTACATTTTGTAATTATATTATTTTTCATTAACACTTACAATTTATTTTGTTACACTAAGATCTCTCAAGACACTCTTTAAAGTGTGAGAATCTACTCTAAAAGTTATCTACAAATTGAATTGATTTTCGGTTTTTCAAATTCTACAACTGTAAACTCTGTAATCTATTGTCAGTTGTGCATTTAGGTTCAAAAATCTTGTAGATTTTATTTAAACAAGATACTATGAAATGATCTAAAAAGAATTTATTTTAAAAAATTACTTTAGTCTTGTATGCACCCGGGTGCACCAAGCAATTCACATGCATTTTTAAAAAATCACACATATTATTACTAAAAAATTTATTTTTAATGATGTAACTTTTAGTAATAATACATGTGACTTTATAGTAATAAATAGTGTAACTATTTAAAAACAGAGTTGAGTTACACGGTGCACCTGATACACAAAAGACTTACTCTAAAAAAATTTAAAATAATTGAAGATCTATTCAAACCCCACCTTTAAACCTTCGCAACAGAAAGACCAACAAAAAATATTTAATATTTTATTAAAAGCAATAGTCTACATTCTATAAAAAAAAAAAAAAATCTTCTTCCACAAAAATTTATACACTTTTTTTTGAATGTTTTACATAAATTTACACACTACTATAAAAAAAACATTTATTTACATGCATGCTCACAAACATATATACATATTTATCTATATGTAACTACTTTATATATAAAATACATTTTTTAAGAAAAATGTTTCATCCCGTACTTTATATTTGGACGGAGGTAGTACTTTGTTAATGCACCATGTCTTCTTTTTTTGTTTGGTTTATTCTTTTCTTTTGATAATAAACACAATATTTCATAAAAGTTAATAATTGCATACATTTTTATTAGGAAAATGTACAATATGATTCAACAAATTGACAAAAATTGCATATTGGTCCCGTGCAAAAAAAAAAAAAACTTCCGTGCAAAAAAAAAGAAAAAAACTATCGTGCAATTTTTTGAACCAATTTATAAATATAATAATTTTTTTAAATCAATATGTAAGTGGCCCTTTTTATTACTACATAATGGTGATAAAAAATAAAAAAAAAAGTCAAAATTCACAGACCTCCTACTCGTACTCTGGGGAAAGGCAAACATACATTAGGACATTAGGACTACAAAACTAAAATGTTTTTTGGTTTAACAAATTGCACAAGCAAAACGAGAGTGCAATTGTGCAAAATCTAATGGATTTTGACTTATTCAAACAAACAGAGAATGGTTTCCCACCCGAGAGAAACAAAACTGGAAGGGAAAAAAAAAGTTTGGATGCTTTGATTTGTGAATAGAGAGCTAGCTAAATTTTGATTCTTCCACAAAGACGCCAGTATGATCCTTCAATGAAATTAGATTTCTCAAAAACCCATATATCGCGTACCAGAACCTGCAGGGGTGAGACCATGGGAGCATCAGTTGAACGTATTTTAGAGTGAAAAACAAGATTTACGTAGTTAGGTGGAAAAGAGTTCATTTGGCTACACAAGATTGACTTGTGAATGTATATATGGAAGCTTACATCCCATTTGGATCGTATAACTAAACGTTGCAGGCATAGGCTACACTAGATTGAGGGTATGTAATTTTGTCGGTACATGTACGGATAGGATAGGTCAGAAATTGGTAAGTACCAAGACGTACCTCCTTTTCTTTATCACCAGCAACAACAGCTCCACTTGAGTCATATGCCTCAAACTTCTGCAAACAGACATTAATTAAGCACATGCAATAAAAACCTTCAAACATAATCCATACAAATCAACTTGTGCCCGAATATCCAGATCATCTCAGTTCCAAAGCATCCAATTAGGCTGATTACTATTTGACCAATTGAAAACCACAAATCCAAAACTTTAGTTCCAAAAGCAGTAACAACAATGAGCATAAAGGAAAAACTTGGAATATATAAACTCTATAATTCTATTTCAAGAACAAAGACACAACTTTTGAACAGTATGAACCACCAAAACATAGCATGCTAAAATGGCAAATCATTTTCAACCATAACATAGAACGTTTATTAAGCATTTGGGATTAGTCACCACATAAGTCTACACAAGATGCTGCTCAGAGAGATACTCGATTACTAAACTGACTTCATAGAGTTGATTAACAAAAAATACAAGAATTTGCAGACATAAATTTCTAATTACCTGTTTACTCAGAAACTCAAGTGTAAGTTGTATGAAAACTTTATCAGTGCTATTTTGATCTATAGCGATCTGCAAAACAACAATAATTCTCAATACCTAATGTAAGACAAAAGAGTAGCTATTGTGTAAATTTCATCATTTAGGTCATGCAATTATTTAATTTATCAAGATTGATCTTTATTCCATATGACTAAGTTTGAAAGAAAATGAACTCAACTATGGTCCTTGAAAGTTCAGAAAGCAAAACGATGTTAAATTAAGAATATTGGTTCAACAGAGCATCAGTTTTACATTCTGGCTCTCCCACTTACAGTACCACAGGTAACACACATCCATATGCACATACCTAACCTCCAGTTCCAAAAAATACTCCCTCCGTCCACAAAAAATTTGCTCATTTGTTTGTATATATACTTTCCACAAAAATTCACTTTATTTATAAACGGACCTCACAATACCCCATACCCTCCAACATATAACATTAAACTACGTGCAAATAGGTGAACATATTTTTTGTCGTCGGAGGTAGTAATAAAGAAGTCCTGATTGATGTGAACCGCGAAGAAATTAATATAACTATATTTTGAAAAACCACAGAGCAGAAGAACCTGCCTAGGAGATCTGAATTACACCACAAACGACAGGGATTTACCATCCCAGATCTACAGGAACTGGAACTTAAAAATATCTGTCTTTCAATATATAATGTAAAGAAAGAATACATGTACAAGGATGCCAAGTATTTGTCTTATTTATTCTTTAGTAGATACTTGCCAGTCTAGCTCGAAGTGTTCGTATTTTGACGATTGGCATGATCATATCCCAGTAAAAATCACTCCAAACTGTCTTGCGTTGCTTGATTTCATTCTTCAGAGCCTGTTCCGAAGACTTGGTCAGCATATAAAGTGGATGAACTTCTGAGTATAAAAGACGACATATAAGAAGTGCAAACGATGCAGATAGTTAACCACAACCCGTGCAAAACATGTTTAATTGGACAGAAAGTATAAAGAGGTAAAACATACAGAATACATGTGCTCTGTAACATATTTCCTTAGTAATCCTTTGTCTCCATTGGCCATCAGGGTATTTATCTGAAAGATAGAGTAAACAAATGAGAAACAGAAACCAAGAAAACATATATGGAAGTGTGATCGCGACGTAGATTTGAAATGGCAAAAGTGGACCTGTTTGTATAAAAGACCAGCTTCTTCATAAAACTTATCTTTCGAATACCCAGTTTTCCTCAACTTCGCAATTGCATATGCACTTCTTAGCTGCAATAAAAAGTCAGCATTCAAATACTACATTTTTAGTCACCTGTTTTTGTGTTTTCTGGAAAGTGCATCTCCCAGTAATGGTGCGCATGCAAAAGGCAGGTTTTGTTTTTCTTTCTATAATTGCATTATCAAAAGCGCAAACACCGTCCAAAGTTTCAGGTTGCACAGACATGTAGGCCAGTGATTTATAGGCAAAGCTGAACAGCTAAACATCACTTTTCACCGCAATTCTCACAATTAATTTCTTTAATAGTGAATCATTGCAATCTAAGAACAGAAATGAAGATGTGCAAATGGAGTACCTCTGATCCGATATCTTCTTTAGTTCTTCTCCAACCAGATCTAGTAAAATATCTGGAAACAACATATTAAGTTAGCAAATGCAAGGGTAGAGGTCATTAAGTCCCAAAAGGAAAAAAAAAAACTATGCACATGTGTCAGTGGCTAAAAGTATCATGAACATGATGTACAAATATAGAAGTTATGTCACGTACACAAGTAAAATTCAAGGCAAATGTGGAGCAGAAATTGAGGTTGGGTTTCTCTATACCACCAGGTATTACAGTAAACCAAAAGGATTACTACTAGCAGCAGACCATAGTGGAGCAATGTTCATTTATCAAATGAGTAATCTATTCTCTGACACTAATGGGAAAGACAGCTAATGGAGATACAACACTACACAAGCATATCCCCAATGGCAATGAATGCTGCAATTATCCAAATATGGTAAGATGCTTCTTAAGTTTGGTAAGATGCTTCTTAAGTTTCACCATCTTTTTTTTCAGTTGTACGTCATTATTATAGACGAGGTTAAACAACCATTTACAAAGAAAAAGTGGCTCAAACAGGTTTTTGGATTTTCAGGTTTTCATCACAAAAGACTCAGTTCAAGATAATATTTTGATATGACCTAAAACTGAAAAAAAAAACTGGAAATCTTCCTTCCATAAAGCTCTTAAAAGGAGGATGCAATCTTCCCCCTCAGCAGTTTCACATGTTAGTATAAGTATTTTCAGACAACAAAATGAAAAAAAAAAAAAAAAGACCGAGACTTTAATATATAAAACATTTCACAAGAATCACTTCAGTTATCTTTCAGGTAAAATGTCGTGTATACCCCACCTCCCCACCCACCACCATGAAGTATGTATGACAAGGTAAAAGATCAACAAACAAAATAAAAATCATGATATGTACTAACTACTGGTCAAAGCAATTAATAACTACTTTAATCCATTTGAATTTTACATTGCAATTCCAAAACTGCTGGAAATGACTAGCAGAATGACCATAACAGAAAGAGATGTGGTACAATTCACTCACCTCTGCCAGAAAGAGATTGGCTCACGCGGTGAATAGGGCTCAAACACAAATCCAGGACTAGTCATTGACACTTTAACTCTGCTCTGCTTACATGAAAAATTAGGAATGTGACCATCAGGGGTGGAGCGAGGATCTGAGGAAGACCAGAGGAGAGAGGACTCAAATTGAATGTGGGTCTAGCACAGATCATGTCATTTTCAATTATCGTGGCACCATTTCATTGTTCTAATTTTATAAGAGAGTGGACCAACTCTTAAAAAATCAAAACAAGTTATAGTACATAGCTAGGGCAAGTAGATGCAAGGGTTATTCTTATTCCTGAATTATGCTTCTAATTCCCAGAGAAGAAAAAACATCTTTCTGTTCAACAATACATTTGTAAAACATAATATCCCGAAATTATGATGTCGGCTGATGATAACACCTCAACATAGAAGACAGATCTATATGGGTTTGACTTAATTTAAACTGAGGAGCATGTTCTTTGTACATTGTCAACTTTTCAAGAATGTCTATCATGACTACTCATATATAAGAAGTTCATCCTCTCTCACGGCCTCAACCGTCCTATGACCTACCAAATAGCTGTCAAACTAACAGAATCAGATCTCAATTATATTTCCATACCGTTTGAGCTTGAGCTGGAACATTTGTTTGTGTACTAGCAAACCTGACATAGCTGATGCCTGGAGCCTTCACATCCTTTAAAGAAACACAATGCATGTTACAGATGAACAGAAACTAATGATAAAGAAGAGAGGTAACACAGAACATATATGAAGAGACAAAGATTTTTATGTCCACCAAAAAAAGTAAAGCATTGGGATAATGTAACTTCCAGACAAATATACAGACAACATCAGCACCTAGGTCAATAATATACTCATCAGTTTCAACATCTTTCACAAAGCAATGAGTAAATCAACAACCTTTTAGCCACTTATCTATTTCTTGAAGGAAATGTAAAACAATTCAAGAGAGGAAAGAGCAAAATGAAAGCAAGAAGCTGAACAGTTTGATGTGGTTTTGATAGGCTTGAATTATGGAGAGTTGGTGATAATTCGGATGGGTTCAATGGTTTTAGTAGCATATCTGGACTAAAAAGTGGATAGTTAATTGTAAAACCAACCTTGATGAATCATGCACGTAGTCAACAGAGTAAAGAACATGACTTGAAAGATAATAAATTCTGCTTTGGTATTGGATGTCATAATGAGATTGCTCAGCTGCAAGCATGTGGCCGAGCAATATAAATACCGAATCACTAAACTGAAGAACAGAAGATTTCACTTGGAAAGACAGGTTATTCAATTTTCTTGCTGGTTCCAGAAGTAATGTTAATCAAGTTCGAATTCGGAGTTTAGGAAAAGAAGATAGCTGAATCATAGTGGTTCAAGCCGAAGAAAGTAAGAGAAATACGGTGCTTGAAGTCGTGGAAAATTCAGCACTAATTACCAGGTCGTGAATATTGATACAAGGTTCAATGCTGTAACACAACCTGGAAGATGACATAGTTGAAACTTTTAGGTGCTTTCCTATGAAATGGAATCCGCAGGGTGATCCAGTAGCTACAACCATTCTTTAATTTCATAAAAGCATATACAACAGAAAATTTTACGTAATTACGCAGAAGCAGACCGAAATTAATCAAATGACTGGATTTTCTCTTAACGGTAGAAAATGAATCCAGTTTTATAAGCATGACAGCACTTTGCAATATTGATTTCAGGAAAATGAAGATACAAAAGTAATACCAAATTAAGCAGCCAAGGAGAAGGCTCCAGGGGTTGCTCAATCGCCCAGCGCGATTGCGTAAGAAATAGCAGAATCCGGCGTCGAGACTGAACAAATTTTTTCAAAAAAATTAAAGAAAATAAGAATTGCACGAAAAGGACTAAGTTGAGGACTGTAATCGCTAGAAAGAGAGAGTACCAGCGTCAGAGCTTTCGCCATGAGAGAAGTACAGATTTTGCTAGGGTTTTAAGGGTTGAGGGAGGGTTTAATTTTTTACAGTTCCACGATTAAGTGAAAACAACGCCGCTCGGATATGTTGCGAGGAATTTTCGTCATTTTTTTTTAACAAAAATTTGTATGAAACTAGCTCAAGATATATAGGGGTGAAGCAAATTTTGAAAATACCGGTATATCGACTTATCGTACAAAAAAATATTAAATTTATCAAAAAATTCGGTACGGTATGATATCATACCGAAATTTTCGATACGGTATACTGAAATTATTCCGGTATACCGACTTATACAAAAAATATTTCGGTATCTCGGTATACCGGTATATACCATTTTGATAATTTAATATTAAAAATGAATATTAAATATGTAGTATATTTTTATTTAATTAAAATTATACTTCAATTATTTCGATATAGACCTGTATGGCGGTATACCGACATTGTCGGTATTTCGGTATATGTCGAGATATCGATACGATACAGCATACCGAAATTTTCGGTACGGTATGCGGTATGTATTTTTGGTATACCGAAATTT
>JAPKLY010000102.1:1010660-1105019 GCA_026898435.1 Prunella vulgaris
TTATCACTGTTAAAAGATTAAGTATATTTTTATAATAATGATAACATATATGAATAACAGTGATAAAAGTTCACAAGAGACTTATTCTTTTTTTTAGGTAAAGTATTGTATAAAGAGTATGTCTCTTGTGAACTCAAGTTCACATGAATTTGTATCAATATTATGTGTAATTACTATCACTGTTATTTATATATACTATCACTGTTATAAAATTATATTTAATTTTTTAACTGTGATAGTATATATGTATAACAGTGATAGTGAATATACATAACAATGATAATGTATACACATGACAGTGATAATTGATAAAGTCGAGTTCACCGTGAACTCGAATTCATACAAAATTTTGTCTTGTATAAACTATTTTTATGATATGAACCATGTTGGAGCAAAATTGTGTTTATTTATAAACAATAAATCTAGATTAAAAGAGTGAAAAATAAATTAAAAAGTACATATTTAATCTTCTAAAAACTCATATTTGTCCTCTTAGTTACTTCAAAGAATCAAATCCAAAAAACTATTTTTTAAGGATTAGTAATACATAATTGTTTTTTTTTACAATTACACACACATATAGTAACAAAATTTGGAAACAAAAATCTTGAAATAAGTCTTTGCGCAGTTTTTTTTTTGCAAATTAGTTTGACCCATGAATTTTGACATGAACCGACTCATGACCCACGAATTTTTAATATTTACCTATTTTTAGTATATTCTGCCTGTAAAATATTTATATTATTTTTTATGGTGGAATTTGCGTTATGTATTGATAAATTGAGACTATGTATCGAGGATTTCACTTTCTTAAAATTGAGGAATTGAAGTTAAGAAAAGAGTAAATTTTATATGAAAATGGTTAATGAAATCATGAAGTGATGAAACTATTTTAAAGTATCAAATATTTAGTTAAATGTATCAATATATTCATCTGTAGTATCAAAAGTTGGGATTAAATAAATTTATAACAATTATAAGATAATATCATTGATCCATAATTTTTTATACTTCTGACCAAATTCTTAATACATCTGGTCAAATATTTGATACCTTAAAATTGATTAATGATAAGCTTATCATGAACTATTTTCATACAAAATTTTACCTTTCACATTTTTTAAATAAAATAAAAATTATGGATAGATTAATATTTGAATATGAGTGACGGATCCATTTAACTGAAAAAATTTATTTACAGTAAATAGTTATAATTGGAAAAACATGGCTTCTCAATGAATATAATATTAGCACATGCTCCTTTCAAAAAAATAAAAATAAAAATAGCAATTTATTGATTTGCTTCCGAAACAATTCAAATATCTCTAAATTAACTCCAAACAGTCGAAAAATATTTATGGGACTAAATTAATAAAATAATTATAACTATAAAACCAAAAGAATAAAGCCTAAAAATTATGAAACGATATTCTTTTATTCTCATTCTATAACCAATAAATCTCTACCAAACATCTCCATATCAATAAGTGAAAAAAATGTATCAGCAATTCAATTTTTTTTTTTAAAAGCTACTAATAATTAAATTTAATAATCAACAGAAGCAATGACAGAAGTGACTGGGTGGCGCATGGTTGTAAACTTTGCACGTTCCTCCTTTGGGAAGGCAGTGGCTTGATCTGCACAAACTATCACACCTTGCGTCATCAGACGTTCCTGGATTGCAGCTACCTATGTGATTGTCGGCGCAACACTTCAACTGCCCCGGACCCAATTCATCTACAAAATTAAACTTGTGCCCCGCCGCTACCACATCATCTGCAAAATTAAAATTATTTTATGAGTCAGAATCGAAATCCTAAACTAAATGTGTTTAGTTTGAAGCAGTGATGCAGAAATCGAGCAAGGAGACTACACACCAATTCAATTTTTGCAAAATCGGCAGTTTTAGGCATTTTTTGGCCTAAACGCCCTCTAGGTGGTCCCTAAATTTGTTTTTTTTTTAAAAAAAAAAATTAGGCGGCGACTAGACGCTAACGGCCAGAAAATGTCCAATTACCGATTTCTGACTTTCACAAACTTGATTTGAAGTGATAAATTTTACATGAGACCGCAAAATATGTAACATGAGAGGTGTATAAAATCATCTCATGCAAAATTTGTGACATTCATATTAGTATAGTAAAAGTATAAAAATTGTATAAACCTAAAGAGAAAGCAACAAGAAGAAAACACAATATAACATGGTATATGTTAGCCATATTGCTTGAAGAGAGAAGTGTATAAGATGTGTTTTAAACTATGGACATGTTTTACTATTATTTATAGTGGCTTCTACGTTTTAATTAGTAAATTACTGTTAATGTTAATTTATTTTGATTCAATCTGCATTTATTAATATTAGCAAGATAATTAATGTTATTTAATTAAATTAGATTAATTAATCATTGATAAATTTTTCCAAATTTTTTTAATGAAATACCACTAGGCATTTTAACATAAAATTTCATGGAGAACACCTTTCATCGATTAATTCTTCATACATACATAAAATGAATTAAGAAAGAGTTTTGTGTACATAAGGTGCATATAGTGCAATTGATATATTAGAAAAGTTGAGTTAAATTGAAATTATAATTTAAAGAAAAAAAATAGAATAAAAAGTTAATAATATTATAATTTTTTGGACTAAAAGAATATTTTGAAATAAAATATGTATTGTAAAAGTATTTAATTTCTTTTTCTATAGTGTTAATGTCAAAAAAATGTGAAATTGAATATAAGGCACAAAGGGAATAGTTTTGCTAGTGATTTAGAATTTGGATAAGAAGATTTACAAATAGATGTAAGACAAAATTTTATTAGTGAATTAAAAAAACACATTAATTTATTATAAAATTATATTTAATTTAAACTATAATTAAAGGAAAAAGTAATAAAAGAAAAATAAATTAACATTACTAATTAATGCCACACAATAAATTTTTTCTTAAATAAAAAAATATTTGTCTTTTAATTTTATCTACGACTTTTGGACCATATTAAATGGTCGAGCCTAATTATTAATTTACCTTAATTAGAATTGAGATTATCTTTATTAAATTCAAATTAATTAAAAATTAAATATGAGATTTAGTCCTTTAAGTTTGGCTAACTTTAATTTTTGGCTAACTTAAAGGATTAAAAAGTGTATGCTCCAGATACATCGTGTAACTTAAGTTCATTTTAAAAAAGTTACACAAAATACTAATGAAAAGTTACACAATGTTATTACTGAAAAGTGTATCTTTAATTGTGTAACTTTTCAATAATAAATGATGTAACTTTAAAAAATACACTTGAGTTGCATGGTGCACAAGAGACTTACTCATATATATATATTTTAATGTTTTAATCTTATATTTTAACGAAGTTATGAAATCAATTAGAATGTTCGATTTCAAAATTCTTCTATTCTCATTAACTCCGACATAAAAAATTAGTCCCTACCTTATATTTTAATGTTTTAATCTTAACTATACATTTTAATATTATATATATATGAGAAAAAAATAAAAAGGAGCACACTTTTCCTTTAAATTGCAAAGTCGTGCAAGTGTGCAAAAATTATAAAAAATGCAAACTCAAAAGCACGCTCAGAATGAGTGTGCAAATATTTAAAAAATTGCACATTTGCCCCTCTTTGTAATAAACGTGAAAATTTGCCCCTTTTTGTAACTACCCATATATATATATATATATGAGGAACACTCACGTGAAACGTTTCACGCCGTGAAACGGGTAAATTTAAAAAATTCGTGGATCCTACGGGTCGGGTCGGATTTGGGCTTTTTAAAAAAAAAAAAAATCGCAACTATGATTTCAGATTTTTTTGCTCCCAGGTATGTTACTATTTAGCCAAATGCATGTTACTAATAAGCAAAATGTGTGTTATAATTAGATTAAATGTTGTTTTCTTTACATATATTCATTTGTTTTTGTAGAAATAACATTTTTCATATAATTTAATAATAAATGTGTGTTGCTACAAAAAATATTATTTTTTTCATAAATACTTATGAGAAAAAAATATATTTTCTTATTTTCGCTCTCAGGTATGTTACTATTTGACTAAATGCATGTTACTAATAAGCAAAATGTGTGTTACAATTAGATTAAATGTTGTTTTCTTTACATATATTCATTTGTTTTGTGTAGAAATAACATATTTTCATACAATCTAATAATAAATGTGTGTTACTACAAAAAATATTATTTTTTTCATAAATACTTATGAGAAAATAATATATTTTCTTATAGTAACACACATATTGCTTTTTTGTTATATGAAAAATTATTTATTATATAAAAATAAATGAATATATATATATAAAGAACAACATTTCATAAGATTGTAACACACATTTGCTAAGATTGTAACACACATTTGCTCTAATAGTAACATATATTTGCTCCCCCAATTTGTGTTACAATATGGGCAAATGTGTGTTACAATATAGCCAAATACGTGTTACTGTAAGAGAAAATGTACTTTTATAAGAATAAGTTTTTTTTTTTTAATTTAATCACATTCCTTTAAATCTAGGTATATTGATTCATATATTAATACACTTTTTTACTATTTTATATGTGTTATTATATAAAAAATAATTATTTATATACAAATAAATAAATATTTATGAAAAACCAATATGTTTTCTTATAGTAACACACATGATTTTTCTCTTATATTATGTTAAAAACTATTTATTCTATAAAAACAAATGAATATATGCAAAATAACAACTTTTTATAAGATTGTAACACTCATTTGCTCTAACAGTAACATATATTTGCTCCCCCAATGTGTGTTACAATATGGACAAATACATGTTACAGTATGTGTTTTTTAATTTAATCAACATTCATTTAAATCTAGGTATATTGATTCATATATTAATACATTTTTTTACTATTTTATATGTGTTATTATATAAAAAATAATTATTTCTATACAAATAAATAAATATTTATGAAAAACCAATATGTTTTCTTATAGTAACACACATGATTTTTCTCTTATATTATGTTAAAAACTATTTATTCTATAAAAATAAATAAATATACACAAAATAACAACTTTTTATAAGATTGTAACACACATTTGTTATAATAGTAACATATATTTGCTCCCCAGTTTGTGTTACTATTTGGGCAAACATGTGTTACTATAGAATAAAATGTATTTCTTATTTAAAATTAATTTCTTATTTATAATATATGCTCTAATTAAATAACAATAAAAAAAATTATGCATGAAGATAAAATTTCCAGGCAATTTTTTTTTTAAAACGTGAACAGGTATATTCATATATAAAAAAATTAAATTAAATTAAATAAGCTTTCCATCAATTTTTATTCTCAACTTCTTATCTTATGTTTGTTTGGGCTTTGTTTTTTATTCAGCCCAGTTGTTGGAATTTGCCCTATGTAACATATTAGTAAGGAGAAACAGTTCGCTGAATAACCCGCGAATTTTGGAATGAATATGTGTATGACCCATTTAACAATATGGTATCGTTTCACACCGTGAAACGTTTAATATAAGTTTTTGTGTGTATATATATATATATATCTTATAAATATATTCATAATATCAAATCTTATATCTAATTCTTTAATCTCATTCATTCATCTTAATTTTTATATTGTTTTCATCTTTTAACCTTATTTCTTCGTGTGGTTCTTGTTTCTTTTTATTTCTATTCTAATGTTTTTATTTAACATATTTCAATATTCAAATTATTTATTTGTCTTTTAATATTCAATTTTTTTGCAGGTTCATATTTTACATCTAATAATTTGGTGAAATAATATTTTTTTCTATTGCTACACAATTTTCATAATTTTCTTTTGAAGAACAATGTTTAATTGCTACAATTGCAAATCTATTGATTTAATAATTTGATGTTTGAATGTTTTTTTTTTAATGTTCTTAGTATTCTGATTTTTTTTTATGTTCAATTTAAAACAATATGTATATAAATAATTTCTTCACAAGTTCTCACCAAAATACATAAAAACAATAGTAACATATTAATATTATACTCTAACTATTGTCATGTAACATATTACACCACCATATGTATATACCACACATCTTAATTTCTACTTTTAATTTTTTATATTATATACTATTTTTTCTGTAATATATCTCAACTACATGTCAAATTAAAAATTTACGTATTTATGCAAAAAGGAACACATTGAAGGTGTAATCTCTTATTCAGTTTAATTGTTGTAGTTATCTACTCCCTCCGTCCCGGGTCTTTTTTCCAAAAATAACCTGAGCACACGGATTAAGAAAAAAGTAGAGTATGTAAGTGTGAAGTTAATAAATAAAATATAAAAAGTGTACATTGTGAGCACACAAATTTTTGTGAGTGTAAATTATTTTCCTTTTAAGGTAGGAAAAGAGAGTTGAGACGTCCCAAAATAGAAAAAAGGAAAAAAAGAGTTGGGACGGAGGGAATATTATTCAGCTTAATTATATTTTTAATTTTATTTCAAATTCATATTTAATATAGGATTAATTCTATATAAATACATCACATTTTACTCAACTTTCAATTTAATCCTGAGCATCACGATTATTGAAAAATTCCAACCTTTTAAAAAGTTTCAATTCGATACACTTTTTTTTTCCGGCCAGCAATTGATGACATGTCTCGACGGAGCGCGTGAAATTTTGCTACGCTGGCGTACACGTGTGAAATACTTTTTTGGTTAATTCTATATAAATACACCACATTTTACTCAACTTTCAATTTAATATTGAGTTCACGATTATTATAAAAAATCCCAACCTTTTAAAGATTTTCAATTCGATACATTTTTTTTTCCGGGCACCAACTGATGATGTGTCTCGCCGGAGCGCGTGAAATGTTGTCACGCTGGCGTACACGTGTGAAATTACTTTTTTATATTTTATTTTTTTCCACATCATATATTATATATATAAAGAATAACAAAATTTTAAATTAATTTTTTTTGAATGAGAAATATTATGGGAAAGAACGTTTTTCACCATATTCAAGAGGGACTTGAAAAAATTGTGTTAATGGTACCGAATATCAAAACTATAAAAATTGGTGTATTTATATAGAATTTAGTGGTTTTGATATTCGGTACCATTAACACAGTTTTTTCAAGTCTCTCTTGAATATGGTGGAAAACATTTTTTTCCATAATATTTCTTATTCAAAAATATTTTTTAATTTAAAATTTTATTATTTTATATATATAATATATGAAGTGGAAAAAAATAAAATATAAAAAAGTAATTTCACATGTTTAAGCTAGCGTGACTACATTTCACGTGCTCCGACGAGACACGTCATCAGTTGCTGGCCGAAAAAAAATGTGTATCGAATTGAAACTCTTTAAAAGGTTGGGATATTTTATAATAATCGTGAACTCAGGATTAAATTGAAAGTTGAGTAAAAGGTGGTGTATTTACATAAAATTAACCAAAAAAGTATTTCACACGTGTACGCCAGCGTGACAACATTTCATGCGCTCCAGCGAGACACATCATCAGTTGCTGGCCGGAAAAAAAAAGTGTATCAAATTGAAACTTTTTAAAAGGTTGGAATTTTTTACAATAATCCTGAAGCTCATGATTAAATTGAAAGTTGAGTAAAAGGTGGTGTATTTATATAAAATTATCCCTATAAAATAAAATTTAAATCTAAAATATTAATTTTATTATTTTAAAAATATCTATTTATTAATTTTGATATATAGAACAATACTTGAATTTAAGAAAAATCTTATTAATATTCTAAATATTAATATCATAATTTAGGTTTTAGTATGTTATTAGTTTAAAGAATAATTAAAATATATACATTTATAATTAATTAAATAATTGTGTGATACAAAATTGAAAAAAATAAATTGATTAGATAACAAGATGAACTTAACTTAGTTTTATAATATATTTTGTCTTATATTAAAATGTTATCGGACAGTGCAATATACGAAAAAATATCTTAGTTGTAAGTAATTGTGCTGTAATAATAGAAGAAGCAAAGTAAATTATTATAAAATATATTTAAATTAAATTTGTGGGTCATTTTCAATCAACACCTAGTTACTATTATTAGCTTCATAAATAAATAAATTTATTTATTTAGGGTGTATTTGTAAATTATTAAAAAAAGTGAAGAATCACTTTTGGAAAGTTGGTGAGACCCAACTTATTCCAAGAAAAAGTGATTCTACACTTTTTTTAATCTCTTGCAAACACACCCTTAATTTACTAACAGAAGTATTGCTTATTGGTCTGCCAATACAGAGACGTCTGCAATGCATGATGATGCAACCCAAATCATCACATTCCCCCCATCTCTTAGTCTCTTCATCTTCCCCAACATATTCTGTCTGCATATTGAACTGCTCAACTTTTTTCTTTCTCACATTGCATCTCTTGTGAACTTGTTCTTCAATGGATAGTGTAGCAAAGAGGACCAGAAGAGGGTGGGATGAATTTTACAGAAATGGTTATGAGAAGAGAAAGAAGAGAGTGAAGGATCAAGAAAGTGGGAATAGTAGTAAAGATGTGGAGAAAAGGAAGAATCTTGATGTGAAAGGTTGTGTGAGGAGTGGAGAAAAGGGTGTTGAGTGCATTGGGAATTCAAGAAATGTTGTGGGGGAGAAGAAGCTGGATTTGAAGAAAAAGAAGAAGCTTCATGATGTTTCGGTTGAGTAGATGGATGAAGATTACTCTGTTTATTCAGAGAAGATGAATGGTGATGATTCTTCTGTTGTTGATTTGGAGAAGATGGATGAAGATTACTCTGTTTATTCAGAGAAGATGAATGGTGATGATGCTTCTGTTGTTGATTTAGAGAATTGGGGTGAGAGTTCAGATGATTCTGAATCATCAAGTGAGGATGATGACTACTCGGATGAGGATTATAAACATGGTGAATCTTCATCTTCTGAATCAGAATCTTCAGATTCTTCTTATGAGTTGGTGAAAGATGGAGGAGTCAGGGCGAAGTTAGTGGAGGAGTGCATGGAAGAAAGTCGCAGTGGGGACGAGGAAGAACACATGGGCCATAACGTGGATGTTGAAGGCACTAGTCGTTGTAATAGGATCTCTGATGAAGATAAGGTTATCAGCATTGATGAAAATGAGTTTCTTTCCATTAGGAGCAGTAGTAATAGAAGCCATAAGAATGAAGATAGCAAAAATGATGAGGTTATTGTGGGGAAAATTAATGACAAATTGAAGAAAGTGGATAAGGTTATCGCCATTGATGAAAATGAGTTTCTTTCCATTAGGAGTAGTAGTAATAGAAGCCATAAGAATGAAGATAGCAAAAATGATGAGGTTATTGTGGGGACAAATGGGAAAACGGATGACAAATTGAAGAAAGTGGATGAGACTATCGCCATTGATGAAAAGGGATCGTTTCCCATTGGGAATAGTGCAAGAAGTCATAGTAAGAAAGACAGTTTGGATGGTAAATCAAAGACAGTGGATGAGGCTTTTAACATTGATGTAAAGCAGTTATCTTTCATTATGAATAGTACAAGAAGATATGATAAGAAAGAGCACAAAGATGGTGAGGCAACGAGAGTAAAAGCGTGTGGCAATTTGGAGAAGTTGGGGTCAGTGAGCAAAGGAAATGGGGGAGCAGAATTTGAGTTGATCAAGATTTTGTTGGACTCCATAAATGCATGAAAGGATGAACATTTTGGTGTTGAAAAGAATGCCTCGACTGATATCCTTCCGATTCGATTTAGGTTCGATGATGATGAGGAGGAGGTGGAGCCTCTCCCGGAGAAATTGGAATGGGAGGAGTACGTAGATTCACTCTTTCTGCGCCAATCTGATATGTATTTCTTAGCCTCTTGTGAGGTACATTTCCTTATTGTGTTTAGGGTGCTTCAAGTATTGATGTTGATCAGCTCATTTTCTTATGTGATTAAGTATTTGTGCTTTAGATAAGACATTATAAATGCTTTCTTGTCAATTCATGCAATTTGATTTGCTAATGAAACTGAAGATGAAGAATCTCATTTGATTGGATTGTGATTTGTGCATTGAGAATTGACATTATGAATGTTTTCCTTGACAAATTTATGCAAATCAATCTGATAACTATGTGTGATTCTGCTGTGTCTTGAAGAACAATGATGACCTCGTCTCCCCGGAGGCGTACGAAACTCCAGCAGCTCGTTGTGCGCGAGGTGACCACTTTTCGATTCTTGATGAGCAGATAGGAGTAGTTTGTAAACACTGCCATGCTATCATTATGGACATCAAACATGTGTTGCCAGATTTTGTAAGTGCTTTATACACTTCCCTAACAAATTTTAGTACTAACAAATACTTGCTGCCAACTAATTGTGTGCATTCATCCTTAATGTTGCAGTATACACGCCCTTGGAGCAGGCGGCAAGCCTGGAGAGAACCTGACGAATCACCGAGCTCTACCATGGGCCCGATTCTGTTTCCAGGCCCTGATTGTAGAGCTCCCGAGTTCACCACTATATGTGCCAAAGGAACAGTGTGGGACTTGGTTCCGGGGATTGAACAAGGCATGTTTCCTCACCAACGTGAAGGTTTTGAGTTTATATGGAGAAATGTTGCTGGGGATATCTTCATCAATAATCTGAAACAGGACACCTCTGGTAGTAGGGGATGCATAATTTCGCATGCTCCTGGTACTGGAAAGACTCGTCTCACCATCGCGTTTCTCCAGACGTTTATGAAGCAGTATCCGGGCTGTTGCCCCATGATCATAGCTCCAGAAGGCATGCTGTTGAACTGGGAAGCGGAGTTCTCAAAATGGAACTTCGACATCCCATTTCACAACCTGAATAAAAAGGACTTATCTGGGAAAGAAAATGAAGCTGCTGTGAGTATTTGGAATGGAGTTGGTGCTAGAATGAGCACAGAAGCAGCTAGAGTCTTGAAGCTGTACTCGTGGACGAAGGATGGCGGTATCTTAGGAGTCAGCTACGCATTGTTCGTGAAGCTTACTGGTGAACTCGAGAAAGGGGGGCAGCTGCATGAAAAGATGAAGGAAATGCTGCTGGAATGCCCGGGCCTTTTGGTGCTTGATGAAGGGCATACACCTCGTAATGAGCAGAGCCTGATGTGGAAGGCGTTGACGAATGTCTCCACGCCGAGAAGGATCATCTTGTCCAGGACGCCTTTCCAGAACAATATGGTTGAGCTCTTCAACACCCTCAGGTTAGTTAATCCAGAATTTGTGAAGCAGATAGGGTGTGAAGACCATTTTGTTAGGCAAAGGTGGATGGCATTGGCTCGTTCGACAGGCAGAAATAGAGACGACGGGTTGAGGAAGCTTCGAGCCATGCTCGATGCATTCGTTCATGTCCATAGAGGAACTATACTCGAGGACCATCTTCCTGGATTGAGGCACACTGTTGTCTTCTTGCATCCAACTGATCGTCAGAAGGCAATTCTTGAAGAAGCTTCGAGTATAGAAAAGAACGTCTTTCGTAGGATCAGGTTGGTGTCGATGGTCTCCGTTCATCCCTCATTAAAGGAAGCCATGGAAAGACATCATCCTGTTGAAACAAGCAAGATTGAACAAGATGTGAATGCAGGGGTGAAGATGAGGTTTTGTTGAAACTAGTATGGTTAGCTGATGCAATGGGAGAGAGGGTGCTCATCTTTAGTCAATTTCTGGACCTTTAACCTTTATCATGAAGCAGATTGAATCTCATCTGTCCTGGAGGGAAGGGAGAGAGCTGCTCTACATGGATGGACAGCTCGACGAGAAGCAACGTCAGGAGTCCATCTCGTCTTTCAATGATAGTAGGAGCGAGGCGAAGGTGCTTCCTGCGTCCCAAAGGGCATGTTCCGAAGGGATCAATCTAGTAGGCGCGTCTAGAGTCGTGCTTCTTGACACGGCGTGGAATCCTTCGATGGAGAAGCAGGCAACAAGCCGGGCGTACAGGCTGGGACAGAAGAAGATTGTGCACGTGTATCGCCTCTTTACGTCTGGCGTCGAGGTCAGACAGTTTGCTCAGCAGATCAAGAAAGTGCAGATATCAGAGCTCATATTTTCTGGCGAAGATGGACAGCCATGCAAGGCTAAAAACTCATCATCAGAAGACAAATTATTGGAAGCCATGCTTGATCTTGAAGGTTTTAATGCCATTTTTGAAAAGATTATTTACCAACCAGATGAATCTCATCTCATTGATATCTTTGGCTTGGAGGGGCAGAGTTAGCTTATGTTCAAACCATTTGATCTCTTCCATGTTTTTGTTGCATTGCAAGAGAATTGATAATTCCTACAGAAAATTTCATGCAAATGTATGCTGAATTTATTCAGAACCAAGATGGTGTTTGTCATTTATAAACAGGAAATTTTGACTTTTGTGGAGGTTAAGGAATTCAAGAAACCTGAAGTCTGTTATTCATTACATATTTACATGTAATATTTTGTGTAAGTTTATATAGGTGGCTTTTTCTTGATGGATATTTTATGTACCCTCTTCATATGCTGCATTGTTCTATTATACATTATATTACACGTTTATCTGAAGGTGGAATTTCTAATAACACGTTTAATTAAAAAAAATTCAGGGGACTTTTTAGTCTTTGCTCCATTTTTCAGTTTTTGAGATATCTATGTTGCACAAGTGCGGAAACGATACCATACAGATATAGAGATTCAATTTTTTTAAAAAATTGGGTGTGATTCGTTAAAAATATGTCTACTTGTTTATATTTTATTATATATAATAGGTGAATTCTTTTTTCTAACTAAAGTTTTAAGTATATTGAATGATTTAATATAGTTAAATAATAAAATATTAATTCAAGTTTCATTAGTCGATTACATATATTATAATAGTGAATTTTATCTAAAATAATTGTCATATTGTCAATTTAAATTATATAAATAATAAAAGTTAATTAAAAATATATTTAATAATTAACAAGTAGAATTCACGATGTGGATTCGAGTATCCTATAATCGAATTCGCTACGTAGAGAATCGGATACACATTTTTAAGAATCTCACCTATTTAAGGGGCGAGTACGAATTGAATTCTGTATTATGATAATTTTAGAAGAATTCGTGCACTCTAACCTTACATTAATCTGATTTAGCCCAACACGTTTGGACCGGTTCGAATCACCCACCTCCCCTGCTGTTTCGTCTCATCCCCAAGAGAAGAGTCATATTTTTCTAGAGTTAATTGTATTATTTGTCACCCCTAACTAAAATTATATTATAATAAATTTATGTGAAAATTTTCATATAAAAACTTACTCTCATATTTCAACAAAAGTTAGATCATAGAAAAAAAATATATAAAAAAATTGATTCAATATTTTTTTTCTATTATCATTCACATCACCTATTTCTGATCAATGATAGGTATCTATCATGGTCTATTGGCAATCTAGATATTTTATTTGTTTAGTGTGGTTTATCTTCTATAGTCTATTATACTGTAAAATCTTTATAAATTTATATTCTACAAATTAATAATATTAATTAAAATGAGTAATTTTTTCTAATCCCAACTTGAGACAGTGTAAAAAATTTACTAATTTTAATAAAATGATAAGATAATAATTTTTTTAAATATCCTATTTAAATTAATAGTTCTGCTAATATCATAAATTAATAATTTTTTCAGATTACAAAAATAAATAAGACAATATTCATTGTTGATTGTCATTTGTTAAATTTCAAATCTATTTAGTTCTCAGTATCATTTTTATCTAGATAATTTAATATGTTATTGACATTCATTTGTTACAAATACAATAACCAAGATGACTTATCATTGCCTCCTTAAATATATATGGTTCAATGAACATAACGGATATATTAATTAAATACACTTACTTTTATATAAATATTTTTTAATTCATCGTACTAAGAAAATACTATTTAAACTAATGGAATATTAATTTATGCATGCTAACTTTTATACACAATCGTACAAAAATAAATTATGAAGATCCAATATAATTTTAAAAAATGATTACATACTCAAAGTGTATTTATACGATTATTTCATATTACATTGCAATATAATTTTTAAAAACTGATTACATATTAAGGTAAATTTATTTAAATAGAGACCTTTTCAAATGAAGTTAGCTAGAGGAAAATTTTTGGGAATTATGAAATATAAAACCACTCTTGGGATGAGTTAGCTTATTCCATAAATTTTATAGAAATATATCGAAAATATCGGTTTTTTTTATAGAAAATTGTGCTCCGACTGGAATGGACATACCTTAAAGGCTTCAACTTTGACCGAAATGACTCTCTCTCTCTCAATTTCATAGAAATATATTGGAAATATCAGTTTCTTTTATAGAAGATTGTGCATCGATTAGACTGGACATACCTTAAAGGCTTCAACTTTGACCAAATGAATCTCTCACTCTCTTGATGATGAAGAAGAAGAAATGGGAGAAGGTGCAACAGAGTGGAGGGAGTGGTGGGCCACGGATGGATATCAAAATATATCAAAATAATTGCATGATTTAAAAAAAGAAAAAAATTCCAAACAGACATGTATTTTAACTTTTCATAAAAAAAATTCAATTATAAATTTAAAAACTGAATTTGCTAAAAAAAAATATAGCTAAAATAAATTTTTCAAGATCTATATCTTGACTATTTCTTTTTTTCAATATGCGACTCCTTATAAACATATCATATTAGTTCCTTTTTTTAAGGACTAATATAATTAGGATAATAATAAATTATTAAAATTTGACTATTCATTTTTTATTTATTTAGAGAAATTATATTTCAATAATGATAGTATTAATTCAGTGGCGCTTATAATTACTATTGCACGGATAATTACCTTGAATTGATTTAATTTTTATAAACAAATGATTTAATTATTACTATATGATTTTTTATTAAAAAATGGAAAAGAAAAAAATCACCTATAGTCATAACTGCTCCTAAATCTACTCTAATTTAACAAACGTAATATTTAATTTTTTATTTAATTATCTTAAATTTAATAATATTTATCTCAATTTTAGAATTTTCTCATATTTAATAAAAAAAACTTTCATTCTAAAATTAACATAGAATTGGTCTCATTTCAAGTTTTCCTCTCTCATTAAAATATTTTCACATTTTACAAAAATAAATAAAATGTGTCAGTGAACAATTAATATTGAAAAACAAAACTTTAATTCATATGAACAATAATATCATGACAATTCTCTCTCCTTCTCTGAGGCGCACAACGAAGATGAATACACATGTAATTTTTTTCTCTATTTTGATAAAGTATTTTGAAAATCTACATATTTATATAAATTTGCCCATATTATACGACCGTTACATATTACATTGCATCATGACCACGTATATGTGATATAATATTATACACTTTATTCAGATCATATTTTCTCTCAATTTGATAATTCTATATGTTATATAATTCTATTCAAATTGCAGTTTTGCTTAAAAAAAAAAAAAAAGATGAGAAATCTGTTGATATATCATGAGAAACGGTCAATGTGATTTTTTTGGTTAAGTGACTTCCTTGGTATCAAAATATATATCATTGTTCAAGTTAATTTATTTCAATTTTATACATAATTAAGAATTATATTTTAGTATTATAATACAATATAACAAAATTATATTTTTTACTTACACGTCATAAAGGGATAATGGAAGTAAGCTATTATTGATTGGATTGAAACAACAAATTCATATGTTAGGAACAAACAATTCATGTTGAATGACTCTGTATGCCAAGGATTTGAAAACATAATCATTATACATACAAACAACATTTGTTTCATACATATATAAATAGTATCTTACAGACTTGACAAATTAAACAATACTAATAATGAGAGGAAAACATTGATAAAACAGAGAGCTGCTCAGCAGCATTACTCGTATCAAGAAATGAGGCGAAGGGCAGGATTATTTATGGATATGGCTTTCCAGTCATAGCGGCGTTGTAGCAGAGTTGAATAAGATATATCCAACATCTTCAATGATGAGACCTTACTTAGCAGGCGATGTGGCAGCATTCTCAAGCCTCTGCAGTGTATGATCTCCAATTGGGTAAGAGAAGGCATTATGACAAAATCTTTTGCTTCTTCTTCTTCCGTTATGTCCTCCCACTCCTTCCACTTTGTGTTATTAACAAATTTCAGAGACTTCAATTTGGGAAAGGCAATAATATCTCCTTGTCCTCCTCTTGTTATTCCCAAGAATTCTCGTCCCACAATTTCCACTGCACCCATACAATGAAGAGTAATACTTTCCAGGCAAGGTAATTTTCCAAAGGGCGGCAATGACGTCAGCTGATTGCAATATCGGAGAGAAAGGTCCCTTAATTGGTTGAGAGGCGAGACCATCCACAGCGGAAATTTGGAGCCCCCGTAACTGTTGATGCTCAGATTACTCAACTCAGGATGGGGCTGAAGAGCTTCCATTAAATCCATCCATGATACTGATGTGTGTCCAATCTGAAAAGGAAAACTTATTTCAAAATTCGTAATGTGTGTCTCATTCCTCAATTCCGCTTTCCGGGCATCCTCAACCACCTCATTATTCAAATCACCATCTAATCTGATATTCAATTTTAAACGTCCCTTTAAGTTCTTCGATTTCGATTGCAACTTGATCCCACCAATTCCCATGGGGATTTCACTCAGTTTGTTAACAAGTCTTTCTGGAATTTTACAAAGACCTTCGCAATCTTCATTATACAAGGTTTGCAGTTTTTGCAAATTGCATAAGCTCTCTGGCAACTCCTTTAAAGACTCATTCGACCTTAAATCAAGGTTCCTCAAGTGAATCAAATTCCCAATTTCCACCGGTAACTCTTTTAACTTATCATTGGTGCCCAAGTTAAGGAACCTCAAGTGAATTAAATTGCCAATTTCCTTTGGAATCTCTTCAATGCCACATTTAATCAAAGAAAGACTTTGCAAGTAATAAAGCTGGAAAATGACTTTAAGGTCTTCACGGGATAATAAGATATTATCGACTTCATCATGAGGAAATTTCCTATATCCATCCACTATCAACCGCCTCAAGTGAATAAGATTTTTCATTCCTCTTGGAATACTTTCAAGATGATAGAAGTATGATTCTAACACCCTCATACGCACTATGCAATCACAGATATTTGTAAGGGCTTCTTTATCGCAATATAAAGTACAAAACTCGCTCACCATGGAAACATGTGAAGGCTTACAAACTGGACACCTTTTCACTCCTTTTGCCTTCGCCTTACTCTTATTTTTTAGAAATTGAGCAAAATCATGTACTATATCATGCATTTTACAATATAAAATCTCACCCTTATCACCTTTCTCAAAATCTTGAAATAGAGACCGCATTGCCAGAGCATCAAAATACTTTCTCCCATTTAGTTCCATGTCATCAACATTGGAGCCCAAATAACCAAGTGCCATCCAATTTTCTATTAAATCCTGTACAACAATCCTAGTATCTTTAGGAAAGAATGCACAATAGGAGAAGCAACGCTTGAGTGTCGGGGATAATTCATTATAGCTCAAAAGCAAATGAGGGAAAAGATCTACTTCAACTTCCTCCATTTGCCATATTTCACTATCCAATACGTTGTTCCATTGTTCTAAGTTGCTCTTAAAACACAAAAGACTTCCCAAAGTCTTCACAGCAAGTGGCAAGCCCATGCACTTTTCAGCTATTTTCTTTCCAATATCCTCAAATGCACCAAAATCTTTTTCTTGAAGATCAGCCACACTACGCAATAATAACCAAGAATCATTATCCGAGAGCTGTCCCGGACGACATATGTTACTCTCCCTTGAGCCCATAAGTTTTACAACCCTCTCACTTCTTGATGTTACCAAAATCTTACTACCACCTCCAGCACACCCTAGGGATTTTTTTAGGGATTCCCATTTAGTACGATCTTCTGTCCAAACATCATCAAGCACAAGAAGATACTTTTTTCCAGAAGTAGATTCTTTTACTTTTTTAAAAAGAACATCCAAGCTATCGGTATTTGGAGAACTTCCCTCCTTTATGCTATCAAGAATCCTTTTGGCAACAATAACCAAATCAAAGGGATCAGAGACACATACCCAAATCCTCAAATCGAAAGTTTCCACTACCCGACTATCATTACATACCATCTGAGCGAGAGTGGTCTTCCCAAGTCCCCCCACACCCACTATAGATAGTACTTGAAAGCCTGATTCCTCTTGGCTTCCACTATTATCTATAATTTTATTAACAAGATCATCTCTATCCTGATCTCGTCCATGGACTTCAGCTAAGTTGACCATGGATGTGGTTTGATCTCGCCAAGATGCAAGGGGAGGAAGATGATCTGTGGGCTGGGAAACCGCAAAACCATACAGATCTCTCTGTTTCAAGATCTCATCTAGTTTTGCCTTAACAGTCAGTATTTTATTGCCAATGGTATGACGAACAGCAACTTTGTTGAAAGACAAGCAGCAGGAAGATGATGGGATGAAGGAGCATACCTTTTGGTTGGAATTAGGAGCTTCATCCATCTGAAATTTGAGAAGAGCGTACTCCCATTCGTCCAGAATGTCCTCCATATCAGAGGCAATATGCTCCAGCCTGGACAACCAGAAGTTGATGCTTTCTTCCTTGAATCTCCGATTCTCAGCATCGTTCAACACGTATCTGATGGTCTGCAGGTCCTCCGCAAGACTGCGAACCTTCTCCTCGGCGCCTTTCACCAGATTGATATGATGCCGAGTCTGCTCCTCTAAAAGACCAATCAGTCGCTTTGCTGCCTCTGAAACGATAGCATCCGCCATTGATCTCTGCTCCAAACTTTTCTTGATATCAAGTATGAATGTTGCCTTTGACTGAATGAATGATTGAAATTAAATTACTCCTTTGTGAACACAATATAACTGTAGCAGAAAAGGACGTATCCCTTCAACTTTTTCTGAATTCTATCTTCTTCCACATGCATGCAGCTGTACGTGGGCCTATAATTTTTTTAAATCACACATGTCTTCTTTCATTATAATATTTCCACCTACCCGAATGAACACTGCCACCACGCGCTTTCTCTCTCTCTCTTAGTTAACAGCGCTTGTACTATGTTTTTCTTGCATCAATTTATAGCTAAGTTATTGGATGCATAAAGGTTGAAAATATCAGTATCGATAGAAATATCAAGGTCTTAAAATTATAGAAATATCGATATCGAATATTGATATCGATAAATTTAAGAATTATAAAAATTTAAGAGCAAACATTTAATACATAAATTTAACAAAAGAATTTAAATAACTTTTACATTTGTGACAAATTTAAATATATACACTATTTTTTTGGAGTTTTTTTCAAAATTCATCGATATTTTCTCGATATTAACTCGATATCTAACAATATTTAGTTTAATTTGTGAAAAAATAAGGGATATCGATATTACAGACCGATATTTACTGATATTTTTTATTTTTTAATGAATATTATGAAAATATCATTTTTACCCAATATCGATATCTGTAACTACGAAAAATGGATATATCGTGGATATATTGAGGAAATATTGAGATATTTTCATCCTTAGTATGCAGTAGGTAAATTGTAGTAAGTATATTTTAAATAATTATAGATGATTTCATTAAAAAGTTACAATTATTTACACTGAATAATTATAATTGGACAACGGTAACTCTTTAATAAAAATATTCGTAACGTTTCAATAAAAATATATTTAACTGTTTAAAAATATAATTGTATTACAAGATGTCAATAATTTTACAAAGAAATTACTCTAATTTATAATTGAATGATTTCTCTCTCTTCCTCCCTTTTCCTGATATATATGAAGCATGAATGTTACCTTTGATTGAATGATGAAATTATATTACTCCTTTGTGAACACAACTGTAGCAGAAAAGGACGCAACTCATTAAAACTGATTTTAAAAAAAATCAAAATAAACATCAACTTAAATCTATATAGAATTGGACATGTTATTTTTTCAAATATAAGTTTAGATCTTTAATTAAAGTTAATTCATACGAATATTCTTGTGAAATCATTATAATCTCTCACTTGAAGACTTGTGAAGTTATTTTCTCTTAAAGTGAATGTAGATTCATCTTGAATTGAGCCACTTAAATTTCCCTGTTTATTGTTTCTTTTTTATCTTTTAACTTCAGTTTCATCTTGACTCCTTTATTGGATCGAATTCACAACAATAGTCTTTACTAAGTTAGAGAAATTGCATCATCATTGTTACAGTTGGAAGCCGTATCATGTTATATTTTTAAATAAAAAAATAGAATTTATGGTTAGATTAATATTTGAATAGCATGAGTTACAACGTTGTTTGACTGGAACTTTTTTTTAAGTGTACTTCTAAATAATTAGAGTTGTTTTACTTAAAATAGTTAAAATTATTTATATGTAATCGTTACAGTTGGACAAATATTACTTTTCAGTGAAAATAATCTTAGTGCATGCAAGATCTTGGACGTCGCCTATAATTATTTACTTAATTTATCAATTTTTGCTCCCAAAACAATTCAAAATTTCTCCAAATTAATTCCAAACATTGAAAAATATTTATGGGAGTAAATTTGTTAGATTGAATCAACAAAGTAAATAACTATGAAATCCACTGTTCTAAAAGTCGATCGGCTTGGCCAATTCTAGATGCTAGTCGACCCTTGGCCGATCCTATTTACACCAAGTCGCTATAGAAAATATTTGGGGATAGTAGTTGGCAACCTAGAGCCCATTAGACGACGATTACATCGATTAGATGCCGACTAAACCGTTTCTCCGACTGGTCGCTCTAGTCGTTAGACCCTAGTGATCCGACCGACTAGCGACTTTTAGAATATTGATGAAATCAAATGAATAAATAGTATAAGCATTGAAACGAAATTATTTTAATCCCATCCAATAACCATTAAATCTCAATTTTATTATAATTGGACCGGACATGGCGAAAACAGGTGGAATTATAATTTGGAAACTGTGATTATCTTTTATGATCAGTTGAGTAGTGGTGGAGGTGAGAGATTTGAGATTGGTGGTTCGAGCTGCGACTCGTCTACACCATGCTTTGAGACACCATTTGATGAGCTAGATGAATTCCTAAGGTGTCATACGATGATTGATGAGTTTGCAGGTTTGGGTGTTCACCACATAGCTATGGAGGAGTAACCAAATCCCCGTTCAAAGAAATTTTTTGAGATGCTCAAATCTGTTGATCAGAAATTGTTTCCTGGTTGTGATACTGAGACTCAGTTGTCATTCAACGCTCAGATGTTGTCCATCAAAACTGAAGGCAAAGTGAGTCAGAAAATCTACAATAAATTTGCAAAGTTGATCAAACGGGCCCTACCTAAAGAGAATATGTTGGGAATTAGGATAATTAGTAAGATTAATTTTGTTTATTTGAGTAATAATTAATATCAATTTTGTAAGGTATAAATTAAAGCGATGTTTGAGTAGTTTAAGGTATAAATTTTGTAATTATTAATATTTGAGTAATAATTAATATTTTGATAATCTTTATGAATTTAATTGCAGAAATTATGTTATTGGGATTCGACGCACACTAATATGATGGAGGAGATATGATGCAATAGAGCGCAGGACATATTGGATAAATAAATAAATTGTCGTTTAGATGTCTCAGAAATCTAAATAAATTATAGGTCTATTAGATAATATCAACAGGAAATATCATGTGCAAGTCAGAGCTACTTAAGAAGTGGGAACTGAAACAGTGCTGCTTTAATTAATACCAAACTTGTTATCTAAAGAGGCGTTTTGCTCGAATTTCTAAACAACTTATAAACAATATAGTTAAAAATAAATCCACCACTCAAATAACAATAATATGAAATAAATCCATCACTCAAATAACAATACAATTTATCCAATGGGCTGATGATGCTGCCAATCTTTATTCAACATGCCTTCATTGCATACTGGCATACCCCAAAAGTGTCTTTAAAATATGTGTAATATACAAATATGTGATATTATTAAGAGGACGCTTATTTCAAATTCTTCAATGGTAATAAAAATGAAATTCTTTTACCTTTACATATATATGTTGAATGAGAGTTTATATTTATAGTGATTATATTATTAATGTTGTGCTCCAATTTTGAAAAAATTGACAAAAAAAGAATGTTGTTGGTTGTGGTATGTAGAATTGATTGAGGAGGATGATTATAGGGTGAGATGAAGGTAATCAAATGGGGCTGATGATTACCTTATTTAGGAGAAAAAACAATGTTATGTACTTCATTTATTCTCATTACATATAATAATTACTATGTGTATATCTCATTCTCATTACCATTGAAGAATTTTTTTACCACGCGGCCCCTAAATTCGCCTCAGTATGTTTGCCTAAACTAGTTACTTTGTTTATTTTCCTCCAAGAGTATGAAAACTCCAGATTTTTTTGTTGTATCAACAAAATATGCAATATAACCCATTGCAGTTGAATTTATGGGAGTCTTCTAGCATCCTAATTCTATGAACATGTATTACAAACATGGTTAAAATTGGGCATTGACTAGCGATTTGTGTTCGCACACAATTGCACTTTCCTACAAGTGTATATGATTGTGTAGTGGTAAGCTGACCAAGTTATAATATCGAATCCACCGGGAAACAATTAGACAATCTAATCCTAAGGTGTGTGTGAGAGTTTTGAAATCAAATAAACAAAAAATGAAATTGCAGGTTTTGAATTCCTATCTACTTACAAAATTAAGCAAAAATAAAATAAAGGAAGCTAAGAATCTAAACTAAAATATGTGTATTCCACCCAAAACAAAGATACTTAAATCATAACTATTGAGTAAAAGGACTAACTGAGATAACAGACATAATTCAAATTAACATCAATTAAAAATGAGACTAGAATTACTTAAACTAATTAAGATAAAAGACATATTAAATTCCAAAGCAAGGACTAAACTATTCAAAATCATGTAAACAATATCAATACGAAACGATTGAAAAAAAGACTACTAAGAATGAATTGAATGAAAAAAAACTTGAATGAAATTAAATAGAACTTCAAATTGAAATTTAACCAGCCAATCAAAATCTCTAGACATGAATTAAAAAATCATCAAACCAAACAATTGTATTTTTCAATCCCTAAAATCTCTAGTGCATGAAAAAATATGAAATTAATCTCAAAAAGTGCCTTCTACCTACTGCCCTAATGGCGTCTACTGAAGCGTGTTTCTCTGATGCGTGTGAAACCTCTTATGTAATCTCTCAAAGGCAGCAGATGGGCCAAAGAAAATAATAAAGTTGGGCCTTCACTTTAATTAACAAATTGGCCTCAGTATATTAAATTAACATTGGGCTTACCAATAAACACCGCCTTGGCCCAATTACTTTCTTCAACTACGGGAACAGAGGAGGCGGATGTTAGATAGACGACGGGCGGTGGTGCAGTCGGTTTGGTGGTTGTCGGCAGTTGTCGGCGGCTTGGGTTGAGCTTTCCGGCCGATTGAGTATAAACGGCGACGGAGGAGCTTGGCTGTTGAGGCGCGACGATTGCAGGCGAGAGTGGTGAATGTCGACTGACGGTGGCTTGGTGTCGATCGACGGCGGACTTACAGACACGACGACGGTTGCAGACGCGGGCGTGTATATCCAGCGATTCCGGCGAAGAGATGCGCAGCGGCTGCAATTGGAATCGGACGGTGGCTGTGCGACTGTAACGAAGGCAGTGCAGTGCAGGGTATTTGCAGGTACGGCGGAGATGGCTTTGATCATGTCTTCGATCCGGCGGCTTTGTTCGAACGGCGGAGCTGCGTCTTCCGGCGTTGAGCATTGGCGATTTCAGAGGAGGCTTGAGGCGGTAGGAAGGGACGGCCATGGATTTCTATCTGGTTGTGCGAAGGCTGTAGGAGCCGGCTGAGAGACGACGGCTGTCGCATTTGGTGTGTTGGAGTCGGCTGAGAACAGGGCATAGAGGCTGTGAAATCGATTCCGGCATCGGGGCAGATTTCTCGGCGAGGCAACAGCGGTTCCGGCTTCGATTGAGGAGTTGCAGGCTGTGGGTGTTTGTTACTGAAATTGTGGTTGCAGAGTGGCAGGCGTTGAATTGGAGTGGCCCCCGCCAATGGACCAACAATTTTGTTTCCTGTGGAATGGGTATTTCCTGAAATGTTTTAATCCAGAATCCCTCAACATAATTTGTAAATATAAGTAATCGAGTTATAATTAATTAAATAAATAACAATTAAAACTCAAATACTAATTTTACAATTAAATCAAATAGATAACAATTAAGACCCTAAATGCATTCAAAACTCTAGAAAAACATCTCAAATTGAGCACAAATTAATGCAAATATGACCCTAATCAGGCATCACTTAGTATTAGACAGACTCACCGCACGCAAGATTTTATCCCATTTGTGATATGCAACCAACATTATTAGGGCCCATTTGGTTCAATGGACAAGATAAATAACTCAAGATAGATTAGACATGATTATAATCTAGAGATTGTTATTTGTGAGTTAAATAGTATATTTGGAGTTTTTTTGATGCACAAATGGTGACTTGTAGCTCAGAAATGGTAAGAATGGACGACAAACAACCAAATATAGCCCCATATAATATTCAAACATGAGATTAGATTAGCATCGACAGAAAATAAAAACTAGTAAACAATAGCTGGAGATTCCAAATAAGCTTACTTGAGAAACATAAATTTTAGGACCATACATACTTGGATCAACAACCACCATTTTAGGGTAAAATCTACGAAAAAACTATAAGAATTTTCTTTAATTCATGGATTTTCAAAGCTGCCTTTAAGACAGTCTAGCTCTTACAAGCAATAGCAGTACCAACCCTAACAGATCTCAAATCTAAGGCCAAATTGAAGAAAACCTTATGTTTCTAAACTAATATGCATTTAAAACATAATCTTTAATTTCCCTTGTAAGAGTCTTTTCAGGTAAATAAAATTTAATATGATAATCTCATAATATGAAATGGCACTCTCAGTTTATAACCATGCATTTAGTAATACCCATAAATATATAGTTAAATGCATGTAAACAACCAAGAAAACATCAAGTCAAATACTAAAACCTGCAAAAATGCAAGAAAATTAGTGTCAATTTTATTTTACTTCCTTTTGAATGGATTGGTGCCAGATCTCCATAGTGTACAGAGGTAAAAGAATCTGAAGCTAAGGCGGTAGTTCATATTTGCATAGATATCCTCACCAAAATCACAAGATGTGGTCGTTATTTTACCAAGTATAAGCTTCTAATTAAAAAATACTCCCTCCGTCCACAAAAATTGGACTACCATTGCACTTCACGGTTATTAAGAAGAGTTGATGTTGATGTGTAAAAGTGAGTGTATTAGTATATAAAAGTATTTAATTATTAAAAAAGTATTTGATGTGATGTGTAAAAGTGAGTATATGTGTATAAAAAAATGAAAATAATGATTGTAAGTTTTCCATTTTAGATAAGTAGACCATTTATTGTGGACGACCATTTAAGGCAACGTGGACCATTTATCGTGGACAGAGGGAGTAATAATTATAAAATGTATAAGCTACTATTTAATAAAAAAAAAAGATAGTAATAACAGGTGGTGTAGTCGTAGATCAAACGGTGTTAAATATAATTAAATAGTAGATAGTTACTTACAAAGACAAGTACTTGCAGCAGCATCCGTTGTAAGCAAAAACTAGAGTCAATAATTATCTTGCTAAATACTTAAAAGCTACACCTTAAAAGTATGAGAAATATAAATAGACAGAAACAAATTATTCATATATCTTGCATTAAGTCAGCGGCTGCGAAGGAACCAAAGAAAAAATAATTGTGCCTACTTTTGAACGTCATGCTATCTTTGAACACCAATCTCACATACCCAATCCTCTTTGTTTCCTTGGCCGGGCTCTTCATTGGAACAAAATAATTGTAGCAGCATTTCACACAGCCCTGTCTTTTTATTCATCCCGGAAAAAAGAAGACAAAAACAGACTCTTGGTGTTCGATTTTCGAAATGAATGATGCCACTACCATGGTCAGTAGTATACCCACGACGAAGTGGAGTTATCAATGGGAACGAGGCAAATATGTCTTTTTCAACAATTTCCTTTTTCGGGTTAGCTATCCAATTTTTTCCAGGAGTCGTGATATCAAGTGCAAAAGATCCCACGTCGGTATTTACATGAAACAAATTATTACTCATAAAAGTAAAACCCCGAATCTGAACATGTTCAAAGTCTCGATGTGCCCGAGAGATTCTTAATCTGGGAAGCACTTGCCACAATCCTTCAACAGGATCATATATATATATATATATATATATATATATTTTATCAATAAATGTTAGTTATTAGTAGTTTAGTTCACCAAGTCTCCTTCCACCCCAAAAATATCTCCAAGTCCACCTTTAAATCTCCCTCCTAATTCGTTCTCAAAGGGAATAGAACCAGGTTACTCACTCAAATGAGGAGCCTGGTGGTCAGGTGAGCTAGCTCACCCTAGTTCTTCCACATGATCATATAATTCGAAATCAAAATTGTTGGGGTCCCAAACGTCAATGGAGGAAGAAAATATTAAAATCTTACCATTAGGCGTCACAACGGCTTGAGGAGAAACTTTATATATATCCATTCAGGGGGGCGGCACACTCAGATAGCATGGCCTTCTCCAATTTCAAATTGAAAATCATAAGTGAACAATTTCTTACCACCTCCAGGATTCGTTACATCGTTCAATTGCATATAACGTAGATCCTAATACACAAAAGGCTGGTAGGTGGAGTTCCAGAGAATGCAATCTTACTACAGGATCCACCGGTACGGCATCAGATCCGCCCAGCCCACTTCCTCTTCTACATGAGTGATGAAGATCAAGATCTCGACGTTGCACGCATAAACTATGCATACTCTTCTTCTTACTGAGACATCCATAGTGATTAATTTGTGAATCGCAAGTGGATTGATGGATGGTGGTGACTTAGGTTAGGAAACGAATCCAGTATATATAATATGTTTTTTATAGCCAGTTTTCGAATTGCAATTCGGCTGTTCATTAATTTTTTTTTACACTTTTCAATCAATTTGATCTCTTACCATTAATATAAAGATATGATTTTATATTCTTTGGTTAGAAAACGAGTATAAAAATACGATTGCCTGCCATTAATATAAAAATATGATTTCACATTCTTAGGTTAAGAATATATAGAGAATAAAAATATAATTGTCTGCCATTTATATAAAAATATGATTTCACATTCTTAGGTTAGGAAACGAGTATAAATAATATACGATCCCTGCCATTAATAAAAAATATATTAAATATATCAAATATTTATGGAAGGACGATTAATATAAATAATATATATTAATAATATCATATTAAATATCCTACCGTCTATATTTATATAAGATTTCATAAAACAAAATAAATTACACGACAATTAAAAACATTAAATGAAGAAATTTTGAAATAAAAAATTAGAAAAAATATACAAATATGTAAAATTGATAGGCTATACCACTAATTTAACGAAAATAAAAATATATTAAATATATCAAATATTTATAGAAGGACGATTAATATAAATAATTTATATTTATAATATCATATTAAATATCCTACCGTCTGCATTTATATAAGATTTCATAAAACAAAATAAATTACACGACAAGTAAAAACATCAAATGAAGAAATTTTGAATTTTTTTTTAGAAAAAATATACAAATGTAAAATTGATAGGCTATACTTATCACTAATTTAACGAAAATATTCTTATTATCATGTCTGTATAAGAGACAAACATTTCAAATATTTATAGAAAGACAATTAATATAAACAATGCATATAATAATATCATATTAAAAGATAACACTTACATAGAATATTCTACCGTAAAAATAATATAAAATAAAAGCATTCGGTGTGAGGAATCCAATATATTTATTCTTAATCGTGTGGATGATTGAAATTCATCTGTTGACTTAAGATGTATATTTAAAAATTCGCTTCCAAATATATTACTATATAAACACATGTATATTACTAAAAATAAAAAAAATTGTGTTATTTATCCTTAAAAAAATATTTTATTGTCAAATTTCTATCGCACGTTCTTAATATTTTTTTTTACACTTTTCAATGAATTTGATCGCTTGCCATTAATATAAAGATATGATTTCATATTCTTAGGTTAAGAAACAAGTATAAAAATATGATCGTCAGCCATTAATATAAAAATATAATTTCACATTCTTAGGTTAGGAAACAAGTATAAAAATATGATCACCTACCATATAAAAATATGATTTCACATTCTTAGGTTCGGAAACAAATATAAAAATATAATTGCCTGCCATTAATATAAAAACATGATTTCACATTCTTAGGCTAGGAAACGAGTATAAAAATATGATTGTCTGTCATTAATATAAAAATATGATTGCCTACCATTAATATAAGATATGATTTCATATTCTTAGGTTAGGAAACGAGTATAAAAATACGATTGCCTGCCATTAATATAAAAATATGATTGCCAAGATACGATTTCATATTCTTAGGTTAGGAAAAGAGAATAAAAATATGATCGTCTGCCATTAATATAAAAATATGATTTCACATTCTTAAATTAGGAAACGAGTATAAAAATATGATTGTCTGCCATTAATAAAAAAAATATTAAATATATCAAATATTTATAGAAGGACGATTAATATAAATAATATATATTAATAATATCATATTAAATATCCTACTGTCTATATTTATATAAGATTTCATAAAACAACATAAATTACACGACAATTAAAAACATTAAATGAAGAGATTTTGAAAAAAAATTAGAAAAAATATACAAATGTAAAATTGATAGGCTATACTTATCACTTATTTTAATGAAAATATTCTTATTATCATGTATGTATAAGAGAGAAATATTTCAAATATTTATAGAAAGACAATTAATATAAACAATGTATATAATAATATCATATTAAAGGATAACACTTAGGTAGAATATTCAACCGTAATATTTATGAAAATACTCTTGTATCTGGTTTTGCACTGAGGGCACGACTGGTTTTTAAACCTAAAAAATAAAAATTCTAAAATATAAATTAATAAAATATAAAATATAAAATATGAAAATAAATTCAAATTATAAATAAATATATATTAAATTATACTAAAAATTAAATAATTTATTTAAAACAATTCTAAATTTATACAAATATATATATATATATATATATATTCATATACATAATTTTTGTACTTTTAAAATATAAAAAATTATATATATTTCTTAAAATTATAAAATTTCACACAAAATTCATGATTCAAAATCATATAAGAGAACTTTAGAGAAATGTGAAAAATATTTAGGGATATATTTCACTTTTTTTTTTTGAATTTGTAAGAAAATTTTCAAATTAGTGTGAAGATTATTCGGCGACCGAGGGTATATAATTTAAAATTTTAAGAATTTATATGTGTATATTATTTTTTAACGTGTAACTTTTAGATTTAAAGTTATTGTAGATAAATTTAAATATTTTTATTGTACTTTGAATATTTTATTTTAATTTTTTAAATATTTCATTTATTTTAGTATATTTTTAATATATGTATATATAATCTACTTACTTATTTAAATATAATAAAATATGTGCGTAATTTTTAGATAATATAATTTTTATTTATTATTTATTAATTTTAATATATTTTAGAAATACATTCAAACTTTTAAATTTTAAAAATATGATTAATCTTTTCTAAAATTTATGTACTTTTATTTATTTTTATATTATAATATTAATAAATTTATTTATGGTTTTAGATATTTAAAATGATTTTGATGATAACTGTTAATTTATTTGTCCACATCATCTTTTGGGTAAAGGACAAGTTGCCCGAAGTTTACATTGCAAAAGTTTGAAAAGTAGTGATTTATTTTGCTAAAATTCAAAAGTTTGGATTAAATTTGTGAAAAAGTAGTGAATTTTTTCACAATTAAGCCTTTCTTCTTCTGTAATAAATTATACTCCCTCCATCCCCGGGTCTTTTTTTCCAAAAGACTTGGGCACACGGATTAAGAAAAATAGAGTATGTGAGTGTGAAGTTAATTAATAAAATATAAAAAATGCACTTTATTAACTTTTGTGAGTATACATTATTTCCTTTTTATGATAGGAAAAAAGAGTTAGGACATCTCAAAATAGAAAATGTAAAAAAAAAATTGGAACAGAAGGAGTATACGCCCACCGTCACTTTTAATAAAAATATTATATTTTTTATTAAAACTTTATATTATCATTGATAACTTTTTATTAATAAATGTAGATGTCATTGTAGTCTCACACAAAACATGCTCTACTAATTATACTTCATAAATTTTAACAAACTAATTAATTTGTTACCTTGCATTAAACGGGATCAAAATTATACAATATAAACACGAGTTCAATTGGTAGTCAATTTTTTATTTTATTTTTGCCTTATATAAAACTAAATGTGCTCAAATTTAATTTGTTAATAGTAATATTTTTTTTCCTTAATGGCATGCTTTTATTAGAAGTTCAAGTTACACAAGTCAAACAATTATTTGTATAAATATGAATACAAGAACATTTTGTTTATTTCAATAGTCATAATAATTTTTTTTTCTTTTTAAAAGCAAAAGAATTTTAACCATTGTAAATGGTGTAGAAGAAGCTGCTGTCTTTCAGAATTTTTCCAAGATAATCTCTCTCATGAACTCCTCTGGTGCTGCTGCAAAACACAACAAACAAACAAGCAAGCATTGCAGATTTAACATCAAATGCCATCCTCCTAATAAGCACTTTTTTTATGAGCAATTCTAACTAGCAATTAATATCAAGAATTTGAAGTCCTTTCATTTGTAAATTCCAAACCTTTCTGGCCCGTAAAAAGACTGAACTGAGCCGCAGCTTGTCGAAAAAACATCTCGACGCCACTCACGACGATAGCTCCAGCCGCCTCAGCTTCTTTCAACAGTCTAGTCTTCCTTGGTGTGTAAACTGCATCGAACACGAGCTCGTAATGACTCAACGTTTCCTGCAAAACAACGCGACGTAAAGGTTGTGAGTTTTCGAAGAAACTTAACAAATTAAAGATGTTCGAAATCTTGGACATTATAATGCTAAAAGAGGAACCTCAGGCACAGGGATTCTTTCCATATTTGGGTGCATGCCTATAGGGGTAGCATTTGCCAGGATTGCGTCTTTCTCGGGTCGAAAACTAGGCAAATCTCCGAAAGGACGAGCTTCACCCGACACTGCATCGGCTAGAGACTCTGCCCTACCTTCACAGTGCATGCAAGAAGATCACATTTAAACACTGAGAGCAGGGACGGAGCTAGCATAGGTACAGGAGGAGCATTGGGCCCCCCTGAAATTTCGTAAAAGTCTACTATATATATGTAATTTTCTATAAATGCATAAATGAGATTTTTGTTCAAGTGATTAAGTGGATGTTGTGTAGTGCATTTTTTGTTCCACAGACCACGGTTTGAACCTTGGAAACACATTTTCTAATCCCTTCTAGTTAAAGTGTTTTGATCAATAAATATAATTTATGAATACTATATATTATATTATATGCTAGTATTTTAGTACTTAAATCAATTTTAGTTAATTTTAATTTAATTATGTAATTTTTTTTAATAAACAAAACTACCCCATAAACAATTACTTACACAATTAATAAAAAATAATTTATTTTTTCACAAACACATCATTTTTCTCAATTTAATTTTCAAACATTTAATACTTTTGATTGTACTAAAAAAAATTCTAAAAAAATTAATGAATATTTTTTTTTTAAAAGTGAATAGAGCTTCCCACGTAAATAAAAAAATAAATAGAGTTTTAAAATACACTCTAAATATAACTTTTGAGCATTATATATTATAATAATATTTTTTTAAATGATGAAGTAATATTATAAAAATAATTAAAATATTTGTAAATATACCATCTAAGTCGTTAATATGTGCTTATAAAAGTTTTTGATTGACGAAAATTGGGCCCTCCTAAACTTAAACACTGGCTTCGTCACTGAGTCTGAGAGTTCCAAAATGATATCATGACATGCTTTTTGAGCATAAATTAATTACTACTATACCATGATCAATGTCAAAAACTACGACACGAGCGCCCCGCAATTTAGCACCAAAGGCAAGCGCTCGACCCGCACCTCCAGCTCCCGCAAGGACGAACTGCTTCCCAGTGAGTGGCGAATCGAGTAAGGATTCCCGGCCATTGCATCCCTGTGCTGTTGAAGTCTCGTAAGTTGCATTCTTTTGGAATTGAGTAAGTTCATATGATGTACTTTCCAAAAATATTCATTTTATTCATAAACGGACCTCAAAATATCCTCCGACGCATTGTATCAAATCACGTGCAAAAAAATATGCACATTTTTATTGGACAGAGAGAGTATATGATAAGAAGAACGAACAAACTAGAACAAGTATTTTTCTGATAATACATGGAGTAGCGGTGTAAATAAGTCGAGTTAGTTCACAGACTATTTGTGGACTCAAAAGAGCTTGAAATTTTGCTCGACCTCGGCCTACTCAAGTAGTTCTCGAGCTCAATAATTCTAAACTCACTAGGCTCATGAACCTAACCGAGTTGAATTAAGCTCACATAATTTTACTTTTTCACTCATAATATGATAATTACTTACAAATATACTCTAGTTACAATAAACTAATTAATGTTAGTATTTCAAGTTTTACTTCGAGTTCGACTCAAGTTTTGGGCTTCAAAATTTTTAATCGGGTCGAATTGGCGCCCTAGTTTTTCATAAAACATTTCAACTTTGCTACCTAACAAAACGTAGAATAAACAGATAAGACACTCAGCGTAGAATAAACACAACTAAGGAAACAAATCAATATCAACGTTCAGATCAGTACCTTCAAAGCATCTTCAATTGCTCCTATTGCAGCCTCACAATCCGTGTTATACCCGACCAGCTTCCCGTCGGCCCACCTTCTTATAACCGTATTCGCAGCGCCAATGGACTGATCCAGCAGCCAATCGTTCAGATTTCGAAGTCATTAATTTCGATACACATATATTCACAAGCTATATAAACAAACCTTAGCCAGAGGATGGACTTCATCACAGAAATCTATCACAGCTTCTTTGTACGGGATACCAACGCTGAAACCAGCGAAATGAGGGCTCGTGTAGACACCAAAGAACTCCTTCAGATCATCCACCAGCATCGGGACATACACTCCGTTATAACCAACATGCCTAAAAGTTGGATTGTGCAAAATCGGGCCCTTACTATGACTTACTGGCTTCGAGATAAGCCCAAAAACTTGCGTATATTTATCAATATTTGTCACCCCATACGCCCGTCTAAGGCTATCTATACTCGGAACACCAGGAACCGTGTTCCCTTCAATCGATCCATATGCCCAAAAACTGCCGAATTTGAAGCTTAGCAGCTGAGAAATGAGTCCTCTTTCCCCTGTACAGTATGCTATTGTAGGCACCTGCACGGAAGAACATGCGATGCTTATCGAGCAAACTTTAGCAAGCACAACATGCGAACTGTAGGAAGCATACCTTGCTATTCGTAAGCAGGTCGAAAACATATTTGGTATCCGTAATAGTGGATGCATTCGACACAAACTTAATAATGTCTGCTCCAGTTGATTGCATCTCATCAACGAGACGACTATATGGCTCGAATAAATCAGAGAAATTTTCCAGGTAGGAAGAGACTATGAGCTTACTGCTCTTAAGCTGTCCCAATTTATCTGCTTTTCTTAGAGCAGATGCAACCTGTACAACAATTGTGTCATCATCAGATAAGCACTTCTATCGCTTATGTTACGTAAAATGGAAGGCGACGAAGAGCTTATCCGAAGCAATCTTGTCAAGAACATCAAGGCTTTCGAAAACGATATGAGAAGACAAGAAACCACCTAAATTATCACCATATTCATAAGTTACTTATAACCTACTGTTCCACTTGATTTTGATGTGATTAGATTATGCAATAATCGCCAATTGCTGATGATTAACACACAAAGATTTGAGTTGTGAAGATTTGGTGATTGGCATAAGTATGCATAAATTCAATCCATATGGAAATGCAAATGACTCTTTTGACATCAGTTAAACCATGTAGAAACAGAGGAAACAAACATAAGCATGAACACAAGAATTTAAGAGAGAGAGAGAGAGAGAGAGAGATTATACCCGGAATTCCAACTCAATGTAATCAGCACCTAAATCATTAGCCAAAAGAAGAGCTTGTAGTACCTCCTCCTCATTATCACTGCAATCACCACCTTTCCACCTTTCTCTGCATCACCAAATTCATTTCGAATTTAGAGAAAAAAAAAAAAAAAGGGACCAAATTACTGAAATTCATTTTTTTTTCCCTAACAAAAATTTAATTTTTATAATTTAATTTAACAAGAACAAGATGCATGCTTCTCAGACCATAAACCTACTCCTGCTACAAGACAATTAATTTTCAGAAATATATTACAATTAATTAATCACACTTCCCAATTTCTCATCAGAATCATTTCACATCTTCACATAAGCAAAATGGCAGGGTAAGAACGCAAATATATCAATCCAAAAAAAAACCATTAAATAAAAAACAAAAAAGGACAATAGCTCTAAATACTGCATTAAAAGTCCAAGAAATATGACGTTAACCCAACATAAATTTGACTCAGTTACAAAAAACAGCTCAAAAGACCAGCTCAATCATGGGTCCCACATTTATCCGTGGAAATAAGTGCTTATTCAAAAGCACCCCAGCATTAGCACTTAATTAAGTTAAAGATTAGAGACCTGAAGGCAAGCACCACCGGAATGGGCTTATGGTGGAGGAGGAGCTTAAGGTCTGTCCAATCGCTGATGAAATCCACACAGATTTCCGCCACGTCAGCGCCCTCCATCTTGGCTTGGTGCATGCCATTCACCATTTCCTCCACGGACTCGCCCATCAATGGGGCACAAATCATTTTCGAATTCTCAATTCGACCCATCCTCTATTTTTGTGCAGGAATCTTTGATTTGGATTCAAATTTTTTCTGGGTCTGAAAACAGAGAAAGAAATGCAAGGAGGACCTTTAAATAAATAAAGAAATGATGTAGGTGGTTGGTGGTGTCTGGTAAGAAATATGATAGTAGAGAGTTCGTAATGGCTGCGGCGGTCCACTTGCACCAACTGAGTCAGCATCTCGTCATTTGTAAGGGGTATATGGCCCCCCTAAACTTAACTTTTTTTTTCTTGAACGAAATGGATCATAAATTGTCCCTTAAATATTAGTTTAAAAACGTCACTATATTAAATTTATATATAAATTTGCACGATAGTATATATATATATAATTTTTAAATTTATAGCGATGGGTTGTCTTCTGTTTCCAATTTGAAGGATAAATGCGGTACTATTCATTCCTCTAAACAGACACTTCATTAGATACTATGGTGAATTTGTGATATTACATATGCAAAGAATTAGAGAGTGTTTGGTTGACTCCTTTGAAAGGTGAATAATGATAATAAAAATTATAATATCTGTTTGGAATAATTGAACTATAATTTTAATTCTTATAAATTTTACCATAGTTTAATTATTTGAAAACTATTACTTTCATTCCATACTCATTTCATTCCCTGCAATTATACAAAACGTCCACTTAATCCACCAATGGATTATATCACAACTAGTCATATAAAGCAAACAACCTTAAGGATATATTTGCAAATTCGAGTCTAAGGGTGGTGTTACGAGGAAATCTTTCATGATAAGTTTATCATAAATTTAAAATATAATATATTTGATCAGAAGTATTAAAAGTACTGAGAGTTGGGTCGAGATAAAATATTTTATATACCTAATCAAATATTAAATAATTTAAAATTATTTAATACTACCTCTGTCCCATAGAAATTTACATCCTACGAGACGACTCATTTTTTTTTAAAAATGTGTTATATATATAAAGCAAGGGTGCAAATGGCGCTTGGCGGTCGGCGGGAGGTCGAGTGCCGCCAAGCGCCTAGATCGCCTAAACGGTGCCTAGACGGTGCCAATGTTTTTTTATACTCCATCCGTCCCGGGTCTTTTTTCCAAAAGATCTTGGTACACGGATTAAGAAAAAAGTAGAATATGTGAGTGTGAAGTTAATTAATAAAATATAAAAATGTACTTTATTGACTTTTGTGAGTGTAAATTATTTCCTTTTTAAGGTAGAAAAAAAGAGTTGGAACGTCCCAACATGGAAAAAGGGGAAAAAAGAGTTGGGACGGAGGGAATATTATTTAATGATTTTTCAATATTGTAAAATATTTCTAGACCACAATTAGATAACCCTCTAAGTCAATATAATATTATAGTATCAACGTTTGATATAGTTGTAAAGAATGAAAATAATATATAAATGGAATGAGTATGTAATTAAAGTCATAGTTCTCATATAGCTGAACAATGATTGATTCCTTAGTTTTTGAAAATCAAAGTCATAGTAGAATCATGTCAAACACACACTATGACTTTGATTACCATTACTGAGCTTCAAAAATATCCAACCAAACACCACCTCAATATTTAAAAAGTAAATTGTCTTCAATTTAGATGTTAAACCTTAATTTTGAGACGTTCTCACCCTTACTCACATCACTGGGCTCCTCACTTGAGTGAGTGGCTTGGGTTCGATTCCCTTTGGGAACGAATTAGAGGAGATATAAGGTTGGATTTGAAGATATATATAGAGTGTAAGGAAACTTGGTGAACTAACTTTTAACAACTAACAACTAACATTTACCTATTAAAAAATATATATTTGGACTATGTTTAGACCATTTCCATTAATTCAAAATGTTAAAATGCAGATTCTTAAACTCAATGTAGTTTTGTATACGTTACTTTACAAATCTTTTTCAACTCAAATACTCTATATTCTTTCTCTATTTATTTTTTTAATATATTTAATAACTAAGCATATATACATTTATGTATAGTTAGTAAATTATATTAGTTAATCAAATACGAATATGACGATGAGATAATGAGTATGATAAGAGAAATCTAAGTGGGATTGAACACAAGTTATTCAAGCATGGGAGAAAAGGGCTATTGTGTTGGTTTCGAGGGAAGAAAATCCCAAAAAAAAAAAAAAAATCCCAGATCACATGCATGTTCTTTTTGTTAGTGTGATCAATTAATTGTACACAGACCGTCCCAAAAAATATAGAGGTCATGTGCTATTTTTTAAAATAAGATCTCAAATGTAATGGTTGAAGTTAAATAGTTTGAGAAGATTAAACAATTACCCATATAAATTTAAAAAAAATGTTGCCGTTAAACACCATGGATTTGGAATAGTATATTTTATAATGGTTAAAAGTATATGTTTCAATATTTGAAAATGTAAAATACAGAGATATTTATAGATAAAATCACATATCTTAACTGACTAACAAACTTCCTAATTCTTTGTGCTTTGAAATATACAGAATTGAAGACATTTCATGCATATATGTAACCAACATTAATTAGGAAAGAGAATGTGTTTACGTGTATATCTAATAATAATTTTATTAAGATTTATCTATATTAATATAATTTAAAAAAATAAATAAATTGGGCCCCTGGATTTTGGGGGCCCTGTGATATGTCACTGGATATACATGCCAAAGGACGGCTCTGATTGTATAATTGTATTTATAAATATTAGTAAAATAAATGATATAAAATATAAGTTTGGAAGCACTTATTTTAAAAACCTCATTGTATTATTGTACGTATATGAGATGCATTATTTAAGACCTCATTTTAATGAGGCACGTAAATGCAGTATGTATCGAAGATGAAAAATACTGCATTTAGAAAAACACTAATTAGGATATGATTTTTCATTTTCCCAAATTAGAAGGAAATGGCAAGTAAAGAAAACATCAAACAACATGCTAATTTAATCGGAGAGAATTGATGAATGTACAAATTTTACATTGGGTGGGTTCCTTATAAATTCGGATTCACATGAACTCGTATTATTATTATGCATAATCACTCTGACTGTTATTGATATATACTATCACTGTTACAAGAATATATTTCATTTTTTTAAAGTGTATATGCATATCAGTGATAGTGAATGTACATAACTGTGATAATATGCACACATGTACATATAATATTGATAGTTTGACAAAATCGAATTCACCATGAACTCAGATTTTTATATAAGTTCTTCTCTCGTAGTTTAAGTAGATTTAATGATCAGTCTATCATAAAATTATTTTAAAATATTAAATAATATAAAAAAAATTATTGAGAGTATAAAAATTTTAAGTAAAAAAATTAATAAATATTAAAATATAATATCTCTAATCCAGTTTAATACTCCTAACAGAATATTTGATACTTTTTATTAAATATTTAATATTTTAAAATAATTTTACCAGAAATTTATATCAACAATTCCCGTAAAAAACTTTTACTTTAAATAGTATTAAGTGGCTACTTGCATCATCAAGAGAAATAAATATTTTATATATATCCAGTAGCAAATAGTCGAAAAGAGTATGGCAAATTAACAATCCTAGATGTTTAACATCTTTACGAAAAATAAATGAATTCCAAAATTAAAGATTTATCCGTAATCAAATTGAATCTATGAAAAATAAATTAAGTATTAAAAATAAAATATAGGAGGACTCCAAATTTAACAAGAAAGAGTAGGTATTGTGTGCAAATAGTTCATGATAAGTTTATTATGAAATTGTTTTAATGTATCAAATATCTGGTTAAGTGTATCAAAATATTCATCAGGTGTATCAAAAGTTGAAGTCAATATATAAATTTTATTAACCTCGACTTTTGATACACTTGATGAGATTTTTAATACACATTATTAAATATTTGATACTTTAAAACTAGTTCATAATAAGCCTGCCATGGAGAGAATATGAAAATATGAAAAAACGAGAATAGAGCTTATCTATATAATAAAAAATTTATATTAGATATTTTTACAAGTTTCTTGTAAACTTTTAAAATTTGATTATGATAAAAATATATAAAAATATCATACCATATACTATGAGACGATCATAAAATACCTGTTCTTATCTAATATAAATACATGAACGTAGTTTTTCTCAAAGTAAAAAATATGCAAGTTAATGTCTATTCACAAAAATGGAATGTTCGATTTAAATATAAAATAATTATAAAAGTGAGACGTCTTAGTTAAAAAAAAATTATATATAATTATAAATATCTTTAAAAAAATCCACCAATTTTTTTTTACAAATTTGAATAGTATTTTCCAAAGCTTGAATTAATATTGTAAGCTGAAATATATGCTGCCGCATGAAATAAAATATGTTATGCTCGAAATTATTTTATGATATTATTCACATGATACTCGCATTTCTATGTTTGGTGAACCGTTAGTTGCATTTATCAAATTCAACTGATATTATAACTAGAGCTGACAATTCTGGTCCGGCCTACCCGACGTATGTGCTGGGCTGGGCCAGAAAAATAGTGGCCCAAAAAAATTGGGCCGTTTTGACCCGGCCCGTTTGGCCCGGTGGGCCGCGGGCTGGCCCGTTTAGCCCGGTGAAATAAAATTTATTTTAAAATAATATAATTAAATTTATTTTAAAATAATAGAATTAAAAATAATGGATTCTAAGACTTTTGAGCTTTGGCGTGTACTGTTTTTATTTTTCAATACACCTCATAATTCAACAAACCCTAGTTTCCTAATTTTCAATAGTGGAACACACGACTCCCCCTCTTCTCTACTTATGAACTGTTTTTATTATATTAGGACACTATGACTATGAGTAATGATTTTTATTTCTTTTTTAATTTATGTTTGAATTTGTGGTTTTAGTTCTATTTTATGTTTGTGTTGTTGGTTTGTGAATTGTAAAAGTATAAGTTAACAGTGATTATAGTATAATTTTTAAAATTATTATTTAAAAAAAAATGGGCCGGACTGGCCCGTTAGCCCGTGGGCTAGATTGGACTGGGCTGGACTGGACTCAATTTTTATAGACCCGACTGAAAAATGGGCCGGCCCGGCCCGACCCATGAACATCAGTTGGCCCGGTGGGCTGGGATGGGCCGGCCCGGCCCGTTTGCCAGCTCTAATTATAACCAAATGTCTTACACTTGAACTCTATTTCAATATGTCGTGTATATTATAATTATTTTTCTATTTCAATATGTCGTGTATATTATAATTATTTTTGCATCCTGGTATAATTATAATTATGGAGTAGGTCTCTTGTGAATTCAAGTTCACATGAACTTGTATCACTGTTATGTATAATCACTTTCACTGTTATTTATATATACTATCATTGTTATAAAAATATACTTGATTTTTTAACAGTGATAGTGTATATATGTATAACAGTGATAATAAATATACATAACAGTGATAGTGTATACACATGACAGTGATAATTGAGAATCCGAATTTACCGTAAACTCGGATTCATATAAGTTTTTGTCATAATTACCACCTTCATTTTTGTAAATTCCCTTCTTCTTCTTCTTCAATAATATTAGCTCTACTAATTCTCCTTATGATTTCTCATACAAACATTAATTCTTCTAGTTTAATCATATTTTCAATTTTGATTGTCTCAACACAAATTTCGAAATAATTTATGAATAATTTCTTTATAGTAAAGAATAAAAACTTTTAAACTCATGGATATAAGTGCAACATGTTCATTATGCATGTAATTAATTACATGTATCTTATCTGGTTTTGTTTCAAATAATTATTGTAAAGAAAAGAAAAAAAAATATGCATCCATACATAATTATAATTACCACTTTTTATTATTTTTTTAAATATATATACACTAATTCTCCTTATTTTATCGTTTTTCCACAAACGATCGCAATGAAAGATTAGATATCGAGACTCTCATGCATATTGAATATGCTGAGAATGATATTGTATCTCACATTATGCAATGCGATTAGGGTACATCAATTGACTTTCACTAATCATAGTGAATATACACCGGAATGGAGCTAAGAAGACAGTCAGAGATTTAATAGAATTTAGAAGTTTTATTTTCTAAATACACGAGGGGTCATCGAAGAAATACCAATAACATGTAGATGAACTTTCTCCCACCCGGTTATAACTTATAATTATATTCTAAGAGAATTCTACGTTCTTGTAAGGAATGCAGTAACCTTGTGATTGAAGATATAGAAGGGTGATCATGCACCAAAATTCATAATATTAATGCTCAACAACCAGGTGAGCTAGCCCACCCGGCCACCGGGCTCCTCACTTAAGTGAGTGACCTGAATTCGATTCTTTTTGGGAACGAATTAAGGGAGATATAAGGTTGACTTGGAGATATTGAGGGAGATATAAGGTTGGCTTGGTGTATTTAATTTGAGAGACTTGTCGAACTAACTTGTAACTACTAACAACTAACACAATTATATTTTCTTTCATATACTTTTTTTTAATTATTGTTATTTAATTTAATTGTATTATTTTATCATTTTTATAGTCCTAATTTGTTCCTGTAATGTTTTGACCATTAAAGTAAAAGGCTGGGACATCATTATTATATCAAAGTGTAAGATTTTAAAAAATGAATTGAGTCCAAATTTTTTATTATATTATATATTTTCTCGGCAGGTAAAATTGTTCATGTTATATACTGAGCACACTTAGCAATTCACGGTTCACATGCATATATATAGTCACCATCACCATCATAGTTATGTGCATCACTTCTATCATAACATCTTGTGACAACTGTGAAATTGGATTTTGCCAATTTTTTTCATAATATTAAGTGAATGTATCTTATGCAACTGAAGCATGATGCACTCACTCAACAGTTGAGATTATTTGTACTGAATAATTAAGTCTGATTATACTAAAAAGTGAAGATTGATTACACGGAAAAGTTTACACTATTATTAATTTTCAATATGAACTTTTCAATTTAATCAACTCATGTTTTTCAGTATAATCAGACCTAACTTTTCAATATAAACCGTCTCAACTGTTTAATGAGTGCACCGTGCATAAAATGCACATGAGAATTACTCTAATATTAATTTTCTAACCTGCATAATTTTTCCATATCTTGAAGTGATTGATCATACTGATAAGTGAACCCCGTTGATTTCAATGAATAATCTTCAATTTTTAGGACAACTTTTTATATATGAAATTCTTGCACTACTAGTCATCAATGACAAGCCTTTCATGCATACTAATATTGTATATAATTATATGTAAATATAATGAGAACGTATTTTGAAAAATAATAATCAAGAAATAAAGAAAAATAGACCATATTATAATAATCGTTATATGTAAAATGATGAGAACATATTGTGTTCTAATTTTGAAAAAAAAATTAACAAAAAAAAAAATTGTTGATTGTTATATAAAAGATTGATTAAGGGGGCGCTTGATATAAATTTAAAATGACAATGATAATGAGTATTATTAAGGGGATAATTACTATGGAGTTAGTGATTACTCACTTTTTAACTTATTTTTATAATCTCATTTATGTACAATAAATAATACAAAAAACTATTAAAGGGAATAAATCTTCATTAATTTTTATTCGTTCTCATTTTCCACTCTCATTACCCCCAACCAAGCGGTCCTGAATATGATCATTAAAAGATGAGAAAGAAGGAAATTAAATAGGGTAATGATTATTTTATTTAAAAAATAATAATATTGTACACGACATTCTCATTTTTATTATATTGAATTTTTTTTATACCAAATGACTCCTAATTGAACCGCGCGGCTATGATTTGACTTGAAATTTTTGCCCTCATAGTTTTCCACGGGACTGCTACATATGTTAGGCTGCTTATAAGGAAAAGTAAATGATATGTGAAGGCATTGTTGAAAAAATAAGTACGTTATGGAAAGAACCAAAAGATTCTAAGGATATATTTGTTTTGGGATTTGCGCATATGGGTATACGACTTTACCATTATGCACCATATGAGTTTGAAATTTAAAATTTGATTTTCTAATTTCAAACTAGATTGCCACCTAAAAATATCTATCATTATACCTATAATATCAATTATTATTACACTTTAATTTAACATAAAATAATATTTACCCTACTAAAATCTCAAAACAAACACACACATCAAAATTTTCACATTCCAAATTTCAAATTCATAATTTGCTACGCACATCTAAATTTCAAAACAAACATACCGTAAAAACTTGGAGTGAAAAAACAAAAAATTGACTTTTCGTACATATAACATTTCATGATGTGGTAGCCTGGTAGGTGCACTACAAAAAATTACAGATTTAAATAGGGGTTTAAAGAAGGATATGTAGGGTTAAAGAGGGTTTTAAAGAGGGGGAGTGACCCTCGGTAGGAAGGGGCTCGTTGACTTTTCCCTCACCTCGCCCCTCGTTAGTTGGCGAGGGGAAATAGCCGTCGCGAGTAGGCGAGGGCAGAACCCTCGTTATTTGGCGAGGGAATCCACCGTCGCGAAGGGGCGAAGGTTTAACCCTCGTTAGGCGGCGAGGGGAAGCGGCGTCGTTACTCAGCGAGGGAACTTCTGTCGCTAAGGGAACCGATCCGAGTCCGACCCGCACAAAATCTGTTTCCTTTGTGTAAGAGGGGGTTTGAACTCGTGACCTCTCGTATGGATGTATGAGCGTCTTGTCATTTGGGCAAGTAGTATTTCTTGTTCCATAATTCATTTTAAATATATATATATATATATATACAATATATATACTTTTTATTTTAATTAAGTGTTATATATTTACTTTATTATTATATTATAATTATACTAATCTAAAATTATATATTTTAATTATGTAATACTTGTATATTTAATTTTGATAATATTATCATATATATGTAATTATATATTTCTAAATATTAATTCAAATAATTATAAACATTAATTCCAATAATTCTATTAATTCAAAAGATAGATTCAAATTATCATTTTAATTTAAAATATTAAATAGTTCAAATCACACTAATAGTTAGTAGGTGCCTAATCATCCGAATAATTCAAAATAATATAATACATACACAAAGTCAAATAATTCAAAATAGACAAAATTAAAAATATAATTCAAAATATACACATCAAATAGCATCAACATCTCGGTCCTTTCCCACGTCTACGGTGTCCTTGAGAGTCATGCTGTGAGTGAGAATCAGGTGGTGCTCTACGGTGTCCTTGAGAGTCATGTGGTGAGTGAGAATCATGCGGTGCGTGAGCATCATCATGTCGGTCGTCTCCGGGACGCTGTACTAGACCTTCCGGGATAAATTTCATCATTTGTTGTTGCACTTGTTGTTGCATTTGTTGTTGCATTTGTCTCTGAAACTCCTCACGCCCCTAAGTTCCTGTGCCTTTTATCTCAGTCACTTTTTCAGCTACTTTTTCTTCCACAGTTCTAGCCACCATTTCATCAGTCATACTCATCAACCGGTCAATATCAACGTGGCTATAAGATTCGATGTGCGTACCAGCTGATGTCCCATCGGGCCCAGAAATAATACGCTTTGACTTGCCTAGTTGTCCCAGTCCACGTATACGATCGTGTTTTTTTCCAACGGTCTTCACGTATAGCTAAGACAAGCCTGGAGAACAAACTTATTTCACTGATAGCCTTACATACGTTCATTGGTAAGATTTCACGAAAAGCAATAGGGAGCAACCTCTGCATAAAAATAGGACAATCATGACTCTTCATCCCAAACATCTTCAATTTTGTCCTGTCTACACATCAAGACAGATTGGAGACATAGTTGTCGAGAAACTTCAACTCATCTACCCACTTACATGTCATATCTCTTATCAAGTGCGTAAGACGCTTTGAGATACTTTCCTGTATGTGGGCATTTCTGGAGCTCGGGACAGCGACAATATTCATTGAGCTCCTCACGAGATTTAGTTGTGTCCTTAGTTTTCCCTTCAACATTCATCACTGTGTAGAAAAGATTGTCGAACACATTTTTCTCAATGAGCATCACATCCAAATTATGTCTGATCAACAAGGTACCCCAATAAGGCAAGTCCCAAAGAATACTTTTCTTCTTCCAACCACTATCCAATCTTTTATTGTGAGCATCAGCACCCTATTCTGTTACTTTTCGACATCCAATCCAATCCATTTCTTGTAAGATTGACTTACCTGTGACTACTTTTCCCTTCAAGAATGCAGTCTTGTTCCTTCTATATGGATGATGTCTAGGTAAAAACTTGCGGTGATTGTCAAACCAAGACTGTTTCCGACTGTGGCTAAGTGTGAAAGCATCAGTAATTCACCACAATAAGGACAAGCAGTCTTTCCAGCGGTGCTCCATCCAGACAACATTGTGTATGCAAGGAAATCACTATGGTTGTCATTACCCCCACCCCACCCCCACCCCCACCCTCCTAGTTTTAGGAATCAGGAGCTCTTGCAAGAGGTGGAAAATTTATAAATATTCAAGGTTTGTATGATTTTAAGAATTAAATTTCTTCTTTTTTCTATCCCTTCTAATTTTCAAAACCTAGAAGTAATAAAAGTTATACGACTAAGTTTTTATTATATGATACTAGTATATCACCCGCGCATTTGCACGATCTGTAAATATAAAATATATATAATATTAATTTTTATTATAGTTATTTTAAATAAAAATGTGTATTTTTTTGTTGTTGAATAAAATGTAAAAAAAATATTCACACTTTTTTTTTTTTACAATTTGTATTTTGTTCTTGATTTTAGTTTTTGAAGTTTTTCTATATGCATATTTTTATGCATGATTCGTACATGCACATTTTGTATACGTTTGGTAAGTGTGTATTTTGTAAACAATCCACATATATACATTCAACATAAATTTTATGAATGGTTTACTATGTGTGCACATTTTGTGAACAGTTAGTTTGTTCAGGTGCACGATTCACAAAAATTCAATTATTAGATTGAGAAGATGAAAAAAAATCAATAATAAATCATAAAACTATTTTGAAACCATTATTGAGTTCATGTGATCCATACATGCACATTTTGTGATGGCTTTTAGATATATCTGACATTGATCGTTTTTGTGCATCTGAATGTGAGCTCTTTTCTCTAGAAGTTTCTGATGTGGAGGGCAGGTTGGAAGATGGAAGACATTTTATCACTGTGTGCCGTGTAAATTATGGCAAGCATAATTCTTGATTTAGCTTTGCTGATGTGGAGAACTTATATAATGATCGATGAGTAATTAATGCAATATAGTCATATAAATAACTTGGCTTTTATATAATAAGAATGTCAGATGTGTGGAAACAGAAAAAGTGAACAATTTATGTGTGGACATGGGTGGATATAGAGATATACATTAATCTTTAATCTTGCGTATTCTTTAATCTTTAGTTTTGCATATTGTATGAACACAGTGGAAATTATTTATAATAAATTTAAAAAATAAATATTAAAATTTGATCAAAGGCCATTTGTGAAATGCAAAGTAAAATATATAAGGCAAAAATTTAAGTCCAATTGAATGGGAGCCACACATTTTCATACATGACCACCTTCTGGGACAAGTAATCTGCCTTTTTGGGGATTAAATAGGACTGGAGCGATGGCGAAATTAAAGTGAAAATATTAAAGTGAGGTCTCTGAACCAGAACCCATGTTACCAATGTGCCAAAAATGTAATGGGCTCTTGTAATGGTATTATGCTGCTCTCTGATTCAGCGAGATGTAATTTCTTGTGGAACCCTTTAACCACGGAGTTCCACACGCTGCCACCAGTTAAGGTGATTAGTTAGAAATTGAGAGGATTATACATTTCGGTTAGTGGGGTTGGGTTTGATTGTGCAACTAATGACTATAAGGTTGTAAGAATTACACAAGTTTTCGATCCTAGGGACGGAGTACTCAAGTCAGAGACGTTGATGTATTGTCTAGAGTTGAATTCTTGGAGGAGGATTAAGGATTTTCCATATAGGATTCCAAGGTTGAGTAGTGGAGTTTTTCTAAAAGGTGCATTGCACTGGATTTCCAGTACAATGGGACTGAAATGCATTGATGATTTAGTTGTTGGGCTTGATCTTAGGACTGAAGAATATCGTGTAATGCCGCTGCCTGAACTCTCTGGAGCACAGAAGCCTTTTGTAAAGAGTTTGAGTGTCTTGGGTAGGTGCTTGGATCTCAGTTGCTACTATCAGATAGAGCGTTTAGTAGTGTGGTTGATGAAGGATTATGAGGTTGAGAACTCATGGATTAAGTTATTTTCTATTGATTGGGGAAGACAATGAGTATGTGAGATTGGTTATTCCAAATGAAATAAAAGTACCTGATGCAAATACAGAACCTCTAACCCAGTCAAGAAGGTCTTTTCTATGGTGGATAAAGGCCATTATATGGTCTGTAATCACCAATATAATACCTCTTCTTGTATTTGTTAAGTACATAATGTCTTTTATGAATGATTTACTATGTGTGCATATTTCGTGAACAATTAGTTTGCTCAGGAGCACGATTCAAAAAAATTAAATTATTAGATTGAGAAGATGAAAAAAAATCAATAATATATCATAAAACTATTTTGAAACCATTATTGAGTTCATGCAAGTTGATGTGATAAAATAAAATCCTTTAATTTCAGGAAATAGTTCATGTACACATGCAAGAGGAGAGAGGTGCGAGATTTTTAGTATTAAATCTTTTAGTTTTATTTAATTGTCTTGTTATTCTATTTATGAAAAGAGTAAGTCTCTTGTGCACCAGTTACACCGTGCAACTCAAGTTCATTTATGAAAAGTTAAACAAAATACTACTGAAAAGTTACACAAATTATAACTAAAAAGTTAAACCATTAAAGATACACTTTTCAGTAATAACATGTGTAACTTTTCAATAGTATTTTGTTTAACTTTTCATAAATGAAGTTGCACGGTGTAACTTGTGCATACAAGACTAAGCCTTATTAAAATTAGTATTCTAAAAATTTTGAGGATTTTGACCATTAGGAATTAAATTAAAGGAGAATTTTTATTTATGGTAAATATATTACATGAGATTGAATAATTAATTAAGGATTTTAGAACAAGAAAATTTTGTGATACAAGAGGGGTAATTTTCGGCCAAGACAATAAGAAAATAAGAAAATTTATTTTATGTTAGTATTTTTTATTATACAAGAGGGGTAATTTTCGGCCAAGACAATAAGAAAATATGAGAATTTATTTTATGTTAGTATTTTTAATTATTTAGTCAAGATTGAGATCAAGAAAAATAGGAAAAAATCCATACTTGGAAAACATAGTGACCGAATTTTGGGTTAATATTTTGAGGATTTTTGTAGTCCAAGCTCTTATTATTTTTTAGGCCTATATATATGTCATTACCCCCACCCCTAGTTTTAAGAATTAGGAGCTCTTGCAAGAGGTGAAAAATTTATTCAAATATTCAAGGATAGTATGATTTTAAGAATTAAATTTCTTCTTTTTTCTTTCCCATCTAATTTTCGAAACCTAGTAGTAATAAAAGTTATACGACCAAGTTTTGATTATATGATACTAGTATATCACCAAAGCATTTACACAGTCTGTAAATATAAAATATATACAATATTAATTTTTATTATAGTTATTTTAAATAAAAATGTGTATTTTTTGTTGTTGAATAAAGTGTAAAAAAATTATTCACATTTTTCTTTTATTTTTTTTACAACTTTTATTTTGTTGTTGATTTTAGTTTTTAAAGTTGTTCTATATGCATATTTTTGTGCAAGATTCGTACATGCACATTTTGTGCATGATCCATAAATGCACATTTTATTCTCTTAACTACATTTTGTGAAGTAACTCAATGGTTAGTATTAGAAGGGAAAAAAAAGAGCAAAGTATTATGCGAATGATACACACAATAAATTTTATGGTGAACGACAGTTTATTCTAAGTATTTTGAGATGTGATTGTTATAGAGATAAATAACATAACATATTGTATATGAACTAACACTATATTATATGAATAAATATCACATGTAGCTTATCACAAAAAATGAACTAAAACCACACTGAATATGAACTAACACAATACAGATATAAACTAATATCGCAATGTATATGAACTAACACTACACGCCGAAGTATGTGTTACTATAATTTTCGAAACCTAGTAGTAATAAAAGTTATACGACTAAGTTTTGATTATATGTGTTGATGGGCGAGCCACTCGAGGTAATTCGAAGAATCAAGAGGTCGCCCCTGTAGTGATAGAGCTCGCCCAGGGGTCACCCCATACCATCACGGAGGTCTCGCCAGAGTTCATCATCACGCAACACTCACAGACCACGCAAGGCAGTAGAGCTCGCCTAAGAGATCGCCCGACTCGTCTAAGAGCTCGCCCATGAGGTCGCCCTTAATCAATAGGACCCAGATGGCGCACTCTTTTTCCCTCCGTCCGGTTTATCCACAAGGGTGGTTTACGGAGAGGTTTTTAATGAGGCCCATCTAGTCTAAGGCATTGTAGTAGAACGAGGCATTAGATAGGAAGCAGTGTGGGGAGATCAAGACGAGAGTAAGGAGCCCTCGTCTACACCGGAGGCCATATAGGCTCATAAGGTGCCGTCTCACACTCGCACACCTATAAATAAGACCTCTCTTGTACTGTTCAGACACTTCTCACAAGTTCTGAAAATTAATACAACCTACGCTTCAGTATTTCTCTCTCTACTCTCCCTCCTCATATTACATCCAAGAACACAAAATCTTGGATTATTGTTTGATAGAATTAATATGTAGAAAAGCCACATAAACAAACACCGTTAATAAATTCTGTCAACAATATGATACTAGCATATCACCCGCGCATTTGCACGGTCTGTAAATATAAAAATATATAATATTAATTTTTATTATAGTTATTATAACTATAATTTTTATTATAGTTATTTTGTTGTTGAATTTTACGGACAAGATCATTCCTAGTGCGAATGCTATAAACAGAACTAGTTTTAGAAGTCTGAAGAGAAGCTGGAAATCTGCGCTCAACTTTTTTCTCCCCATCGACACAATCTGCAGCATGCAAAAGTATATCAAACATGATGCTCATGATAATAGTCCTAATAATTCTTAGATTTAGTGTATGTTTAACCTTCAACATGAGCATGGCAGCAACAATGACAATCCAAGAAAAATTATAAACCTGCAACATTGATTGTGGGTCATTAAGAAGAGTTGATAAAGTAGTGAATTATAAAATGAAGGGACTGACCATTATACTCTTGCTATGTTGGGCGACGCTGAGATGATAAACAATACCGTACTGGTATATGAAGAATCACAAAGAAAGGATAATCTCCCAGAACCTCCCCATGAGTCCAGTGTGTTTGAGATGTTGTTGCTCCTCATCCCACCACGATTCCCAACTCTTGTTAGCAGCAACACCAAGCCCACCACAGTTGCCTATCCATTTTGTCCAATTCTCAAAATCCTCCATTATCTTTTGCCATTCGAATACAGAAGGATTGAAAAGAAAAGGAGAAAACAACCATGACACAACAAGAAACCACATGGAGAAAGTCAGAAGCGTGTAACTCTGACTGCTAGCAGCAACAGCTGTTCCATACGCGTGGTACACTACCAGCAGAAGCATCAGTTCCAGAGCCTTAGTGAAATGGCTTCTCGAGAACATTCTGCAATTCTCCGCAAACTTTTCATGTTTCACCACAAAACCACGCCCTGTTGCTCTGTACTTAGCTCCCCCGTGTAGCACCGTTCGCCCAAAGTAATGATTTTAGTTTTTGAAGTTTTTCTATATGCATATTTTTGTGCAAGATTCGTACATGCACATTTCGTGCATGATCCATACATGCACATTTTGTGTGCGTTGGTAAATGCGAATTTTGTGAACAATCCATATATATGCACATTCAACACAAATTTTATGAATGATTCCTATGTGTGCACATTTTGTGAACATTTAGTTTGTTCAGATGCACGATTCACAAAAATTCAATTATTAGATTGAGAAGATGAAAAAAATTCAATAATATATCATAAAACTATTTTGAAACCATGTTTTGTCAATCTCAAAACTTGTTTTTTTTATTTAATTTCTCTTGTAATATGTGTTTATTCTTTTAACTACATTTTGTGAAGAAACTCAATTGTTAGTTTTAAAAGGGAAAACAAAGTAAAGTATTATGCGAATGATACACACAATAAATTTTATGGTGAACAACAATTTATTCTAAGTATTTTGAGATGTGACTGTTATAGAGATAAATAACATAAGATATTATATATGAACTAACACTATATTATATGAATAAATATCACATGTAACTTATCACAGTAAATGAACTAAAACCACACTGAATATGAACTAACACAATACAGATATAAACTAATATCGCATTGTATATGAACTAACACTACACACCGAAGTATGTGTTACTACGTGAAATGGAATATATACACGCTAGAAACACAGTTGCACAAGCGACCGGAAACCTCCTCGCCGTTGGAATCGCTAAATCGAGAGAGAAGAATCTGAAATTATCCGACAGAAAATAGAGTTTCACGGTAAGAAAAGTGTGGAGAGGTATGACTGTTCTCCACTGAAGCTACAACGAGGGTTTCTGAGAAATAGTTTTTTAAAATGAATAATTTCAAATATTTTTTATAAAATAAACAGTTTACATAATTTAATTCATTATATTGTTAATGGCAGATAGTTTTGTTGGTAATATTTTACTTGTGTTTAAATATTTTTAGTTATATCCATTGATAATTTTATTGACAGAAATATCTGTCAATATTATATTTTTATATTTTAAATATATTTTATAAAATGAATATTTGATATATTTATAGTTCTTAAATAATTTTTGACGGAAATTCTGTCTCTAAGCTTTTTATAAATAATTATTTTTAATCTTAAAGTAATGAGAATATTTTATTGACAGACTTTCCGTCACTAATAATTTATAATAATATCTATGCTTTTTTTAATAAAAATAATATATTTGTGACGGAAATTTGTTGTTACATTTGGAAATTCCGTCTTAAATTATTGATGAATATTTCCGTCACAAAATTTCGTCAGTATTCACCTGTTTTTTTGTAGTGATATAGTTAGAGAATGCATATTTATTTTTAGACAAAATATTGACATTTATTCGTATTTTTAATAAACAATGTATGTTTTATTTTATTTTTCGTAGTTTTTCATTAACTAAAAAATATAATGATCAAAAGAAAATAATATACAAAAAATTAGTATATTATTACTTACACAATAGAGGAATTGTAATTATATTAACAAATAATTATAATTGCATTTCTAAATTAATTATATAATTGTATTTATAAATATTAGTAAAATAATAGATTTAAAATATAAGGTTTGGAAGCACTTATTTTAAAAACCTCACTGTATTATTGTACTTAAATGAGATGCATTATTTAAGACCTCATTTTAATGAGGCACGTAAATGCAGTATGCATCGAAAATGAAAATACTGCATTTAAAAAAACACTAATTAGGATATGATTTTTCATTTTCCCAAATTAGAAGGAAATGACAAGTAAAGAAAACATCTAACAACACGCTAATTTAATCGGAGAGAATTGATGAAAGTACAAATTTTACTTCGAGTGGGTTTTTTTTAAATTCATATTTACATGAACTCGTATTATTATTATGCATAATCATTAATCACTTTGATTGTTATTTATATATACTATCATTGTTATAAAAATTATTCCCTCCATTCCCTTAAAAGTTGTTCATAACTTTTAGGCACTAATATTAAGATTAAAAATATTGATATAGTACATACCGATGTGATTCAGAAAAGTGAAAAAATAATGAGAATAATGTAAAAGATATTGAAAATAATAATTAAGAAGTTAATAGTAGTTTTTGAAAAGGTAAAAAAACAAATGAACAACGGATAGTGGGACGGATGAAAATGACAAAATGAACAACTTATAGTGGGACGGAGGGAGAATTTTTTTTTTTTAAAAATGTATATGCATTTTTTTTATAGGTAAATGTTAGTGGTTAGTAGTTAGAAGTTAGTACACCAAGTCTCTATACACTCATATCTCTAAATCAACCTTATATCTCCCTCCTATTCGTTCTCAAAGGGAATCGAACCCGGGTCACTCACTCAAGTGAGGAGCCCGGTGGCAAGGTGAGCTAACTCACCTGGTTTAAAAATGTATATGCATAATAGTGATAGTAAATATGCATAATCGTGATAGTGTGCACACATAACATTGATAGTTTGACAAGATCGAGTTCACCGTGGACTCAGATTTTTATACAATTTTTTCTCTCGTAGACAAGGGTGCAAATGACGTTTGACGGTCGTCGGATGGTCGAGTGCTGCCAAACGCCTAGACCGTCTAGGCAGTGCCAATATTTTTTTAATTTTTTTATTAATATTAATTTTTTTCTAAACATATATTAATAAAAACATACACTATAGATAAATTATAAATTTAAAACATAGTTAATAACCATCACAAAATATAACAAGTCAACAAAATGTTAAAAATTATAATAATACGACATTGTCCAACTATTAAATGAAATACAAAAAGAGCAAAATAAATAGTACGAATAAATTATGAAGTAGTTCAATTAAATTTTTATTTTTTAGTAATTTAGTAAATTAGTTTTTATTTTTAAATTTTAATTCTAACGTTTAAATTGAAATAAAAATTTAAAAAAAAAAATAATGATCATCTAGGCGATGCCAAGACGGCCGCCAAGACCTTCAAGCGCTTAGCGGTCTCAATGACTGCCATTTATATCTATGCTCGTAATTTAAAAATAAATTTATGATAGGTCTATCATAAAATTAATTTAATTATTAAATAATATAAAATAAATTTATTGAGAGTATAAAAATTTTAAGTAAAAAAATTAATAATTAAAATATAGTATCTCTAATCCAATTTAATACTCCTGACAGAATTCTTGATACTTTTATTAAAAATTTAATATTTTAAAATAATTTTATGAAAAAATTATATCAACAATTCCCGTAAAAAAACTTTTACTTTAAATAGTATTAAGTGGCTACTTGCATCATCAAGATATATAAATACTTTTATATATATCTAGTGTCGAAAAGAGCATGACAATCCTTGATGTTTAACTTCTTTACGAAAAAATAAATAAATGCCAAACTAAAGATCTATCCGAAATCAATTTAAATCTATGAAAAATAAATTAAACATTAAAAATAAAATATGGGAGGACACCTTAATAAGGAAATGCCATTCCTCTAACCATATCATAAAAAAATTATATTATATATTTTTGAGCAAGTATCATGTGCATTCACTCAACAGTTAAAACAGTTTGTACTGAAAAATGAATATTGATTACACTGAAAAGTTGCAGGATTTACATTAAAAAATCGATAATAGTATAAAATTTTCAGTATATTAATCCACAACATTTCAGTATATCAACCTGCAACTTTTCGGTACAAACAATTTTAACTGTTAAGTAAATATACCGTACACCCGTTGCACATGAGATCTTCCCAAGTTTTAAAATTTGATTATGATACAAATATATAAAATATCTTACCATATATGTATGAGGCGATCATATAATTCCTATTCTTATCTAATATGGATCTTGGAATAGTGGCCACAGATTCTTACGTCTCAAAGGGTTATTTATTGTCTTGTCAACATAAATACATGAACGTTATTTTTTTTTAAAGTAAAAAATATGCAAGTTAATGTCTATTCACAAAAATTGAATGTTCGATTTAAATATAAAATAATTATAAAAGTGATACGTCTTAGTTTAAAAAAATATAATTATTATTATTTCAAAAATAAAATTATCCACCAAATTTTTTTTACACTTTTGAATAGTATTTCGAAAGCTTGAACTAATATTGCACGCTAAAATGTGTGTTATTATATAAAATAGAACATGTTATGCATGACATTATTACAGTATTGCACTCATCTATTTTTGCATTCATCAAATTTAAATGGTGTTGTATAATTATAATTACCACCTTCATTTTTGTAATTCCTTCGACGTCCCTTTTTCTCATACAAACATTAATTCTTCTAATTTAATCATGTTTTCGATTTTGATTGTATCAACACAAATTTCGAAAAAATTTATGAATAACTTCTTTAGTAAAGAATAAAAACTTTTAAACTCATGGATATAAGTGCAACATGTTCATTATGCATTTAATTACATTTAGATTATCTGGTTCTTTGTGAAATAATCATTGTAAATAAAAGAAAAAAAAAATGCATCCATACCTAATTATAATTACCACTTTTCATTTTTTAAATATGTGTACTTCACCTCGTTTCACCGTGCTTTTCCACTAACAATCGTAATCAAAGTTTAGATATTGAAACTCTCATATGCATATTGAATATGCTGAGAATGATATTGTATCTCACATTAAACAATAAGATTAGGGTATATCAACTACGTACATCTCCGTCCACGAAAAATAAGCTCAGATATTTGCACGTGGTTTAATACAATATATCGAAAGGTATATGAGATATTGTGAGGTCCAATACGAATAAAGAGAATATATATATTTAGATAGTACGTATGACGCACTTTCCAAAGATATTCTCTTTACTCGTATCGGACCTCACAATATCCCGTAATATCTTCCGACGTATTGCATTAAACCACGTACAAATATCTGAGCGTATTTTTCGTGGACGGAGGAAGTAACTTTTATCAATCATAGTGAATATATACAGTAATGGAGCTAAGAAGACAGTCAAAGATTTGATGGAATCTAGAAATTTTATTTTTAGATACACCAGAGGTCATTTAAAAAATACAAATAAGCATGTCGACGAATTCTACCTTCTTACAAGAAATGTTGTAAGCTTGTTATTGAAGATATTGAAGGGTGATCATGCACTAAAATTTATAATATTAATGCTCTACATTAATCTATGGTTTTGATGAGGTGAGTTGCTTATTTGTGGGTGGATAAATCTGTCATAAAAAATAATTGTTTCAAACAAAATTGATTGTGTAACCAAATTTATCACTATATGCATGCATGGTTACTATGAATACATTTCAATTGACTTGAAAAGTCTTATGAAGACTATGTTATATCACACACAGTTATATTTTCAATCATATTCTTTTCTTAATTATTGTTGTTTAATTAATTTTAATTGTATTATTTTATCATTTTTATAGTCTTAATTTGTTCCTGTAATGTTTTGACCATTAAAGTAAAAAGCTGGGACATCATTATTATATCAAAGTGTAACATTTTAAAAACGAATTGAGTCCAATTTTTTTATTATATTATTTTCTCGGACGGTAAAATTATTCATGTTATATATTGAGCACATCTTAGCAATTCACGGTTCACACACACACACACATATATATATATATTCACCATCAACGTCATAGTTATATATGTGCATCACTTTTATCATATTCATATGGAATAGTTACACTTTTTTTAAGCATATTGTTTGCCATGAGAAGTTAGGAAGGAGAACTAGCTAGCTCGTAAAATGGTACTGGGAGTTACTGACGTCTGATGAGCAAAATGTTGTCTTAATTTGTTACATATTAATATATATTATAATAGGGGGATTAAAGTTTTTGTATCCCTACAACTTGTCATAAATTTGAATTTGGTCTATATGGATTACACATTTTGATATTGGTCCTGTAAGTTTAAGAATATTTTGACTTTGGTCATTTTACAAACTTACGTGACCAAATTCAATTCATGACAAATTGTAGGACTTATAAATCTTTATTGAAAAAAGTGTACAAACTCGAGAAGAGGGGCTGTGACGTCTTATGAGCAAAATGCTACCTTTTTAGGACACTTATCCTAGCTATCTCGACTGAATAATCGACTATATATATGCCACAACCATAAATTATAATGAAAAGTATAAGCTGATTACACTTAAAGTACTGTGTGTCAATTACATTAAAAAATTATGTTATCGAATTTTCAGTATTATCAGCCCACACTTCAGTGCAAATAATCACAATTGTTGAGTGCGTGAATTGTGAACCGGGAGAATATATATATATATATATATATATATATATATGTTTACATACAAGTGCTGTGTTTAAAAAATTAGAAGTATTGAGTTTAAAATTTTGCATTTTGATGTTTTGAGTGGGGGATATCTAAACATATATAGTCCAAATAATCTTAAATGTAAGGGTGGGGTTTAACATCTAAATTGAAGACAATTTCCATTTTAAATATTGAGTAAACCATCTAAGTATGAGATGCTAGAGCATAGTGTAGTATATATAATAATATTGTACTAACTCAGAGGGCTATGTAAATATTTTACAATACTAAAAAACCATTAAATAACATTTTATTTGATCATATTGTCAGTTTGTTTGTATCTATAACTATATAATAACAAAATCTTATTCCTTTTTTGAAACTTATTTAAATTCATAACCTACTTTCTAAAATTATTAACATTATTATTTAATTTAATGATATAATTAGATTTATTTACTCACATTAAATTTTCAAAAAAAGTGACTTTTCAATTCTTTTACAAAATATAAATAATTCTAATTTAACACATAATGACATCATTGTATTTTCAATAAATTATATTTTAATATTTTAACTTATTTTAAAAATAAAATTTCATTAATGTTACTCTAAACTAATTTATTTTATATTCAATTTGCATATATATATACTATTCGGGATCAACCCCAATTTCTAATATAGACCTTTATTTTAAAATATTCAAATTCTAGAAATATATATATATATATATATATAAACACACAATATTGTTATATATTTTTTATTCTAATTTAATTGATAGTGCACATAAATGACTATTTAGTATTTGTAGATGTACGATATAATATTAGTACAAAAGTAGTAGTCCAATTTTTTTACATAATATAACTGTAATTTTAATTTATGTAAAATATATCTATATTTATATATAAAGTAAAAACAATATCATGCAGAATATTTAATTTTATTGAAAATTAATAATTGAAGTAAATACTCCTTCCATCCTAAAATTACTTGCATACTTAATTCCGTATACAAATTAAGTATACATTTTTTAAAAATTATATTATATAATTGTAATTTTAATTATAGTCATATTAATATATATATATATATATATATATATATATATATAAAGTAAAAATAACATATTGCAAAACATTTAACTTTATTGAAAATTAATAATTTAAGTACTACTCATTTCATTCTGAAATTACATGCATACTTGATTATGCACACAAATAAAAAAAAAAATGCACTTTTCTAATAAAGTGATAGCATATGAATAAATATGTGTATATTTTTTAATGTTAATATAAATTAATTTTTTGTTGTTGTGTCAATTAGTATGCAGAAAATTCTAGGACGAATGAAATATGTAATATAATAGAATTATTGTGTTAAATGACATGTATAAAATATAATTAAAATTATCACTGTTATAGTAAGAATAATGATATGTAAACATTAGATTTTTTTTAAGTTTGTGAAAATAAAAAATTGACGATCTCAAAGAATATGTGCAATCACAAGGGATGAATAGATAAGAATTAATATATTAAAATATATTATCAATTAGTATATTATTATTATTTATATTATTGAACTCTCATTTAAATTACAAACATATAAACAATATTGTATTTATAATTATTGAATACAATATTAGTGTATTAGCTACTATATATACTGAAGAAGCAATACCATGCATATTAGAGCTTTTCTTTTGTATGATTATGAAGAGAAGATTTAATAATATTAATTACGGGTTTTCAATACTTTTATTTTTATATAATTTATTATACATAGTGCAAAGTACTATATAAAATTTATTTATGATAATGCTCATAAATTAAATAAGTTAAACCGTTGAAGAATATTATTTTTTATTAGAAATATTAATAATCTCATAAAAGTATTATGAATAGAGATCAATGACATGATATCATATTACTATTCAGAGTATAACTATAAACAATAATTAATATTGTATAATCTTTAAATTATTTATATTTAATATTAAAAATATAATAATGTGATATTTGAATTTAAAATATAAGTATCCATGCATCAAATAATATATTTAAACTAGCTATAAAGTATTTGATTAATAGCATAAAATTTTTAAATAGTGCATGGTTCATAAAATTGAATCTTAATGGTTATATCATAAATCACATTCATATAAAATTTAAAAGATTTGTTTATATTAACAATGTGGTCGACATAACGACTTCGTAAAAATGTGAACATGAGTTGAAATCGAGGAAATATATTATACCGTGCATCGCACGGGTACAATACTAGTATTTATAATTTAAAAATACTTTGTATGTACAATCATCAATCATTAATGTTCAATTTGATTTTTTTTTTTTAAAAGTAAGTTAAGGGGCCCACATACCCTTTACAAGATGACCAGATGCTGACGAAGTTGACCGCCTACTGCCGCCATTACCAACCCTCTTCTCTTCTATCCTTATTTCTTACCACCAACACCTAACATCATTTATTTATTTATTTAAAGATCCTCCTTGCCCCTCAAAATTTATACTAAATCAAGATTCTTGCACAAATATAGAATGAGTAGAATTGGGAATTAAAAAATGATTTGTGGTCCATTGATGAAGGAAATGTTGAAGGGCAAACATCAAGCCAAGATGGAGGGAGCTCACATGGCATAAATTTTTCACGCGTTCCGATAAGATACGTCATTAGTTGTCGGCCGAAAATAAAATGTAAAAGTTTAGATATATCAAACTCTCGTGCATATTAAATATGATGAGAATGATATTGTATCTCACATTTATGCAATGCAATTAGGGCATCTCAACTAATTTTCACTAATCATGATGAATATATATAGGAATGGAGCTTAGTAGACGGTCATAGATTTGATGGAATCTAAAAGTTTTATATTTTCAAAAATAAAAAAACACTAGCGGTCATCAAAGATATATCAATATATAGCATATTGATTAATTTCTTTTTGCGTTCTTGCAAGGAATGCAATAAGCTTGTTATTGAAGATATACAAGGGTGATTATGCACTAAAATTCATAATATTAATGCTCGATAATCTAATTAATGGTTGTCAACAAGATTTAGTTTGGACTATGTATCCAAATTCTCAATACATGATTTTTTCTTTATGGTTACTATAACTACATTTCAATAGACTTGAAGAGTCTTATTAAGATTGAGTAAATTGCACGTTTGGTGCTATGTGAATTTGTACTCAACAAATTTGATCTCATGTACTTTTTGTCATTTTTTTTAGTATATATAGTCTCATGCGTTAAAATAAATTGCACATAGTCCCATGAGAATTTGTGTTCAGCAGATTTGATTCCACATTAATCCATTATTTTTAACATAAAAATCTTATGAGATTATTTATGTTAAAAAAAAGACCAAATTTATGAATACAAATTCTCATGGGATCATTTGTACAATTTACCCTATTAAGATTATAATGTACGCATGCAAATTATTTTTCATATTCTTTTCTTGATATTGTTATTTAAATAATTTTAATTGTATTACCATTAATAGAGTAAAAAGTTGGGATACCATTATTATATCAACATGCAACATTTTTTTAAATGAATTTTGTCCAAATTTTTTATTACAATTATTTTTTTGGTTGGTAAAATTGTACATTTTATATTTTGAGCGTACATCTTAGCAATTAATTCACGATTCACATGCATATAAATCACCATCACCATCTTAGTAATGTGCATCACCGTTATCATAACATCTTGTGACAATTGTGAAAATGAATTTTGCTGATTTTTTTTATAATATTAATTCTCTAACCTGCATAATTTTTACATGCCTTAATCTTATATGCATCTGATACACCGTGCAATTCAAGTTTATTTTTAAAAAATTACGCAAAAAATTATTGAAAAATTACACATGTTATTACTGAAAAGTGTATCTTTAATGGTGTAACTTTTCAGCAATAAATAATATAACTTTTTAAAAATACAATTGAATTGCACGGTGCACCTAATGCATAAAAATCTTACTCTTTTTTTCATATCTTGAGGTGCGTGATTGATCATACTGATAAGTGAACCCCATTGATTTCAATGAATCTTCATTGGCCGAACAATTTTTTATTAAATAATTAAATTCTTGCACCACTAGTCATCAATGACAAATGATTTTTCATAAGCCTTTCATGCATACCAATATTGTATGATAATTATATGTAAAATAATGAGAACGTATTTTAAAAAATAATAATCAAGAAATAAAGAGAAATAGATCAAGGTTTATATATATATATATATATATATATATATATATATCATTCCTAAGATCATTGTAGTCTATGCCCCTCCTCCTAAAACCATTTCCATATTGATCTACAATGTTGAATGCAATATTGTTTCGAATTTTTTAATAGTAATGGTAATAAAATTTAATTTTCTTTGTTTATCGTTATATATATTAAATGAGTATTATTTTCATGATAGTTACATTATTATTGTGCTTTAATTTTTTTAAAAAAAATTAAAAAAAAGTTATTGATTATAGTATGAAATATTGATTGAATATGATGATTATAAAATAAAAAATGGATAATTAAAATGGGAAAATGATTATTTAGAAGAAAATATAATATTAAATACATCTATTGTCTTCAGTAAACTATTGATTGAATCGAAATATTTTCCATCAATTGCCAGTGGGCAGTGGCGTCGTATTTGTATTTGGCTTGAAAGTTCTTGCTCTAACAGTTTTCCACAAGAGTGCTACATATGTTAGGCTGCTTATAAAGAAAAGTAAAAAATTGACTTTTCGTACACATAACATTTCATGATATTATAGGTTGTGGAACTAATACATACACACACATATATATATATACTCCCTATGTTCTTTTACAAATTTTCCATTTTATTATTTTTGTTTCATCTTTCTATAAGCTTTCTATTTCCTTTTTTTTTTCTTGGAAACTATTATTCACATATTTCATTTTTACTTTTATTATTATTTACATCTTCTCATTGTTTTTTATTTTTTTATCATATATTATAACTATTATTTTAACACTTAGTTTTTTTTTATCGATAAATGTTAGTTGTAATTAGTAGTTAGTTCACCAAATCTCGAAACACCCCATTAATTTCTCCAAGCCAACCTTATATATCTCTCATATTCGATGTTAGAGGGAATCAAACCTGGATCACTCACTCATGTCATGTGAGGAGCCCGATGGCCAGGTGAGTTAGCTCACCTGGTTTATTTAACACTTGGCTTAATATGTATGCGTAAAAGCAATGAGAAAATTATATCTAATGTTTTTATAACTGGACCGGTGACCAGACTGGATAAGACACCGGTTCATGATTTATAGAATAGAGAAGGGTGGACGCTTCAACCGTTAAAATAATTTATATTTATTTTTTAATATTTTCTATATTAAATAAAATAAATATCCACTTATAAAAATTAAATAAATACAATATATTCATAAAATAACACAAAAGATAAAATAACTCAATTAAAATAAATTTTCTCTTCTCTCATGATTTCACCGTCGCCTTTGTTCTCTTTTTTTCTCTCAATAATGCACTCATCTATACTAATACCATTAATTCGATACTCAAAAAAATTCATTATCAAAGAGCTCAATCGATCAATTTCCATAAAATGATATAAACCAAATTAGAATTCAATTATCATGTTATCTCAAACACCTAAAACAATAAAGAGATTAGCTCATAGTCCAATCAAAAAAATTCCATGACAATAAAAATACAATAAACTATAAATATAGGAATACTTAAAATAAATATACAGATCACCTCAATAGAGTCAATACAGCTTGTAAATGTAATAATTCTTAAAAATTAATAGAAATGAACTATAAATAAATAAAACTCTAACCATGTGTATTAGTGTGTAGAGTGTATATTTATATAGGGGGAGAAAGGGTTGAGTTAAGCAGAGGTGGTCAATTTCTGGAGTCCATAGTGGAGAGCGAATGTTTTAAAAGTGGGAGGAGCGTAAGTTGATCCGGTCATCTTAAAATTTTTTATTGGATCGGGTTCGATCGGGTCTAATTATTTTTAAAGCAGTTGAACCGGTGTGACATCATAAATATATAATTATAAATATTTTTCAAATAAAATTATATATCTTATTATAAATTTTATTAAAAAAATAAATTATTAAAGTTAATTATTATATTGGAGGAGGGTTGAGACTTAGAGTTGTGTTTCCAGAAAGTGAAACTATATCTATTATCTAGGGTGGTTATGAATTAAAGTTAGATATTATATTATTAAATTATAGTTAATATATATATTATATATAATTAATTTAGTTAATTCTGTGTAAAAAAGACCATTTAATTGAAAATTTTGTCTGAGCGTCGTTTAGGCCGGTCCAACGAGCGACTGGTCCAACCCGAGTTTTGCCGCTTTTGAGTGCTTTTCAAACGTTTTTAAAAATATTCGATCCAACTTACTAAAGCGATCGGACCGGTCTGACCGGCCGGTTCGATCAACTTTTTAAAACACATGTGGTGGGATGAAGACCAGACTCTTCTTCCTTGCATTAACTCTTTTTTAATTCTCACAGGTAAATGGGCTCAACTTTGGGCTTCCTTTTCTTGGATTTCAACATGCATACTTTAGGCCTTCAATTTAATTAAATACATTGGCCACAAATCCTATAAATTGGTGAAATTATTTTTCTTCCGGTCTACGTTCTTCACGATTCATTCCATGTATTTGCTTCTCAATTTTCACATTTTTTCTATAAATTAAATAGCAAATACTGTTGACAACGATTAAACAAAAACAATTAAATTAATATAAGTAAATACAAAAAATCTACAAATCAAATTAAGATTAAGTTTAGACTCGAAGAGAAGAATTAATGGGATCATTAGAGATTGTATCAGATATAATTGTTTGATTCATAATAAATTCTTTGTAATATTTATTTTTATGTAATTAATAAAAAATATTAATTAGCTGAGAAAATTTGCTTGTTGCAATAATATTATCTAATGAAAATAAGTAACACCATTTTATTTTAAATTGTACAGTAAATTAATTCTAAAAAACTTACTCTTTATTGATTCATATAAACTTGAATCAAGCAACCGAAAATTCAATTAGCACAAACCAGATATAATTCACTAGAAAATAACTTATAATATCCTTTATATATCCTTCAATTTATTATTTAGTAAAAATAATTAAAATACATTTAAAATTAATAATATTTAATAAAATGATTTTTACTCTTCAAAGTATTTCATACTTCACCCCGATAAAAATATCTATATTTGTCTACTCTCATTATTGATCTCTGAAAAAATACATTCCAGCGCACCAATCATATCATTATGCAATTTTAATTCATAAATTTTAAGCAAGCTAACTTTTATTTTGCGAAAACAATTTGTACTGAAGAGTACTAATAATATTCATCGTGCAAATGTATTAAAATTTTGGGTCAATAATATTATGCAATAATTATTATAAATTTTGTTGACCTCAACTTTTGATACTCTGGATGAATATTTTGATACATTTAACTAAATATTTAATATTTTAAAACAGTTTCTTGATCAGCTTATATATTATGAATTGTTTTCATATAAAATTCACTCTAAAAAATTATTCCACTTATGTGTGAAATTAAAAAACTAATACCCCATCCGTCCCAAATATATAGATTTATTTATTTGCACGTGGTTTAATGCAATATATTAGAGGGTATTATGAGATATTGTGAAGTACGTCTACGAATAAAATGATTGATTATGGAAAGAAGGCAAACATACTTTTCATAAATTAACAATCATTTCATTCGTAAACGGGTATGACAATATCTCGTAATACCCTCCAACATATTGCATAAAATTACGTGCAAACAAAGAATTCTATATATATTTGAGAAACAAATGTGAAGTAGTAGTGGGGCGGTGGGGTAGAGAAATAGTAATAGCATCCATGATTAATCACAAGAAATAATCACATGTGAATACAAATATTGTAAATTTTCACATTAATATGTAATGCATAGGCAGCATGCATTAGCAAATCCGTGACTACGACTCTAAGAGGTCCCATTTCTGATAGGAGAGAGAGAGGGAGAGAGACAGGAGAGAGATTTTCTGATAGGAGAGAGAGAGGGGGAGAGAGACAGGAGAGAGATTTCCCTCTTAAGATTCTAACTTTATGCTCCCTTCGTCCCAACATTTTCTTTATAGGTGGAGTTTCACGCATATTAAGAAAAAGTGAAATATGTGATCGAGTGTGAAGTTAAATAATAAAATATAAAAAAGTGTACTTTATTGACTTTTGTGAGTGTAAGTTGTTTCCTTTTTTAGGGTGTGAAGAAAGAGTTGGGTATCCATATAAGGAAAGTGTGAAATTTATCTTGGGACAGAGGGAGTATCTGATATGAGTGACGAGAAGAGGATACGAATATCATATACTCCCTCCCTCCACGATAAATGGTCTTGTTATTTTGCACGTAGTTTAATGCAATATGTCGAAGAGTATTATGAGATATTGTGAGATTCGATTACGAATTTAAAAATTGTATATGAAAAGTATACTTGTATATTTTTTCATACACAATTTTTAAATTTGTAAACGAACCTCACAATACCTCATAATATTTTTCGACATATTGCATTAAACAACGTGCAAAATCAGTATCACCCAAGTATTACGTTTTTTCGTCCATAAAAAGTAGAATGAATAATTTTTTTTCTTTGTTATATATCCAATCAATTCTTAGTTACTCTATATTTTATTAACTATATTCTCATAAATAATTACTCATTCCATTCACTGAATATGTATATTATTGTGTTTATACAAATTTTAAGAAAAAAAGTATATAAAATAAAAATATTGAGAATGTATTATGAGGTCCATTTATAAATATAATAATTAGTTGTGAGAGTGATATGGTTCCCATAAAAGTAAAATGCACATTTTTTATGGACAGACAAAAAAAAAAAAACAGTACATAAATTTAGTGGACGGAGGAGGGAGTACTTAATTTATAAATGGACCACCTGATACTTATAATACACATATTTTATTTATATTTTAAAAAAAATTATTCAAAAATGAACATAATTTTTGTGGATGGATGTTGAATAATATTATGTTGTTACAGTGTAGATTACTAGTGTTTGTTTTAGGATGAACCCATTTGGATGGTGAAAAAAGGTGGACGTGGCACATCCTTTAAATAACATATTTTTATTTATTTTGAGTTGAATGTGGTAAAAATATATATATAATTTTTTATATTAGTTAGTGGGGCAATGATTACGGAGAAATTATGAAAAAAATAGTTGGTATCAATAGTTACATTTTGTGATATCAATAAATATCTTGAAATATAAAGTTTATACTATGAATAAGTGTTACGAGATTACTATTAATATGTATTTGGATGAAGAATGAAGGTGTGCAAATCCAAAAAAAAATAATTAACTGGAATGGGGAAATTTTGTTTTTTCATCCAAATGTGCATATCTATAAAACAACCACAGTCTAAATAATATCCAAATATTTACTTTTTACAAGTAATAATATTAATTTTTATATAAATAATATTAACTCTTACAAGAAATAGTAGATGTAGATTGGTATATATATGGTGTACATAATATTTTATCTTTCAAAAATTTTAAATAGTGTATTTCACTTTATGCTTTAATAGTGATATAAAACATAATTTAGAGATATTTTTATATGTAAAATTATTGCTAGATAAAACTAATTTACACAAGATTTTATAGTGATACCACTATAAATATTAAAATAGATAAATCAAATCGAAGGAAACAGACAAGAACAGAGACACTAAAAAAATTCACATATTAGCGATCAAATTAAATCACTGATCGTCGGTAAATCGATCTCTAATCGGTGGTATTAGTGATCGATTAGCGATAGATATTAGTGTTCGATCAACTGATAAAATTTAACAATCGATTAGTAACTGCTTTAACTATTGATCACTGACTAGCGATCTATATCAACAACTACTTGTACTAAGAACATCGAACAATATCATTTCTATAAAATTTACGATCGAAGGTGGTCACAATTTTCAAAATAAAATTAACGATGACAACAAAGCAGTCACTAATGCACAGTGGTATGACTGGTCGTTAGCAATAATGATCCAAGTTTGACTTTGACGAATTTGCGATTATCTATGTTGTTGTTAATATCAAGATTAAAGTAGTGATCACCTCTAGGCGACCGCTAATCATCAGCCTTGACATGGATAGTTGGACAATGATAATACAATTTGATTTGAATATTTTGCAACCGCTTAGGTTGTCGCAAATAATAGAGTCAATTGCTATTTTTGGATTGTAGAACAAAATTTATTCTTCATTCCTCCAATATTTTTTTTGAAATAAAAGTTGGTTTTCCTCCATTTAAACTTAACAGATGTCATTTTGAAGTGGTGATAGCAATTGAATGAGTCTATATTATATTGTGCTCGTTACTTCAGTTTCATGTGTTTTCACACTTTATCGTTCAAACATCTTGTTGTATATAATTTTATTTTTGGTAAATATTGTTAGATAAAGACTTTAGTTTACTTATTTGATAAGTTCTGTATAATTATATATCGTTATATTGTGTTTATGTAAAAAATAAATATGGATATATTTAATTTTAGTCAAAATTTTGCTCAAATTTTTTTCGAATTAACATGTAATGCACATATAATTAATTAATTTAGTGTGATTGATATATGATTATTATTAGTGATGTAAATGACGATCGTCGAGACCGTCTAGGCGGCCGCCTAAGTGCATGACGACACTCGGCCACGACGCCAAGATCAAATCGCCGAGAAAAATTGATCAACACATATTTTCGCCCACACCCTCTCTCTCCCTCTCCCTCCCTCCCTCCCACGCAAAACTGCCACCCACCACTAAACCCACGACCAATTTACGGCCACACCAAAGATCTATGGCCCCCCGATGTGAAGCCCGACGATTTAGACGCCCCAATCACATGCACGAAGATCTGAAGATGACATCACACGAGACCACTGTCTCACTGCCAGAAATATTGAATTTACAAAAAAAGAAAATCTATATAAATGAATTTAAAATAAAAAAAAAGAATTTATTTGATATATTTTTTAAAAATGTGATTCAGTTTGGACTTATATATAGTGTATAAGACAGAATGAAAAAAATAAATGTCCGAGTGGAACACCTTTTTTCCAAACAACCATAAAATTCAAAAATTTAGCTGACAGCTTCAATATCTTGATTTATTCAGATCATGATCGTCTTTAATATTTTAGACCCTCTAGGCGGTCGTTGTTCCATCAAAAGACGGTCGCTAATATTAGTCACACGTGTTTTAGTGATCGGCTCATATCGATCACAAATCTGTTTTAGAATCTATTTTTTTTTTTTTATTAAAATCGATTGTTAATCCATGGTGTTTTTTTTTTTTTTTAGTGAGTGAGTGAGTTTTCTAACGCTCCAACTTTGTTTACTCACAGAAGACAGAAGCCACCTTCTAACACTGATGACCATGCCACATATACTAAAGATCATGTGAACTTATTTTGGACTCTTTCCTACTTTATTTTGTTATTTTGAATTTATGCTTTTCTTTTATTAACCTTTTGTGGTTGGTTCTTGCGTTTGCTTTTTGGGTTTGCGACTTGTGACATTACAATCATTTACAAACAAATATAAGAAATAAAATACACAGTTTTTTCCTACCAAGCTGTCCCACCACTTAAACTTGGCTGCTTCTCAACCAAAAATAAATATATATACATATATATACAATATAGGTAGCCACATTTAAAATAAAAGAATCTCAGAAATTCCTTTTTTTTAATAATATTTATTCTGTTTCATATAAAATACAATTAATTCTTTTTGTAGTGAGTGCAGTTTGCTCTAGTGATTCTAAATTAATGATCGGCAGAGTTTGCTCACATTTTCAATGTCTCTGGTGCTTACTTTTTTTTTTTCTTAATAAAAAAATTGTCCTCTTCTACATAATTCGTACTTATTTTATCAATATAATTAAACCCATAATTTAATCTGTAAAATTATACTAATTAATTCCATTTCCAAACATCACTTTTAATTATTATTTTTTGTAAGTGATGCTTTTTTTTGAGTGACAAAAATATCCCGATGACCACGTCATGAAACAGCTCGAACTAACCAAATTACAAAAAATGAAAAAAAAAAGTCATAATTACAAATATTATAAATATATTTGCAATCTTTTTCACACAAACATCTCCATGGATTATTTTAATACACTATGCCATAATGAGTAATGATAAACAAATAATACTTAGACGACTGTTTGCAATTTATAATGGACTCACTTTAAAAAAATAATAATAATGAGCAAAATTTTGAAAGATAATTAATTCGGTAAATATTTATGATAAAATAAAACAATTTATTGTTTTGTGTGTAGTGTGAATCCAAAATATAATAAAAATTATGTAAATATGTGTGGTTGTAATTTATAGGGTCTCCATTTTGTAAATTGCACATAGGTGTGTTTGCAAGAGATTTAAAAAATGTAGAATCACTTTTTTTTGGGAAAAGTTGGGTTTCACCAACTTCCCAAAAAAAGTGATTCTTCACTTTTTTAATCATTTACAAACACACCCATAATCTCCTTCTGTTTAATTTTTTTCTTTTGAAAAAACAAGTTAACGATTTTAACAATTTTTTCTATTTTTCGTTACATCTCTCATGGTTGGTCTAACCTTCAGTATTTGAAAAAATAAGAAAATAAATAATACTGTTAACTTATTTCTAATTAAAAAAAATAAAAATTTACTTTATTTAGTAAACCACAGCGAGATTTCTTATACTCCCTCCGTCCACGATAAATGGTCCACGTTGCCTTAAATAGTCGTCCACAATAAATGGTCTACTTACTTAAAATGGAAAACTTACAATCATTATTTTTATTTTTTATACACATATACTCACTTTTACACATCACATCAAGTACTTTTTTAATAATTAAATATTTCTTTTATACTAATACACTCACTTTTACACATCAACATCTATTTTTCTTAATAACCGTGCACAGCAAGGGTAGTCCAATTTTCATGGACGGAGGGAGTAATTTTTATACCATAACACAACTTTTTGCAATTATAAGAATTTAATTTTTAGTTGCAAATATATTTGCAGGATACATGAATAAAATATGGAAAAGTACAAAATGGTTCAACAAATTCACACAAATTACATATTAGTTCAGTGAAAAAAAAACATTTCCGTTCAAGAAAAAAACTTTCGTGCACATATTTTTGAACCAATATATAAAGCACCCTAAAATGTGTGCAAACAATTACGGGATAGACGGAGAAAAGTAGTACATGAAATTGATAAGTTCATATGCTTCCAGAATCCCCGGAATAAAGCTGAATAATTCACACGTACATATATTTCATTCATTCATGTGAACAAAAAGACCTGGTTCATCCATGGCAAAACAAACAATTTTCCCCTTCTTCATCATCATCATCTTCTTCTTCCTCCATTGTTCAAACCAGCTGCAAATTTCTCAGTACCAGGCTCTCATGAGAATACAACAGCAGCTGAATTTACCACAAGAGCTAAGCATCTGGAGAGAGAATCAAGACTTTTGCAACTCTGAATCATCACAGTTTCTCTCTCTTGCCTGCTATGATGAAAACATCACTCAGCTCCACATTACTGGTAACTACTGGTTCCCTCATCTGAGCCAAGATCTTTCAACTGCTTCATTGTTTTCCAACATTGCTAATCTCCCTAATCTAAAGGTCTTATCTTTAGTTTCATTAGGCCTTAAAGGCCCATTGCCATCAAACATTGCAGCTTTAGCTTCTCTGGAAATCCTTAACATGAGTTCTAATTCCTTAGATGGTGCTATTCCCAGAGAAATTTCATCTCTGAAAAATTTGCAGACTCTCATTTTGGATCATAATAGTTTCCATGGAGAGATTCCTAGTTGGATAGGCTCTTTGCCAATGTTGAGGGTGTTGAGTTTGAAGAACAATTCGATTGCGGGTTCTCTGCCGAATTCGATTTCGAATATGATAAACCTTAGAACCCTTGTGCTGTCTGGCAATAATTTGTCCGGGGAAGTTGTTGATCTTCATAGATTGAGGAGCTTGCAAGTTCTTGATTTGGGAAAGAACAATCTTGGACCTCTGTTTCCTAGGATTCCCACCAAGCTGGTTTCTTTAGTTTTGAGGAAGAACAGGTTTCATGGGGGGGTGCCAGATGAGTTGAGTTCCTGTTACCAGCTTCAGATGATAGACATTTCCCTGAATGAGTTTGTGGGCCCATTTTCGCCTTCAATTCTCACTCTTCCTTCTCTCACTTACTTGGACATTGGTGGGAACAAGTTCACTGGAAAGATGCTGCAAAACATGTCTTGTAATGCACAGCTGAGATTTGTGAATTTGTCACAGAATAGATTGACAGGGGACTTGCCTGATTGTTTAAAATCTAGTTATGGAAGCAGGGGTGTCTTTGTCCTTTATAGTGGGAACTGTTTCTCTGGGGTGCAGAGGAATCAGCATCCTTCCACTTTTTGTCATAGTGAAGCTTTAGCTGTAGGAATCACGCCGAGAAAGGAGAAAAGAAGCTCAGGTGGGGTTGTTCTTGCGTCGAGCATGGTTGGGGGGATTGTCGGGGTAGTGGCGCTTGTTGGTTTGGCTTTCTTGTTTGTGAAGAAGAATCGCAGTATGAGTAGAGTCCCGAGCCCAAGATTGGTCGTCGAGAAGGTGTCGCCTGCGTACACGCTTCAGCTTCTCAAAGATGCAAGTAAGCTCGTTTATATACATGTTAAATTCTTGCAAGAATTGAGTGTTTTATCAGCAGTTCATAGTGATCTCAAGAAGAATAATAACCCATGAAATCAAATATTTTTCGAATAGTAATACTTCTTATGCTAAAAGACATTACTTAGACAAAGATAGCTCACATAAACTAGGTTCACAAGAGACCTACTCGTGTGTTTAGTGATTGCAAATGGATGAGACAGGGTACATATCTGAGACGATGAAGATGGGAGCGCTCGGCTTTCCAACGTATAGGACGTATGTACTGGATGAGCTTAAGGAGGCTACTGATAACTTCAATGAAATGAGGCTGATTGGTGAAGGTTCTTATGGTCAGGTATCCATATATGTATATAAGTAATCTTGTATCTATACATTTTTGTAATGGAAGTGCAAATATGAAGTGTAATGTATAATGTAATTACGTTATCAGGTGTACAAAGGGTTGCTGACAGATGGGAGCGACATAGCAATACGAAGCTTGAAGGCGAAAAGAAAATACGCTGTCCAAACTTACACACATCAACTCGAGTTGATTGCTAGACTTAGACATTGCCATCTGGTAAGTGCAGTTGGGCACTGCTTCGAGTGCCATCAGGACGATTCTTCTGTTAGCAGAATATTTCTTGTGTTCGAGTACGTGCCAAACGGGACACTCAGATCATGCGTATCAGGTATTACTGAAGAACTATGTATAGTATTTCATCAACATATCAACAACAGATTTATGAGTTTCTTGCTAAAGGTGTAAGCAATTGATTCTTGATTCAAACTAATATTTAGTTCAACAGATGGACAATCAGGACAGAAGTTCACCTGGGCACAAAGAATATCAGCTGGGATTGGAGTTGCCAGAGGAATCCAGTTTCTTCATACAGGGATTGTACCCGGTGTGTACTCGAATCGTTTGAAAATAACCGACATTCTGCTGGACAACGAGCTCCATGTGAAAATCAAGAAATATAATCTACCTCTGTTGACAGAGAACAGGAAGTCGGTAAGTGACAATCTTGTATCGCGTTTCATTACATGAAATCCATTATCAATGTGCTGAATGATCTCTTCTTGAGAATCTATTCAGGGTGGAATGGAGATCTTACCTTCTCAATCGAAGGGAAAGTTTGGATCAATGTGAGTACATCAATTCTTACTCATGCACTATTTCTCACTTCAGTTCTTGCAAATAATGTGCTTATATATCCTTATCTAAACAGGTTGAACTGTGAGGAGAAAAACGACGTCTACGACTTTGGAGTGATCTTACTTGAGATGATTGTTGGGAGGACAATCAACCATCCAAACGATGTTAATATTTCCAGGGACATTGTAAGTACACAAATACCTTAAACTTGAACATGAATCTGTTAATTGTCATCTCATCCATCTTTCTTTTCATCCCGTTGACAGCTATCCGTGAGCCTAGCAGCAGACAGTAGAGCTCGAAGGAGCATTGTGGATCCAGCAGTTCAAAAAGAATGCTCGGACGAATCAGTCAAGACTCTGATTGAGCTGTGCGTCAGATGTTTATCCAACGAGCCGCATGAGAGGCCATCTGTGGAGGATGTTATCTGGAACTTGCAGTTTGCTGCTCAGGTTCAGGATATGACGAATCATGAATCGAGCAGCAATCAAGATTCCCCAGCTTATAATCAGACAGCCTGAGTGGATTTTTACTCATTTATGCAGATTTTAGACCATCTTCATGAGCAAGAAACTATGTACAATGAATTGCATATGTACAGAAATTAGGGTTTGAATATCAGTGGTGAACTGGTGATGCAAGAATGAGAAAAGGATGATAAATTTGCATCGTCAATTTGTTAATGTTAATCCAGTAATACATAATAGAAACCCAACTGAAACTACAAGCTTGAAAGTCTCATTCAAATCATTAAAGCAAGCATAGAAACTCCCACGAATCACTTAAAACTGCTCAAGAAAGTGTAGATGTGTTCATTGATCTCATCTGACCTTTCTTGATTAATAAAGTGAGCAGCACCTCCGAGCACGATGACTTCCTCCAACAATGGCACAAATTGCTTGAGCCCACCTTCATGTATATATTCATTGCATCCTGGAATATGATAACTTGGGTCTAACTCACCCACGATGAACTTTGTTGGCACTTTCACTTGAGCTCCGGTCCAGGGCGCATCCAGTTCCCAGTTTCTACAAATAGCAACAATACAGGTACAGGAACTTAGAGTTACATATCTGAATGAGAGCATCACCATTTGATTTTGATAAGGAATGAAACCATGTTCACATTCAAAAATCAAAAGCCATAAGAGCACTCACAAGCCAAATGCTCGATAGTAATTTAATCCTCCGGTGAAGCCAGTCTGGTTGAATTTCGTTACGTAATAATCAAGTTCATCTTCTGTTAACCAAGGTGCCCTTTCAGCAAAATACCCGAACCCTTTACCCTTTGGAAAATACCATGGACCAGGAGTGCGGAATGCAAAGATATTCTTGAGAACTTCCTTGAATCCAATCTTTTCAAACTCAGCTTCTATATCACCAGATTCCTGCAGCAGAGATAAACAATATGTCCCTCAGATTAATATTTTATTGGGTAAGAACACAAAAGGAAAATATTAACGTTGGGATTTCTCTACTACTTTGGTTCCATATCTACATTGCTTAGATGACATAAAAATATTGCCTAGCATTAAAAAATTGTAGGCCTCTTTAGCTATAGAAACACTTTGCCTTTTAAAAAATAACATTCAGTTCAAGCACATTTCAAAATGATAACCAAGATTCTTCTCATCTGGTAATTTTAAACCTCTTTAAAGAATATTCAAAGTAGTAGACTTCCATCGAGCTGGAACATAGAAGAAAAAAAGAAATAAATGAATGTTAATGAGAATAAAAAATGATCAATTCACCTTACTCATACTCATTACCTCATTCATCATTATTTGTCAATTACTCCAATCAACCAACAACTTTCTCCCCATGTAACCATTTCTCATTCTCATTGTAATTCAATATTCAGTGATTCGTCTTTCATTCCAATTGAAGAATTTGAATCGAACACCCCCATAAACATTTTTTTTTTCTTTATGCCGAAATTCAAGAAACATATCACAAACAGGGCAATGGTTGTACAACTCAAACTCAAAAGGAAATAATTTAAGCTTACACAAATCATCAAAAAAAAAAAAAAAAAAAGAAAAAAGGATGAGCTGGAACAGAGAGTGTTATATTAGACAACGGGTTGTGATGGATCAAAATCTATTAATCTCACTAGCTCCATAGCAGAAAAATACAACAAAGCACATCACAGAAAAAACCAAGATATATATATTTAGGATAAACCAAGTTAGAAGATATCCCCACCTGAAATCTGCAGATATAATGATCATCTCCATATAAGCTTCGGAAAAAGTCGACGGGCTTATTTGAGGATTCCTAGGGAAGAAGGCAACACCCAAATTCACTAAAGCCCTGACTCTATCAGGCCTGTACAAGCACAATTGCCAAGCAACGGAAGCACCCCAGTCATGCCCAACAACAAACACCTGGTGCTGATTCGAAGCTATGGCGTCCAGGAGCGCGATCATGTCGCCGACCAAGTGGAGCAAGGTGAACTTTGACGGATCTTCCCGTGGTGTCGCCGTAGCCCCTCATGTCCGGCGCCACCGCGCGGAAACCACGCGCCGCCATGAACGGCAGCTGGTGGCGCCAGGAGTACCAGAGCTCGGGGAAGCCGTGGATGAAGAGGACTAATGGGCCTTCGCCGACCTCAGCCACGTGCACATTCAGGCCATTGACGGGTATCATCCTGTGCTCGATCTCCTCCATTGTCGGTGAAATTAAAATATAAATTCATTAGAAAATAGGGAATCATGTTTGAATTATCTCAAAACTATCGTAGAACAATCGAAGTGATGGTTTGAAGTCAAGAATGGACGTTCATTTTTCTTCTTCAATCACGTATACGTGTTAGTAACTAACTATTTACCGCGCTACCGCCGTTATTTATTTTTAAAGAATTATATAATTTATTATTAAAAAGTTACACAAATTATTACTGAAAAGTTATACTATGAAAGATACACTTTTTAATAATAACATGTGTAATTTTTCAATAGAATTTTATGTAACTTTTAAAATATAAACTTAAGTTGCACCGTGTAATTGGTGCATATGAGACTAATCCATATTTTTAAAATAGAGTTTGCATAAATTTAAGTTCAAGCTTACCTAAACAAAAAAAATGGTTGATGTGAATTTACGTTTACACATCTATATACCAAGGGTGAATAAGTGATATGCTGTCAGTTTCTTGAACGTTTTCAGTTGCCAATAAATTTAATTTTTGTAGTTTTCTGTTTCTATTAATTTGCAATATGCGTATCAATTAGGGTTTTTACTTGTGTTCAATATGTGTAATTTTGGTAATATACGTGTCATTGTGAAATTACTTGGTTCAACCTCCCCTTTAAAATAATATCATGATAAACTTATCATGAAATAATTTCATATAAAATCTACTCTTTTCAGTATATTAAACACTTATACCAAATACAAATAAATACTACCAATTGACGAGAATAACTACAAATTAAATTCACAATATATATATTTTATTTATATATATATATATATATATAATTTCAATTTTTTCGGGACAAATAACTGGACGAATCGAAAAAAAATTCAGTTATAAAAAATTTAAACCGAAATGGCCAAGCTAAGTTGACCAAAAATTTTGGGTTCAGAAATTCGATTTTGCAGTTCAACAACCGATTCCAGAATCAGTCTTGTATACAGTATACCCTGATAAAGCCAAGTATACATACAGTAGATTATTAACCTTTTTATGCAAACAACTGCCAAATGATTGTTGACATTCTAAAATAAAAAATTCAACACAAAATTAAGGCAGCAGAATGAGAACTTGTCCGCTTATTTATTAATAGAGTTATAAATGAAGGTTGTTGACCCCACGTACAAAATCACAGTTCAAACCCGAGACAATTGTACAACAGCAACTCATAAGAGAGCAACAAATTAGATGAAACGATAAGGCATCTTTTCCTGTTTCACTGAAAAGATAGAAGAATCGAGACCAGTCGACACTCATCTGAGATTAGATACTCGTCTAGCTTCAATGTCTTGTAGCCTGAGAGTTACAGCTCTCTTGTGTGCATCGAGCCCCTCGATTTCAGCCATAGTTGCTACATAAGGCCCGAGCTTCTTTAGCCCTTCTTCGGTCAATGATTGAACTGTAATGTACTTCAAGAATGAGTCCAAAGACACCCCACCGTACATTCTTGCATATCCGTAAGTTGGAAGAACATGATTGGTGCCGCTTGCATAATCTCCTACACTCTCAGGTGTCCACTCACCCAAAAATACAGAACCTGCAGTCAAGTTTAAGTCAAACTGCATGCAATTGAGAAAAATGTAAATCAATTCTGAAAGTGGAACAGTATTTACACATCTGTAATACTCTTAAGCACAAAATAAAACAAACTTGCTATTGAACGAAAGAAAGAAAAATGAAGAAAAATCTATCTGCAAAAAATCAATTAGTGCATGTCAGATAGTGATAGGGGGCATTTGGTTCAAATTCTTCAATGGACATGGTAATGGGAGTGAATTACAACATTAATGATGGTTAGATTGCTAGTGTATTTTCTCTAACTTTGAAATAAGTTGAGAAATAAAACGAGCATTGGCTAAAGAACAGTGGAATGGTTGAGGAAGAAATGATTACAGTTGAAGAGCTAGTTAATCAAAATGTGTTACCTCGTACAAAGTACAACGAAAGTGAATGAATCATTTTTTTAATTTACATTAACCGTCACTATTACACTATATTCATTCCATTTCCATTCCAATTGAAAAATGATAAACCAAGCATCAGCATTGTGGCGGGGGGTGGGGGTGGTAAAACTGATGCAATTGGAGAATTCCATAATGATCCAGAAATGGATAATCAGCCATAAAGTAATTTTGAAAGCACTAGGACAACAATGGCAAAACCCAGAAGATGCAGAGAAAAGAGTGTGCATAATGATAACCTGCATTCTCGACGAAGGATTCCCACTTCTCGGCATCTTTCACGTTGATTATTAAATGCTCGGGTGCATACAAGTTTGAAAAGGAAATAGCCTACGAATTCCAAATATAGTTGCAGTTTTAGAACAAAATGTAAGAAATTTAAAATCAAGTAAGAAATTATTAAGACACAGCTGTCCATGGGCACATATGCACTAAAGAGAGAACAATATTTTCTTCATTGAAAACAAAATATTCTCATATTTTCACACGCAAGTCCAAAATTCAAACCTCAACCATGTCGCGTGCATGAACAATAAAGCTGTGACTTAGGGCCTTCGCAGCAAAGCTGCCCCGCGGAAGGCTATTGCATTGCTTGTTAATTTGATCCTCAATTGCAGTTATATCCACACCGTCTCCAGTAACTACAAGAACAACTTGACTATCTGGACCATGCTCAGCCTGAAATTGGGGATATGGTCTTTTGATATAAGATAAGAAACATAACAGAACACCTCCAGGAAAAGCATTCATGCACATATTAAGAAACAAACAATAGTTTTGCCAAAAATAACATCATGACTATATGAATACATTGATGAAAAGGGTAATATATAGCTGGAAGTGTAAATTCCATGGAAGGGCGGGCACCTGTGATAGCAAATCGGCAGCTATGTGAACTGGGTTGGCATGCTTATCAGCAATGACAAGCACTTCCGAGGGTCCAGCAGGCATGTCTATTGAAATCATAGCTTCACTGTTCTATTCGGAAGAAGTAATAATTAGACAAAAATAGTTAATGATAAAATGAGTATTTTGATCAATTGTAATTCATGGATTATACCTGGAGAATCATTTTTGCAGCTGTGACATACTGATTTCCAGGCCCATATATCTTCTCCACCTGCGGTAATGGTATATAAAATTGTCAATGATAAACAGCAGCAAACGCAAGCAGTCATACAAAACAAATTCATCAGATATATGATTAGATTGATGACTCATTGACTCTGCATTCCATTTTAGACCCTAAAAGACATCCTCTACGGCAGTAAAGAAACCATGTTCCAGTCCATTGATAGATTAGATGACAAGCATTTAACATGTTAAATAGATCACACCATCTCATTTCTAAGTAGGAAGAAAGAAACCAAAAAGGTCATATGTAAGTTCTCGTGAATCCACAGATGAAAAAAAAAAGCCACTAACTGATCTGTTAACAGAAAATGACAAATATAATCTTCAACCTGGAATAATGAGAAAGCTGCAGGAATGATTAAATTAATTACTTTTACAACTTCCTGGGCGATATTTCAAATAATGTGAAAAGTGGGGGAAGAAATAAATTTATTGCTTAAAATCATCAATAGCTCCATATATGATAGATACATGTGGACTGTACCATATACTTATTTAATAAGTGCCAAAAGTGGGTACACGTGATGCGTTATTGTAAACCACATAGTAGATAAGTGTTCCACAAAGAAAACAAACAAGGCGACAAACGAAAAACAACATGAAGAAATCAATAAGAAAAGGTTGAAACAAGATGAGAAAATGAAGACTTTGTCTTTTACCAATACGAAACACTTCACTAGCTTCCTTGTATATTTATTCTTCTTTATTGTTTCATGAGGAAGGCCACTTTCAAGGAGACCTTATACTTCAATTACCAAGATTTCGCAAATTCATAAATTCTTTTAAAGACTACAAGAAAGTGAATTTTATCTGAACAAAGCAATTTCATGCTGGCAAAAGAATGTCAATCCATAGCGCATAAGGTCATTGCCAATACAGTAGATGACTAACTGATTATTTTAAACACACATGAACATGTATGATGCATGTATGTTCTATAGGCAGGTGATCAGATAATATAGATGGAAATACATAAATAGAGAAGATGCACATTTCCTGGTGGCTACATTCATAGATACAAATAACTGAAGATTTACAACTCATTTGATAAAATTGGAAATATCACAGTAGCTTCATTCATTAGGCGCCTAATCTATCTGCACTTGAGCTTCGACTAATTAAACAGAGGATTGGTTGTCATTCAAATAGGTATGCCAACATAAGTGCATAAAAGATGTAGAACTTAATACCTTAGGGCAAGATTCAGTTCCCCATGCCATAGCTGAAATTGCCTAAAACAGGATTTCAATAAAAAATTTAGGAACATTAGAAAGGTGCTCGCACATACAGAATATAAAGGTTTGCATTTTGACCTGAGCACCTCCTGCTTTAAGAATATGAGTAACACCCGCTTTCTTTGCACAATAGAGGACCTCCTATAAACAGCCAACGGTTGGTGAGCCACAAAAAGAATACATCATATTATTTCAAGATGAGAGTTACCTTACAAATGCTACCATCTTGAGCAGGAGGAGTTGCAAGTACAATCGTTTTGCAGCCAGCAATCTGGGCAGGCTGATTCAGGGCAATGCACATAAGTGAAAGTAAAATTATAGTTTAAATTCAATATTATATAAAACGTAAAAATTGATTTCAAAGTCAACGTACAACTGAAAGCATCAGAGCAGTTGAAGGCAATACAGCGGTGCCACCAGGAACATAAAGACCTACAGATGAAATACTTCGTGCCACTCTTTTACACCTAACACCCTGAAAAAATGGATATAGGTGTCGTGAAAATACAGCAGGAGTGGAAACTACAATAAAGCACAGGACTGCTTACTTCCATGTTCTCGACAGTTTTTTCAACTGGCTTTTGTGCAGCGTGAAAAGCAAAAATGTTACTGTAAGCCACATCAAATGCTTCTTGAACGATTGGGTCAAGCTACTCAAATCAACACAACTAGTTAGAAAAAATCATTTATGATTGAGCAACAAATTCAGGAAACATGATCCAAACACAACCATAAAAGTTATGGCATTAAGTAAAAGAGATATACAACTGGATCTGGAAGGTCATTGACATTCTCCACTATGCTGTCAAGATCAACTTTGTCGAAGCGGACTGTATACCTTTTGCCAAGAAACCAAAAGAAAGAAAAATATCAAAAACTAAAATTTTCAGGAAGATTTAACAAACTCTTCATGTTCTTTAATTTAAAATTTTTGAAGGCCATATCAGAAATTGATCCTGCACCTGACAACACAAGTCCTTCTGTTTTTTGTAAACCTAACTAGCCTGGACTTAGAACACCACACACACCCTAACATAATGAAAGAAAAACTACCAGAGTTATTGTTACTGTGTCCTTCACCTAGATAGTTAATAAAGATTTCCTTCTCAAAATAATTCAGGTATAAGACTGCCCTAATATATTTTCCTGTTACAGTGTACACAATTTTTTTCCTTCCACTACCGACCTTTTAAATCGTGAATAATACTTAATACTTAAAGACTATAATATTTTCCCACTCATCTCAGACAGAATACATTGAAGAAAATAATCATAATAAAGGGGCAAAGAAACACCTACTCCTTAACAGCAGCATCACCTCTACTCCGGATATCATCAACAATGGGTTGGACCTAAGTACATATCAAAGATCACAAAAATCAATCTTGAAGTATTTAAATGGTTAGCTTCACAATAATGGATTCCCCTGATAAGTCGATTTTATAAATACAAGTATCTGAGAAACATTAAGTCTTACCACACTGAAAATAGATGAAAAATCAATTCGAGGACGACTCTTGAGGCTTTCAACCTCAGGTCTAGAGAGATCTGACAGCCTATATGACTTCATTGAACAATTTGTATGACAACGAAATGATCCTATAATAAATAGAATAATAAGATGAGAAAGGGGAAGACATGTCAAATGACTACAAAAAGATATTGTTAATCAATATCACGAAATTGTGACATTTTTAAAATACAATGAAGCTTTAAATTATGAAACTTGCTGTGCTACAATGAAGCAAAAGCTACAGCTTCCTGACTTAGGAATTCAAGTTATTCAACACTAGTTAGCAGGCTATTCACCTATCCAAAAATACAAGTCTTGGCAATTATATTGTTTTGTCATCCCATATACAGTTCTTCAAGAAACATGCATACATAGGTGAAACATTTTCAAAATAGATAGATTTGAGTAGTTTTATTTATTCAAATAAAATTAGAAATATTTTTCAAAGGTTAAGCCGCAACATAAGCAGGGTCATTTCAAATTCAAGATAAGTTGTCTCAAATGACAGTCGAGTACACCCAAAAAGAAGCCAACCAGTTGTTTTTTTCAATCAAAACTACATCTAGTTTCCGGCCTAAAAGAAATAAAATAGTAAATTAAAACGAAAAAGAAGGAAAGAATAACAGTCAGACCTTTAGCCCCCCATTCTCAAAATGTGACCACATTCCGGGCTCACTATATTTACTTTCTTTTTAGCTTGACATTAAACAGAAACATACTATAAGAAAACAATCCCTCATTAAAATAATGAACCTTTATGCCCCCTAATCAAGTAAACTCATATTAGGACCAAATTGACCCCATTTTCAACATGCCAACAAAAAGGATTTGGAAGTTCGTCAAGCACAGTAGTGATAACTTGAGCACACCACAGGAATAATTTGCTAGATAGAGACGAATTGTGAAGAGCGTGTTAAAGGTTTAAAGCTGGTAAGTAATCTACAGTCATGGACGGAAAAGAGAAAACAGAAACACACACGGAATGCACTCTGCTGAGCTTCAAACGATGAACAATTAAACATCAGACAATCAAATTTAATGGAAAATCTTACCCAAATTACTTCTCTGGCAAAATGACGATAAACGTGTGGCAGCAAACAAACCACCGGTCCGATTGAACGAAAGAATTCTACAGTCCATTAACATCAAGCCTTCAATACAATTGAATAATCAATTCGAACTGCTTAAATTTCACGAAACAATTTTGTTAAAAATAAAGAAAAATCAAAGCTTCAATATTCAAAAACATATTAGATGCGAGGTTTTGAGCCTCTCCTGAGAGGTGGAGAAGAGACTAACCGTGTGAGTTACAGAAGAACGAAGTGCGTCAATTACGATTTCGCCCTCAAAGCATGTCAATATAAGGGGGATTTGCAAATATAAAATGGGAAAAATTACATAAAAGATTTTTAAAATGTCCACGGGTATTCCATCAGGATTTTAAAAAATTTAAAAACAATTCACAGCTATTAAATCAGGATTTTAAATGACTTAAAAATAATCTATTGATATTAATTAGAATTTTAAAAGACTTAAAAATAATTCAATGGTATTAAAAAATATAAGAATTTTAAAGGATTGTTGGGTTTAATGGACTTTTAGTGTATTTTATAAATACCAACAATCTCATCAAAACCCCTAGGATTTCGGTTGACTTTTTTAATTAGTGACTTTATTTATCCCCAAATTGATTTATATGTGATTTTTTTATTTTTAAGACCTAAAATATTTTTAACCTTATAATTTTATCCCTGCATTTATATTTAATTTTAGAGCTTATAGATTTTTACGTCCCGTAACTTTGCTCTAATTTGATTTCGATCCTCATAGAATACACATTTTGAAATTAGTCCTGTAAGTTTGAATTTTTTTTTGAATTTGGTCCTTTTATCTGCTATAGCAGGTAACCTAACAGGTAACCCATGATTTTTTTTAATTTCTTTTTTTTTTACTAAACACATGACATATATACAATCATAATTAATTAATAATTAAGCAAACTATAATTAATTTACACGGGACATTTATATACACATACATATATAATATATAGTTATGCATGCATATATCTAGTTTTATAATTAATTAATACTTTATAATATAATAAATACTACACTTAATTTCTTAACAACTATATAATTATAATAATTATACTAATTATATTATTATTAAAAAAATAACAAACATATACAATCACATATACATGGACACACATGTAAAAATTTATATACATCATATATAAACAAAAAAGAAATTAAAAAGAAGATGAAGTGATGAATAATACCTGCATTTGTGAGTTGAATTTTTTTAAGAAGATGAACAGTGCATGTGTGTCTATATACATATATATGTGTGCTATTTTTTAATAATTATATAATTAGTATAATTATTATGATTATATTTCTCACGCCACATGGATTACTTTTAATATATTTTATGAATAATAATTATGTTTTAAATTAAATAAATGTGTTAGAAAAATTTTGGGATGGATTGTGGATCGGGTCGGACTAAAAATTAAAGAACAATGGTTAAACAACCACACATTTTGTTATCACTATAAAAAAATGCATTTTTTGTAACGAATTTATTTATAACCAAATGTTAAATGGTTACAAAAAAATAAGTTATTGTAACAATATTATTTTTTTCGTTACAAAAAATCTTATTTTAAATAACCTTAATATATATATCATTACAAATAGCAAAAATTGGTTACAAATGGTAAATAATATATTATAATAAATTAAAATATATAATATAGGTATATAAAAATCTAAATAATATTTACATGAAGTTATGAAATTGAAATAATACTCAAGTTAAAAATATTATATTATTTAAAAATTAAAGATTAGGTGAAATTTTTATATATCTCATAATTAAAAATAGAAAAATATTCTAACGAGATATTATGACAAAAATATTACCTTTATAGTTTAAAGAATTCTGTATTGTGTTCTCAATAAAATAACTTTTATATCATAATTAAATTAGTTAGTTTTTTTTAAAAGATCTTAATACGTATATAATTTATATATATATATATATATATATTATATTAATGTATATATACACAATATTATATATATATATATCTTAATAAATTTTATAATAAAGCAAAATAATTTAAAAAAGAACCTACACATGTCAAATTTTTGAAATTGTATATGTGTGTTATTTGTTTAATAATTATATAATTATTATAATTAAATAGTTGTTTAGAAATTAAGTGTAGTATTATTATATTATAAAATATTAATTAATTATAAAGCTAGATATATACATACATAGTTATATATGATGTATGTGTGTATATAAATGTCATGTGTAAATTAATTATAGTTTGCTTAATTATTAATTAATTATGATTGTATATATGTCAAGTGTTTAGTAAAAAGAAAAAAGAAATTAAAAAAAAAATCATTGATTAAAATGACCAAATTAAAAAACAATCCAAACTTACTTGACTAATTTCAAAATGTGTATTCCATGAGGACCGAAATCAAACTAGAGCAAAGTTACGGGACGTAAAAATCTATAAACTCTTAATTTTATGGTTACTTTTAGGGATTATAGTTTTATAAGCCCAATAACTTGACACCAATTTGATTTTGGTCCCAATCAATTGTTCATTTTGATTTTGGTCCTATAAGTTTAAAAATATTTTGAAATTGGTCATATTACCTATATTAGCAGGTTACAGAACCGGTCAATGATTATATAGTTCTTTGTTTGACTTTTTATTACTAGTGATATTGATGATTGAGTCTTAATATTTGAGGGGCAATATTTATTTAAATAATTTCTTATAATTATTTTTTAAAAATTCAAAATATAAAAAATTGTTGAAATAATCATAATATTTTCAAATTAGATCAGGTTTTAAGAGTTAAACTGGCATCATGTGCTTTGTTAATAATAATATATAAATAAAATAATCTCAATATTAATCAAGAATTATTTTTCAAAATTTATGATTTATATTTAAAATTTTGAAATTTATAAAAAATACTAATTTCAAATAAAAAAAATATAATACAAATAAGCTATAGAAAAGTATTTAGTTGATTTAAAAAATCAAATAAATTAAAAAATTTTAAACAAATAAATAATGAAAAAATTAACTTAATATATTTTATTATTTATTTATTTGTTTGTTTAACATTTTATTTATTTATTTCATTTTTTATTAAGTTAATTCTTTTATTATTTATTTGTTTAACATTTTTTAATTATGTTATCAAATTTATTTATTTAGTATTTTTTTATAAATTAACTTAATAAATAATAAAGAATTTATTTATTTTATAATATAAATTAAGTTAAGAAATAAATAATAAAAGAATTAACTTAATAAATAATACTAAAAATAAATAAATTTTTAGAAATAATTCTTGATTGATAAATAATACTAAAAATAAATAAATAAATAAGCAAAGAATTAACTTAATATATTTTATTATTTATTTAGTTGAGGAGGATGATTATTAGATGAAAAGAGAGTAATAAAATATAATAATTATATGTTATCTTATTTAGAAAAATAATATTATATATTTCTTAATCTCTTTAACCATATTATTATTACTATACATTTCCAACTAAAAAAATTCATCTTCCTATTAAAAAAATTCTAAACCAAACACTAACTAATGTGTCATCAAAGAAAGACGTACCCACATGAATTTTTAGCTATTTATGAATTAAATCATTAGTTTTCAAATGTAAACAAATCTGATTTTTACAATTATACCCAATCCCCGTATTTATATTTTTAAAAAAATCTATTCTCATTTACTTTATAAAAAAAAATTTATTTTATTATTATCTCCAAAAATAATTATATTATTTATAAATGAATTTTACATTTTTTATTATATATATTTTTTTAAAGTCACGTCCATTTCGTTAAGAATAAAATTATTGCTCGGAAGGAGTAATATATTTTCTTTGTTTAGTATTATGGGTGACTTACATATTGGTTCAAAAAAAATGACTATATTTACAAATTGATTCACAATATTTGCACAGAAATGTAATTTTTTTCTGCACAGAATAATTTTTTTCTGCACATAACCAATTTGTAATTTTTATAAATTTTGAGAACCATATTGTAATTTTCCCTAGTATTTTTTATAAATTTCAAAACTTAAAATATAAATATTAAATTTCTAAAAATAATTTTTGATTAATATTGAGATTATTTTATTTATATATTATTATTATAAACAAAGCACATGTTATCGGTTTAACTTTCAGAACGTGATCTAATTTGAAAATATTCTGAATTTTTTTAACAATTTTGATAATTTGAGTTTTTAAAAAATAATTATAAGAAATTATTTAAATAAATATTGTCCCTCAGACATTAAGACTTAATCATCAATGCCACTTGTAATAAAAGGTCAAACAAAGAACTATATAATCACTGACCGGTTGTGCAACCTACTATTACAAGTAATAGGACCAATTTCAAAATATTTTTAAATTTATAGGACCTAAATCAAAATGAGCAATTGATTGGGACCAAAATAAAATTGGTGTCAAGTTATTGTACTTATAAAACTATAATCCCTTACTTTTATTAGTCATGACTCATAATACTAACATCAATGATAAATTAATTATAGTGACGAGAGCTAATATAATATTTTATATATACATATATATTAGAATAAATAAAAATAATTATTATAATTAATTCATTAAATATATATGTATATATATGTACATATTGGTTCATTTAAAAAATTTAATATCAGCAAAACGATATTGTGCATCCTAACTTATACACAAGATAAATATTTATTTTTTATATTAGTGTTACTATAATACTAATATTATATATTGCATATATCATTAGGTAATATTTTTTCATTGACAATATTTTTACGCGAAATTTGAGTTTTGTTATCTTTTACTTTGGTTGCTTTGATTATTCAATTTCGATACTTTTTAACATACACATCTATATACGTGTATATTACACACACATATATATATATATATAATTATATATTAAGTACAAATTAATACATGATAATATAATTATAATAAAATTACGCATTAATTAAGGTAGAATTTTTGTATTACAATGGTTTGGGTCAAATTTTTGTCTATATGCTGTGCCAAAAGTCATGTAATAAAACAAAAAACTCATGCTATAATTAGTAAAAGAAAAATATAATTGGAAAAAAAATGAAAAAATAAAAAAGTAATTTTCATGCATGCAAAATTGCAAACCCTACTCTTTAAATTTTGATTAGGAGTTCATGTACGTTCTAAGTGGATAAGAGGGTTCGGCTCATGATTCCAAACTACTAAATGATGCTATAACAAGAGCAAGAACGACATGACGATAATGCTTGGAGAACTAATGTAGCTATAAATATGTGGAGGAATGTTATTTAGGAGGACATGGTATTATGATTCATTTTTTGTTTGTTTTGAATTTTTTTTTTTATATTCGAAGGTATGAAAAAATCTTTAATATCGTATGACACAAATCCATGAAATTTTGCAAAGTCCTACAGAATCCATTAAAATTCTGATTTTAAAAGTCTTACAAAATCCTGTAAAATCTTAAAAGTTATCAAAATCCCACAAAATCTTTAAAATCTGTAGGATTTTTTTTCAGCTAAAAAGTCTTTTAAAATCCTAATCCAATACACCCCCTTAAATCTCTTGCCAGTTGCACTCTCAAGTATATTTTTAAAAAGTTATATTATTTATTATTAAAAAATTATACCATTAAAAAACAATTTTCAATAATAATAATATATATGACTTTTCAGTAGTATTTTGTATAATTTTATAAAAGTAAATTTGAGTTGCACGGTGCACCTTGTGCATACATGACTAAGGCATCAAGGAAAGAAAAGAAGAAAATAGCATCGTCTTTTCTAATTCTCCGTTCATGGTTGGTTATTACTCCCTCCGTCCCAAAATACATTGCGGTATCTTTTGGGCACGCAATTTAAGGAAAAGGTATAAATGTACATTTTTATGAATATTATGTGTATTATAAGAGTGAAGTTTAATAAATAATTTCCACTTTTAAATATGCAAACATTTATGGAACAAATCAAAATAGAAAGTATGTAATGCCTTTTGAGATGGAGAGAGCAAGTACTATTGTAATTTTAAAAATTGTTATACACAACTTAGTTTTTATCGAAAAATTGTTTGATATTTCAAAAGTAATTACTCCCTCCGTCCCGCTATAAGTTACTCGTTGCTTTTGGGCACACGAATTAAGGTAAAAGTAAAAAAGTATAAGTGATGTGATAGAAAAAGTGAAAAACTACAAGTGATGTGATGGAAAAAAGTGAAAAAGTAATGAAAATAGTGTAAAAAGTAGTGAAAATAATAATAAAAAAATGAATAATAGTTTTCAAAAAAGGTAAAAAAGCAATGAACAATATATAATGAGACGAACGAAAATGACAACATGAGCAACTTATAGTGGAACAGAGTGAGTATTAAATATTTTATTAGTCTTTCTAATAATTTAGGAGTTGTTTAAGGATAATCGAAAAAGCAAAATGAAGAACACAGAATTTGTTGACCCAGTTCACCTGAAAGTCTACATCTGGGGGTGTACCAAGCCAGGAGATTATCTTCACTATTTCTTGAGAATGAGATCTCTTTATATAGGTTACAAACTAGGGTTTACATGAATATATGATATATAATGAAATGACTAAACTATCCTTCTAGTAAATACTTTTGATGAAGGCACATAAATGTAATTTCCTTTAACACTCCCCCTTGTGCCAAATCAAAAGGATGAATGGTGCATTAATGTTGCCTCGATAAAAATCTTGCCAAGTAACATCAATATAAGAAAAATAAACATTGGTCGAAGGGAAATTGAGTTGCAACGCACCTATGTTAAGACTCCCCCTGAAGTATACACCTCTCAACTGATAGATACATCTATCAAGTGAGCTCAGAAAGTTTACACATTTCAATTCCTTTAAGATGTTTCTCAAAAGTTATCTTGAATAATGATTATGTAAATAATTCAGCCACATTTGCTTTAGAGCTTACTTAAATTACTTGAATCTTGAGCGAAAATTGTTGTCGCATGTTATAGAAAAATTTCGGTGATATATACGTTATATTATCACCTATATAGCACAGATTCATCTGTTCAATACATGCAATATATAAACATATGATCTTTAGTAATAGAACTCAAATCATTGATTCCTTGAATGTATGATGAGATTTTACTAAATACACTCACAAATTGCTATATGTAATGTAATAATCTCTGAATTGCTTAAAGAGATATTTCTCATGGTAAATACATAATCAATTTGAGAACGTTAATGTGGTTATGATATAACCAACATTAGTAGAACCAAATAACATATTATTTGGTGTATAAGTGTATAGGATAGCATTCAATATTTTCTTAAGGGTTGCAATTTCATCTGCAGTCCTTTTCAACATTTAAAAGTAAATAACATGCCCATTTCGCTGTTTTCTTTTAAGTATCAAAGTACATTCTTGACACTATTCAAATGATATTGTGTTGGTCCTGTAATAAATTTAATTAACAAGTTCATTGAGAAAGTAATATCTGGCCGAGTATATTGAGCTAAGTACAATAATGTGCCTATTGCACTTAAACAAGGAATTTCAGTTCCTAATATCTCTTCGTCATTTTGCTTTGGACGAAAGGGATCTTTCTTTAAATTCAAACATCGGGCGATCACGAGAGTGCTAACAGAATGCATTTTGTCCATATTAAATCGCCTGAACATCTTTTGGACATATGCAGACTGGTGGATAAGTATCCACAAACTCAATAAAGTTGAGTTTTCCCAAGATCCTTTATCTCAATAATTTTAATTAGTTTCAGGATTTCTCTAATTTCATTAAGAGTACCTATGCTCATCCATCAACATAAGTATCATAATCGCAAACTCAAAACTCATTTTCTTTATAAATACGAAGGGGCATTGTTTTTTGTTGTTGTAACCTTTCTCAATCAAGTAGTCACTTGACTTGGTTAATAGAAGGTCATCAGACACTTTCATATATATCTCTGAATTAAGATCCCCATTGAGATATACAATAACCATATTCATAAGCTGCATTTCCAATCCTTCGGATGCTACTACGCTAATTAAGTAGCAGAATGTTATAACATCCATAATAGGAGAGTATGTCTCCTCATAATCAATTCCAGAGCGTTATGAGAAACCTTGCGCTATAAGGCGAGTTTTCTATATCAGGACCCTATATTTCTCATTACGCTTTATGACAAAGAGTTATTTATGTCCTATAGGCTTTACACTTGGTCGGGCTAGCACTACCGGACCAAATACCTATAACTTTGTTAGAAAATCAAGTTCTACCTGGATTGATTCTTGTATTTAGGCCAGTTTGCTCTTGTTGATATTCTACAACTGCGCTTGGTTCAATTTCATTGTGCTCTATATTTTCTTGAGCAATAGTATAACTAAATACATCACTAATCTGCGTGCAATGTCTGTCCATCGACTCATATGCACTCTCATAATTAATAGAGATTTTTCATTCTCTGGAATCATATTAAACATCGGAGCGTCCTCCAGTAATGATTCTTGGACATAATTATAAACAGAGATGATCTCATAAGATGTATTTTTGACATAGATGATCAATGAATTGAATTGTGCCACACCTACCATTCCTTCCTTTGGGTGGTGTCAATCGAACCAGGTGACCTCCCCCTTTTCCTTTTGGGAGCCACGGCCTCAACCACACCTCCACCAAGTGTGGTTGCAACACCTTTACTACGGTGTTGTGCCCCTTATTGGGGACTTCTAACCTTGCAGACATATTTGCAGCTGACATGTATGACCCAGTCACTTTAACAATATCAATGAACGAATCAGGCATCGAATCTGTTACGTTCTGAAAGTTTATTATTTTATATCACTTTTTCATTGTGAAGTTTGGGGATCAAATGAGACAAAGTGGGAATGGATCACGATTCTTCTTGTCGTTCCAATAGAAAATTCTTTTTCTTATCTCCCCCTAACGACGGGAAGACTGTCTCATTTAAGTGACAACCCGCAAATCTAGCGGTAAATAGATCGTCTGTCAAAGGTTCTAAATAGCGGATAATTATTCGAGATTCATATCAAACACAAATACCTAATCGTTTCTAAGAACCCATTTTAGTGCGCTGTGGAGACGTAATAGACACATATGTAGCACAATCAAATATGTGTAAATATAAAATATCAGGCTAATATCCAGTTACCAACTGGTACACAGGTTGTTAACAGTGGGTCTAGAAAGAATAAGTAAAGATGCATGCAATATTGCATAACCCCATGCAGAGATAGACATGTTGGTGCGCATACTCAGTGCCTAACCACCATATATTTCTTTAGATGGTGGCCTCTGCGAGACCATTTTATGTAGCACATGGGTATCGAGATGCTTTACATTGATCCTGATATATATGCAATAATCATCAGATGCTATTGATGTAATAATGTTATTAGGGTGGTGAGCCCTAAGATATGTACTTTGTGTTAAGAGTTTTGCATGCATAATGTCTTGTGGACAGTAAAGTGACATGTGACTCGTATGTCAAAGTATAATCCATTACTATAAATATTTGAATGATCCGCATTCTGGATTAATTAATCCACAAATATAATCATGTATCTTGTGTAAGAATGAAATATTTTATTTTGTATCTTTAGCATAAGCAGGTCTCAATGTTACTTTTGCTAAAGAGTAGGCTTTGCAGAATGATGACTTCCCTTAAAATTTTATAATGAGGCAGAGTGAGATGTAAATAGTATATCTGGTGCTTCAGAAAATAAGAAGTGCGACAATGCAGTAACAAGATTGATATCATACATTATATCGAATTTTCATCTCATTTCATGTGCCACTCTAAAAAATAAGGACATAATGTGAGTTCTTCAACATTATGAATTATTATACAAAAGCCTATATAAATTAATATCACATAGTCCGTCAATGATAATGTATAGTTCAAAAATTCGAAGAGCAGTGAGGTACAACTCACTATATCGACATATTAGTTCCTTTAAAATGTGTTTTCTTTCACATTTATTTGATATCTAAATTTCATTCTCACAATTTATAAATAACGTCGGCACAAATATTTTTAAAATTTTATATGGTTCGATTAGCTCTAGATGCATATGGAGCTTTTCTAATTTTAACAATTGTCTCATTAGACAACATTCCTTATTATTTTAAGAAATCTCATATCCTTTAGAGTTTCAATTGGAACAAAATGATTTACTTTTCAAATTTGAATAAAATGATCTACTTTTCATTTTGAGTAAAATGATTTGCTTTTTTTTCTTTTTTTTTGTAAATGTATCACTATACATCGTGATAATATAACTTTCGAACCATATATACTAGATAAATCCAGTACTTTTGAATAAAATTCAATGAACCAACGTCAATAAAGCTAATGTCTCGTATCAAAATCCAACTCAAAATTCATCAATAATCTAAATAACTTTAAGACAAAGAAGAGTATTTAAAAATAAATGAGGCATAATGCCTTTTCAACATTCTTGAAATATGAGGAATTCATTAGCAAAGTCCTTTTAGCCACTAAAATTTATTATCGTGAGGTTAATATAGTGGGTATCATGTACTTTAGATCACATTTACCATTTATTGTTAACTGCTATCCTGTGCTTGCATTACAATTTGATTTGGTCACCACTACTACAAGTGGTGCATTATTCTCACTTTTATATGGAATAGTATGTCATGTCCCATTTTCTCTTGGATTCTTTCCATTGTTCAATTAATCAAAATAAGTCTTGAGAAATTTCTTTGTCCTAATAAACTAAAAAAATTGTGTCATCCATCTGAGTAGCGCTTTGTGTAATATAGGGCATTTAAGGCCGCACAGTGTTCTTTGTGTAATGTAGGACATTTTTCGTGTAAAATATGGTCAATATATTGTATCAATTCAATTTGACCTTATCAGACAGTGCTTTGTCTTTGGCACCCGTGGATGATTGATTTTGGAAACATAAATTCTTTCCTTGAAAATGCGAGAAAGGCACTCAGGTCCTTTTGAGTCCAATACAATATAATCAGGTCGAGTACGTTTCACCATTTATTGTAACACAAGGAAGAATATTTGTTAAATATGCAATAATATTTTCTTATCAAGAATGTATGTATTTGAATTAGATTTTGAGATCATAGGTCACGTATTTATCGATGCTTTGTGAAAATTCTTCATCACATTGATTTGTAATTCATAATTTATCTTCCATGAATTTTCTTTATCATGGCCCCTAAGATATTTTATTGAGCATTCACAACTCAATATGTATAATAGATATAAGTTGTTTATATAAAAATAATAATATGTATTAGTCCCTTCAAAACCTTGTTAAAAAAAAAAAAAATTAACCAAGGAATTCAAGTTCCATGTCATACAGATCAGAACAAAGGCATCACATAATATTTCGAGATTTAGGGACTTTTTTGAAAAAAAAAATGTCCATTTCGAAAACTAGCAATTGCAACAGTCATTGTACATGCCTAATACAACATTGGGCGTTTGTCAAAACAAGTGAATCCAGCAACATTTCTAAACACTCGAAGTATGATATTACATACATTGCACAAACAGGTGATAAATAATTAAG
>JAPKLY010000102.1:1110019-1129203 GCA_026898435.1 Prunella vulgaris
TTTGGGTATTACTAAAGACATCTTTGGGTATTTACATAATATTATTCGTATTACTAAATATTATTCGTATTCAGTGGATGATCTCAAAAATTTAATGCCCACAGAAAGAAAAAAAAATGTCGGTTTCAATTAAATTCATGAAGAAAATATCTCTCCCTGTGTTTATATAATATGCGAAGAAGAGAGTGCAAAACAGAGCATAGTTAAAAAAAACAGGGATTGTGTCAAGGTCCTTTCCTTGTTAATGGCTTCGAGCATGGTGGCAGAGATGGGAACTCTCAATGTTTTGTGATGCGATGAAGACAGCAGAGACGGTGTTCCTTAATTGAGGTGGGGCGGCCGGATTGCGAGGATAAAGATGAAACTTCTTGGCAGAAGAAAAATTAATCTGGAAATAGTTAAAATCAAAGGGTGCATACCATGCACCCTTGTGCACAGCAGAATCACTCTTTATTAATATAACCATATTTTCATTTATAATTTACTCGTTTTAGTTTGCTTAATGAGATGGGAAAAAAATGATTGTGGACCCAATGATGTGAAATAAAATAGAGTGATTTACATATAGGTTCAAAAAAGTTACTATATTTATAAATATGTTCACAATATTTACATAGAAATATATTTTTTTTCTGCACAGAACCTATTTGTAAATATAGTACTACCTCCGTCCCACAAAAGTTTACATACTTTCCTTTTTAGTTTGTCCCACAAAAGTTTGCATACTCCCAAAATGGAAATATTCCTTTAACTCTCCACCTTTAAAATCTTTACCTCACAATTTCCACCATACACATTCTACTCATTACACTTTTTCTTAAAACTTGTGCCCAGGAAAGTACCGCAAACTTTCCTGGGACGGAGATTGTAACTTTTTTGAACATATATGTAAATCACCAATAAAATACTCCCTCTGTCCCCATATAAATTTGCACACTAACTAAAAATGGAAATATTAATTTACATGCACACTCACAAACATATACACATATTTACCCATATGCCACTACTTTATGTATAAAACACATTTTTCTTAAAAAATGTACCGTCTCATAGGGGGACGGAGGGAGCAGTATAGTTCATAGTTTGATGTAATTGTGAGATTTTCATTCACAAGACATCCCAGATCCAATGGCCAAACATTATTGTCAATTCCACATCAGGAAAAAGTTTATAGTCAATTTGCAATCTGAAATTCTTTTAAGTATAACCACCAAAAGGTGTTCTCCAATTTATAGTCACAAATTTGTGCAAGCATTTTGCTGAATAAAATAATGTACAATTACAGCCCGTGTAAAAGAAAGCAACCCTAACCACAACCATAAACAAGGAAAAACCTCAAAAGCTAGAGAAAATTAGGCTGAAACCTAAAAGATTGAAAATTTTTCTTACACAATTAAGTAAGAAAAAAAAAAAAGGAAGAACAGAGGAAAACAGTTTAGTCATCTCTGTGAAGGACCAAGAATATTGTTCATCTCTATTTGCGTATCGCGAATATTTCCAAATTTCTCGGCTTCTCTCGCTATCTGAATATCATTGCTTGAGCAATACTGAATGAAAACTTTAAATACAAAACGCGGAAGGAGACCTCCAATGACTATACCAAGCAAGCACATCCAGAATAACCCCGTTTCAGCAACATGAAAGAAAGCCCTGCAAATATATAGACTATATAGTTAAATCATCGAAAACCAAAGCTGTTCTATGAACCATGAAATTGGATCGCTGAATTGCTAGAAGTCATTTCGAATTTCATATGAGTGGTCACTACGAATTATAACATGAAGAAGAAATCTTGTATGCAATGCAATACTTTAGCATGTTTTTCATGATTCTTTTGAAATTTGAGCATCAGAAACACGGGCTAAATTATCACGTTTCATACAAGTTTTTATGTAACATAAATATAAGCATTTGTATAAAGCTAAAATAAGGGCTCTCTTGCTAGGGGGATAAAGCAAGTTCATCATATCCCCTGTTAGCTTGTTGTTTGCTTCTGTTTTTTAATAATACATTCAACCAGGTATAATCTTCAATCCAATATCTACAATACTTTTTTAGAGGTAATACCTGTCCTACCTTCCATAATATTATTTAATCCCTCAAGATCTCACCTCCCCCTTCACTGCAATTGCCTCAGTTTCTATTTTTTAAATTTGAACGGGGACATATATATCATCTGCTATGTTATGTATTAATGCATAACATCAAGCATGAGATAACAAATACCTCGATATCTCTTGTATCAAATGGTTGAGTAAGGCTATCACATGTCCCTTCTTACATTATCCCACACATACCTCAAGATATCACTAGTAGATAATCTCTTGTAACGAAGTTAAATAAGACTATCACGAGTTAGACAATCCATTTTTACATTATCCCACCTCCACACATACAGTGGCAAACAAGCCCTTAGGTTATTATGAATTACTATAACATAAATATAAGCATTCTTACCAATAACCAGGCAGGAAAGGCAGAAGATCAATGACCATAACACAAACGAAAGTGACGATTATAGATCCCCAAACGGCAGCATGCGTTATCCAATACCACCGGTGCACATCCATGGCCAAATGTACATTCACTAGTGATACAATTGCAAGCGTCCAAAGATCTCCTAAGCTTGAAGAATCAACATCGGTTTTCCAATAAGCAAGGAGGGGCACAAAGAAGGCAGCTATGCTTTGCCATAACGTGTCCAAAATTGTTGCCCAGAATAATTTTCCGTTATAACTTTCTTGCCTTTGTCCAGCCCCGTAAAGCTGTGGGTGCTTCAGCAGAGAAGTTCTACTTAAATTCTTGTCAAAAACTCCTACAATTATCGTGGGAACCGACGTGTATATCACCGAATACAATACACTACTCCAATCGGTTATGGCAGTTGTCAGTGTGAAGCTCGTGAAGAGCACATACCTGGAAGAAAAGAAGAGGAAGAAGAATAAGAAGATGATGGTGAATAGACCAAAGCATCCAAAGAACACTTACCAGAATAAGAGAAGAACAAAAACAGTGTTCCTGTAGAAGTTATACAATATCATGTAGCTCATCCGTTGGTAATTCCAATGCCCGTGCACCAATAATAACGGGACCAAAAATCGGAATTGACCCATTGCAAAATCCGATGCCATCACAGCCTGCCTACCCTCTTGTCCGCTGATTCCTATGCCCACGTCTGCCATTTGGATCATTGAAACGTCGTTTGCCCCTGAAAGTCATACAAGGATTAAAAAACATCATTAACTTCTTGTTTTCTGTACTTAGGGGTATTTGGTTCATAATTCTTTAATGGTAATGAAAAAATGAATATGGGGTAATTGTGGTGTTTAATGAGAATCAAAGGTAGTCGATTCACATTCATCATACTTCAAGGTAATAAGACTCAAAATAACTTAATACACCGCATATTAATTAACTACTTCCTCCCCTACAAAATTTTTCCTCAATCATTTCACTATACTCAACCAACAATTGCTTTTTGCCCCAACTTATTAGAAGATCAGAGCAACAATTTAACAATGTTACCATCATTCTCATTATAATTCACTACTCGATAATTCTCATTCTCATTTGAAGAAATTGGACCAAACGTCCCCTTATTTCAAACTAGAGAGCTACAAGGATGCTTACCGTCACCAATGGCGAGTGTCATGTCATCAGTTCGACTTTTTATGAGGGCAACTATTCCAGCTTTTTGTAGGGGAGCCACACGGCAACACAATATAACAGAACACTTGCATGCTAATTCGAAAAGCTGCAAATCGATTACATGAATTAATAATAAAATAAGTCGGTAAAAATGTTTTTCAAGATAGAGGGACCTACAGAGGAGTACCTCTTTTTCAAGTTCGGAGTCCAAGATATAAACAAGGCTAGTTCCGTCAATAATTAAGGCAAGTTGACTATCTTCAGAACCTCCCAATGAAGCATCAGAATGAGCACTGAGCTTTTTAGACACTAATAATGCATCTTGTAAGCTCTTTCTACATGAATCCCTAGAGTTGTTATTTATTACAATCTGGTTCATCTTACTTGTTAAGAGCTTAGACGAATAGCCAATTGAAATGGCTGTTTCTTGCTTGTCCCCAGTCAGAACCCAGACTTTGATACCTGCTGTTCTTAAACACTCGATTGCTTCTGGAACGCCTTGTTGTAATTTGTCTTCAATCCCAGAAGCCCCCAATATGGTGAGATGATGTTCTATGTCGTTTGCAACTCTACGAAGCATTGCTGCCCTGCCCATTAGGGCAGTACTTGCTGACTCATAAGCTGATTGCCATTCTTCAAATTCTGATGAACTCAGTTCTCGTTTTCCAATAACGAGTGTTCTCAAGCCTATTGAGGAGTAGGAGTGCAGGTGGGCTTCAGTGGCTTTTAGCATAGCTGAGTTCAGAGATCTGTTTATGACACTAAACATGGATGTATCGGCGCCTTTTACGAAAACTTTGATCGTCTCATCAGGGCATCCTAGTATAACTGACATCCTCTTACGATCACTATCAAACTCATGCAGCCCCAAGACGTTAAACCTGTGCTGTCCATGCAAGCGTGTATTTGAGAAGAGATAAGTACTTAAAATAGAAGTTTAAATACTTCAGAAATCAGGCAAAAAAGTAAACAGAGAAGTAATTGTAAAAGAGGGAAAATTATAACTGTGCCAGATTCATGAGGTAACAACTAACCAAAGATACAAAATTAAGGGGACGCTTGGTTCGTAATTCTTCAATGGGAATGATAACGAAAATGAACATAGGTTAATTGCGGTGGTTAATGCGATAGAGCATGATCATACACCTTCATCATTTGATTAACTACCTGCTCTCCTATAATCATTTCTCCTCAATCATTCCACTATTTATCAAGCAGCAATGATTTTTTGTTTCAACTTACTCTATAATTAACAAATAACCACCATTCTCGTTGTAATTAAGTATTTAGTTATTCTCATTACCATTCCCATTGAAGAACTTGAACTTAGAACCCCATAAATTATAGCTCGCTTGACTGCATCTACTAGAACACTTGTGGTAGACTACTTAACTAATGAAGCCTTCATGCTTCTAGGTCGGGCATCTACTTATTCTTTCGAACTTTCTTTTATAGAGAATCCCAACATTTCCAAGAATCAACATTCAATAATATAACACGAAGACTGCATGGCAATTGAAAGTAATTGGTGCCTTAAAGAAAGCAGCTTTGATTTACCTTTGTCTTTCCCCTTTTATATCAATAACTATGTAACCTGAAGTTCTTTCTACAAGCATATAACCATAAGCTGCAGCAGCATAGACCAATGCCTGTTCATCTGGCGATTCCCCTTGATAATCAATCAACTTCACAGCAGGATCGGATGTCTCAACAGGTAAAGGCACAATAGTGTTGCAAGCAGCCAATGCCAAGAAAAAATCATGAACAGGCTCCCCTTCTCCGGTGTACTTTTCTTTCACTAAACTGAATAGCTCTGAATCCACCTTTACCTTCATCTTTGGCACGAAAATCTGTGTACCACCTGATTCCAAACAAGATATAATAACTACAAGTTTATGCCATCAACAAGAGAACAAAAGAAGGAGATTTTAGCCATTGTACCTCGATCCAAGCTCCGCATTTGTATATCTTCAACACTGGCCTTCCCAGTGCTGTAGTCTATGCCACCAATGCTTGCACACTGGAACTCCATTTTGTTCTCAGTAAGGGTACCGGTTTTATCAGAAAAAACATATTTGATCTGTCCTAAATCCTCATTTATATTCAATGCCCGACACTGAAACCGTGCTTTTGAGGCCTCATCATACATTCTGTAATCTCGGGCCATAAAATAAGCCTGACCAACACGAACAAGCTCCATGGATATGTACAAAGATATAGGAATCATAATTTGGAAAACAATAACAGACATTAAAAACACGAAGAATATCTCCATGCCCCACCCGTAATACTTATAATCTTCGACTTCCTCTTCTGAGTAGTCCTTTTTTCTGTAAAATTGCATTAAATCCAATTCATCATTGTGGCGTCTCAACCAAATGCCATGACAAACAGAGACAACCATACACAATGCGATGAGGAAAAGTGAAAGGATGATTATCTCCCTGTTCATTTTCGTCTCAAGACGGCTTCTCTTGGACGGAGCTCCAGAATTGTTGAGCATCGCCTTTGTCTCTCTCCCTGCATAAACAGCAGCCCCAACAGCCCAATCAGTGTTCTTCAGCTCACAACCACGTAGAATGATGTTCGAAGGTCCCAGAGAAATATGCTTCCCATTAACTTCCATATTTGCCTGGAAGCCATAGATATTCCGATTGGGTTTATCACACTTGATCAATCCACTAATCTTCTCATTCTCTGGATTCTTCATCTGCGTTTCTTGCTTGGCATATCGACTCTTCAGATTTGATTCCCCATCCAAATTCATAGTCTGCACATAAGCAACTCCTGTGCTGTCACTTGTAGATAGCAGGACCATATCACAGGGGAGAGTTTCATTTGAAAACACTTTAATGATCTGACCAACACGAATATCTTTCCATCGTACTTGTCTAAACTTGTTGTCTACCAAAACCCACGCCAAACGCCCATTCTCAATCTTGTCTGATCGATGCCTACCATAGTCCTCGTAGGCATCCTTAACGGCTGTGACTAACAGCACAAATGCTAATGGCATAATCGATGCTCCCCTACCGAAAACAGCAAGCTGGGGAAGCTGATTGAGGATGGCAATCACAAGAAAGTATATGTATGCAACCCTGTGAAACTGTTCAAATAAATTACGAGGCAAGAATGTTAAGAATGAGTACTTCCCTGTTCTAATCGAGTTCCCATCAATCTCAAAGCTCTCATTCGTTCTATCGGGATCATTTACATAGACAAACCTCGCATCTTCGTCATTTATCTCTCTGTAAGAAGCAAACAGTTCAGAAGAGCCATGTCTCACAGGTCTTGGTCCTAGCTCAGTGAAGCTCACTTCCCTTTGAGAGTGCCCACCCGAAATATTTGACTGAATCGATGAATTACTTCGCAAGGATGATGAATGTCGATTGATATTGGTAATTTGATCAGAACATTCATAAAACTCACTCCGGGAATCGTTATCCATCCCAGAAAAAGCAATAAATTAGCTCAATTAGGGCCTCAATCTATGATCAAGAAAATGAGAAAAACCCTTCCTCTATCAGAAATGCAGGGGATCAAAACACCAAAACACACCCGCACACACCCCACTACCCCAACAAGTAATCAACAGAAACCCACAAATTCACGCAGAGCCCAGATGAAGATCTTCCCCAAAATCACCAAAAGATAATAAACACAATAACAACCAAGATAATTCCCAACCAAATTCACACCCTAAAACTAAATCCACAACACTCTCAGCTCACAGTCAGCAAGAACCCACTTCAAATTTAAACAGAAAAGACCTCAAAAGAGCAAATCATATACCTTCTCTGAGTTACCTAAGATTCAAGAGTAGGTGGACAAACGAATCGCACCCAAAAATGATCCCGCTACAGTGCTAATTCAAGCTGGTGAGCAAACAAAGAAATCGCATTCGACAGAAGAAGAGAATCGGTCTTCCTTTGGTGGGAGCGTATATTTTGCTCAGATATGATTCGAAAATTATGAACAATCGGCATTCCCGATAAATATTTGAGAAATGACGGCCAGAATTCGAAGGTCAAAGGCATAATTCTTCGGAACAGAGAATTATTGGGGGCGAAAATCGCAAGAAAACTGGGAATAAAGAATGAAGCGGATCGTCGTAATGGGTAACGACAACGACGCACCGGAAGGAAAAATAGAAATATTCATACAGGCTACTGACTCTGATGCATTTGATCCCGAAATGGAAATATTCAATTCCCATGGAATTGATGGGAATGGGCTTAAGATTAGTTTATTTATTATTTTAATTATAAGGTATTATTGGCGAGCAATGACATGTTGGAAAAGGTCAGCCATGAAGACATAGCCGCCTGCAACTAGCAAGGAGCATTAAGGTCGCAAATTATGGATGTATGTGCATGGAATCTTGAGCTGATTTAGGGACATGTGGTTCAATATTTAGTGCTTCATATTAAACAATTTGCATACTATTTTATTTTTATTTTTAAGGCTCATGTAAAATTTATTTGTTTTTTATTTATTATTTTATCAAAAGATATGAATACTTCTAATATAAAGTTTTTTTATTTTGATTGAATTTACTTCTCAAACTTCAATTCCAACCCTCATTGATGGATAGTGAAACTGGTTCACCGAATTAATCGATCTTTGAATCAGATAATAAAAAAAAGGGTGCGACTATTCGTATCTCAATTTCCTCTAAACATACCCCTATTAATAAATATACTCAATTTAAAATGAAAAATAATTTAAAATACTAAACATACTCAATTTTTTACTAATATACTTTTTTTTATTCTTCTTCTCTTTCATGTTCTAACTGCTATATTCATGGAGTTTGACTTGTTATACTTCTCTCTCATATTCTAACTGCTATATTCATGGAGTCCTCGAAACCATTCTACACCTCTACGTACACAATTTACAGATCAATTCAATCTCATTTTTTATGTTTTGTTAGTGACATCAAACTAATGTAAATTATATATTTTTATTATTTATAGATGAAATATTACTATACACAATAAATAATTAAAAGAGCATTTGCTTATTGTTGAAGAGCGCCGCGAGAGGGGTGATGTGGAAGAGGATGAATTGTCGTATTTTCTACGACGATGCAGAAAAGTTGGAAATTATGAAATTTTGGAATGGGGAGAATGATGATTTTCGGCGGAGAAAAAAAGCTCCTGTGAGATCTGAAGGAGCGTGGAGAAAAAGACATGACGTTCGTCTAGTGAATTCTTTTAAAATTTTATTCGGTTGCAACAGATAAAATGACGATGCAAAATTTCAGTTCTTATAGCAGTAAAATGGCGACGCACTGTTTTATTTATTTTTAATTGTGGAGCATTAACATGACTGACTTGAAAGAGAAGAAGACGATAACAGTTAGAACATGTCAGAGAAGAAGAATAAGTCAAAAAAAAGGTATATTAATAAAAAATGGGGTATGTTTAGTATTTTAAATTATTTTTTCATTTTAAATTGAATATATTTATTAACGGGGTATATTTAGAGGAATTTGGGGTATGAATAATCGCACCCCAAAAAAACATATACTTTATCCGTGCTCTAATAATTTTCACAATTTTATGTTTTAGATGCCGCCTGATAAATTTACACTCCATAATAGGAATAAAACATTCTTACAATACAAATTTTATTTCAAAATATTTTTCACCTATATGGCAAATAAACCACAACTTTCTACAGGGATTTTTGCTAAAACCTCGCGAAGAAGAGAAAAGTGTCAAAATTAAATTGAAAATTTCAAGTGTATAGAATGCTATCATCACTCCAATATCTTTTACGTGATGAAGATGGAAGTCACCACAACAAATAGAGACTTCTTTTGACGATATGCAGATTGCAACAAAAATTTTCCTATTTACAAGACAAGGCGTGCGATCATCAGTTCATCACATCAACATATATTTTACATGATAAAATGTAGTCGTCACAACAAATAGATATTGTGATGCCTTACAAATTATGAATTTTTTTTTTAAGTGGTGATGAAAAAGAAAGTCGTCACCACAAATAGAGGCTTCTTATGATGACTTGTAAATTGTCACAATATATCTTTTCATTACATGACAAAAATGAAAATTATCATAAAAAATAGTTGTTTCTTGTGACGACTCTCCTTTTTATGTGACATCAAATCAAGTCGTCACCACAAATAAAGACTTCTTGTGACGACTTGTTAATTGTCACAATAGATCATCCTTTTGTTTTGTATCACAAATCACAACTCGACAAATCGTCACAATAAATCTCAATTTTACGTGACAATATATGTGGTTGTCACTGCAATATGTACTTTAAGTGATAACTGTAATTATCGTCACAAAAGCACATGCTTGGTGACAATTTTTGTATCCATCACAATAATTTTATCACCTACAAATATTTTTTTTTTTTGTGAAAGGAAAGACATGCTGTAGTTCCACAATTGTATGATGAGCGAAAAATATGTCTTTGGCCTCGTTGGTCTTCTCGCATCACCTATGATGAAATGAATATCTTTCTTCTTTCAATTTTGTCATAAGGTATTGCATTTGCGATTGACCTTACACTCCACAACTTTATACTTCAGTCGAGCATTGTAAATATGTCTAAGCGTAGCCTTTGTATTTGGCCATTCATTTTTCAATGCCTCCAGGATTTCTAACGGTTGACTATTGGCTTTTGACAAGTTCAAAACAAATACATCTTGGATAAGTGTTAAGCAACCAGCAACAGTGTGACCTTCCAGAAATTGACTAATTGGGTGATTGTGTGTGCCACACACAACCTTCAACTCAAGTGACCATTTGAATCAAATTGATTCCCTTGCAACATAAATTTACAACAACATTTTTTCGTCCCAATACTTCTTCTATCAGATTTCTTATTATCCTCTTTTTTTCCTCTTACCAACATCTACTTTGCAAGCTACTTTTTTTTTTACTCAATGAAGGTACCACTTATTTCACAAGCCAATGTAACACGCAGATATCTTCTACTTTTAGCATTATCAGATCTCTTAATTATAATAATCATGTCATTCGAATGAGTTGTTTGATGAACCCAACTAATTAGTTCTTCCTTAGATTCAAAGAAAGCCCTTGTCGTAAATAAATAACTGTAATTTACCACCATTTTATTTTCATTTGATTCCTGCATGCAATTGCGAATCCAAAAATTAAATATTAATGTGTACAACAAATATATTGTGCATAGTCTTAGTGTTATTGTGTTCGGTCATATATTTGTGTATGTGTGCTGTTCTTTTCGATTACAAACTCATGAACAGAATTCACACTATTCTGCCCTACCACTATGAGCATTTTTTGTTGTGTTCGACCGCAACTTAGAGAATTCATCCTAGTTCTTTGTTCGGGGATTGAGGCCGAACATTTTTTTCAATATTCAGCCACGATATGGGCCGAATGAAGGCAAGATTTTGCTTAATTAAACCCTAATTAATCACTGTTTCTATCAGAAAATCATGATCAAAAGAATAAAAAACTTTAACCACACTTACATTAATATTCTCCATTGAGTTTTCTCTTTGTATGACAATGATGATTCAAATATTGATCAATAGTTGAAAAGAGTTTATGAGAATCTTTGGAAAAAAAATTATTGTTCTTGGGATTAGAGAAGGGTTTATGAAATTCAATTTACATAAATTCTAATTTTATACCTATTTATATAAGGATGCTTTAGTCATTTTAAATGTGTCTATTTTTATCTACGAATTTGAGGGTATGTTTAGACGAATTTGGGGTATATATAGTGTCTCTCATAAATTAGTTCAAAGAATTTTTTCCTAACAACTATGAATACGGAAAAAAAAGTGAAAGCCCATTAAAAATATTAGTTGAAAGAATCAACATAAATAATTTTAATAAAAATCATATTGAATTACTTATTGGAGCTCGAAATTTCGTACACTTCAGATAGTCTGTTTGTTGGTCAGGCCAAATATGCTCATGATATATTAAAGCGTGACGCCAAACCTGTTTTCACTCCTCTCGTTGCTGGTGAGTCCTTGTTAAACACTGGTTCGTCATTTCATGATCCGACATTATATCGCTCTCTAGTGGGAGCATTGCAGTATTTGACTATTACTGGGCCCGATTTGTCCTATGCCATCAACTCCGTGAGTCAATTTCTCCATTCTCCCATTGATATTCATTTTTCAGCTGTGAAGCGCATCCTTTTATGTGAAGGGTACCATGCATTATGGTTTATCCTTCATTTATCATCCTGAGATATCTATTGTGGGATATTCTGATGCTGATTGGGCTCAGTACCCAGCGACATGTCGCTCAACCTACAATTATTCTATATTTTTAGGTGGCAATCTTGTGTCATGGAGTGCTAAGAAGTAGCTCGTTCGAGCTGTGAATTCGAGTACAGGGCGTTGCCTAATGAAACTTCAGAGATTTTTAGGCTCACAAATCTATTATGATAGCTCTGTCAATTACCTAAGAGTTGTCCCTCACTCTTATGTGATAATAAAAATGCCATTTTTTTTCTCAGCCAGAATCTGATTGCTTACAAGAGGGCCAAACATATAGAGATCGAGTGTCAATTTGTTTGAGAACTTGTCTCCTCCGGGAGGTTACACACGCAGTTTGTCCATACTCATCTTCAGCTAGCCAACATATTTACCAAAAGCATTGGTCGACCGACCTTTGAATTCTTGCGGTCCAAGCTTTGCGTTTGCTTGCATCCCATGCAACGCTTGACAGTGGGTGTTAAGAGAACGAAAATTCTTAAATACAATATTGCACACGTGCAATATACCCAATAAAAATTTGCGGATCCTTACCGGGTCAAATAAGATTTTCAAGAAAAAAATTCGGCAGTCCTAGAATGTATACTACATGAATATATATGTGATACTGTAATGTAAAATGTGTGTTACTACATCTTAAAAATTAATTTTTTGTACTTTTAAAGTAACTATATGAATAATATGTATTTTTTACAAGAACAAATATGTATTTCTTAATTTATTTTTAATTTTTTTTATTTTTATGTTGATAATATGTTGTTAATGTAATAATATCTAATGTCTTAATTACTATTTGTTATTGTAAAATACGTACATGTGTTACTATATCTCGGCATACCCATAATGTATACTACATGAACATATGTGTGTTACTCAAAGACAAAATGTGTGTTATTACATCTTTAAAAATTATTTTTTTCTACTTTTAAAATAACTATAAGAATAATATGTATTTTTACAAAAACAAATATGTGTTTCTTAATTAATTTTTCATTTTTATTGATTTTTATGTTGATAATATGTTGTTAATGTAATAATACCTTACATGTGTTATTATATCTCGACAGTCCCAAAATGTATACTAAATGAACATATGTGTGTTACTGTAAGACAAAGTGTGTATTACTACATCTTAAAAAAAATAATGAATTCTATAAAAATCAATAAATATTTATGAAAATCTAATAATTTTTTCTTATAGTAACATACATATTGCTTTTACATTGTATTAAAAAATTTGTTTCTACAAAAAAAAAAAGATTATATATTAAAAAAACATCATTTGTTCTTACAGTATCACACATTTGGCCTTATAGTAACATAGATTTGCTCATGCAGTAACATCAACTGGGAGTGAAAATCCTAGAATTTGAAAATTGCCAAGATCCGGCCCGACCCGATCAAAATCCGTGAATTTTGTTATTTTAAGTTTTTAACCCTGTTGACTCGTGAATTTTAAAAGAATTTTCTTTTGTAAATCAATATTGCACCGTGCAATATTGTACACAAGACAAACCCTTAACAGAAAGAATAAGTCTCTTGTGCACCAGTTACACGGTGCAACTCAAGTTCATTTTTTAAAAGTTAAACAAAATACTACTGAAAATTTACACATGTTATTACTGAAAAGTGTATCTTTCACAGTTTTAACTTTTCAGTAATAACATGTGTAACTTTTCAGTAGTATTTTGTAAGCCTTCACATGTTTCCATGGTGAGCGAGTTTTGTACTTTATATTGCGGAGAAGAGCCCCTTCCAAATATCTGTGACTGTACAGTGCACATGAGGGTGTTAGTATCGATGAATTTTGGAAGTAATATTCTAAGAGGAATGAAAAATCTTATTCACTTGAGGCGGTTGATCTTGACTGGAATTAGATATTTATCCCACGAATACCTTAAAGTCATTTTCCAGCTTTATTACTTGCAAAGTCTTTCTTTGCATGAATGCAGCTTTGAAGAGATTCCAAAGCAAATTGGCAACTTAATTCACTTGAGGTTCCTTAACTTGAGCAAAAATGTGTTGCTAAAAGAGTTGCCGATGGAAATTGGGAATTTGATTCACTTGAGACGCCTTTATTTAAGATGGAATACGTCTTTAAAGGAGTTGCCAGAGAGCTTATGCAATTTGCAAAAACTGCAAACCTTGGATAATGCAAGGTGCAATCGTCTTTGTAAAATTCCTGAGGGACTTGTTGACAAACTGAGTGAAATCCCCATGGGAATTGGTGGGCTCAAGTTGGAATCAAAATTGAACAACTTAAAGGGAACTTTTAGATTGTATATCAGATTTAAATGAGGTGGTTGAGGATGCCCGCAAAGCCGAATTGAGGAATGAGATATACATTACCAATTTTGAAATACGTTTTCAGGATGAGAAACACATTGCCCTATTTCAAATACGTATTCCGTTTAAAGGCCTTCTCTTACCCTCTTGGAGATCCGTGGCTGCCAAAGCTTGAGAATGCTGCCACATCGCCTGCTAAGTAAGGTGTCATCGTTGAAGACGTTGGATATATCTTATTCAACGCTGCTACAACAACGCTACAACGATGAGGATGGTTCGGACTGGAAAGCCATATCCATAAATAATCCTGCCCTTCGCCTCATTTCGTAGGATGATTAATGCTGCTGCACAACTCTCTCTTTCATCAATGTTTTCCTCTCATTATTATATTAGTATTGTTTAATTTGTTAAGATATAGAGACAAATGTTTTTGTATTATGATTATGTCCTTGGCATACATACTACAGAGTCATTCAATGTTTCAATCTAATTAATAATGCTCAAACACTCAATACTCTGTTTCTCAACTTACCTTCATTATCCCTTTATGACTTGCACCTAAAAAATTATGATTAAAACTAGTATGAACCCGAGTTCACGGTGAGCTCGGGTTTTTTAATATTCATTGTTATACATATTCACTATCACTATTATACATATTTATAATAGTGATAGTATATATAAGAATAACAGTAATAGTAATTACACATAACAGTGATACGAGTTCATGTAAACTCGAGTTCACAAGAGACCTACACAAAAATTATAATTTTATTATAATACTATAATATACTCTAATCCTTATGTATAAAATTGAAAGAAATTAACTCGAATGATGCCATACATACGTTGATAGAGAAAAAGTCACTTAACAAACAAATCACATTTGGTGCGTCCCATGACGTATCAACAAATTTCCCATCTCTTCTTTTTTCAATTAAACTGCAATTTTATAAGCTCAACAACTATTAATTAAGGTTTAGATCACAAATTGATAAAGTTAACGGGCTCCTTTGAGATATTGAACTGCTCAATATTTTCGATCACTACAACACGAATTGATGATTGATTGAACTAGTCAATTCACCAGTGCAACTTTGATTGTTAATTTGAACTTTCTCGTAATTTCGAAATTTTTTCTTTATTCAGTAGATTATTTCACCACATATGCAATGAAGAGTGAAAAAAAATAAGGAGTTTGGACTATTTAATTTTAGGGACAAAAAAAAATTTAATCATCGATAAATACAAAATGCGACAATAAACATATAAAATGCGACCATATATTATTAAGTGTTTTGCATCTCACGTAATTTATTTGAAAAGATTGTATTTCACAGTGAATCAAATCCAAATTTTATAAGAATGATAAGGAATTGTTACTAACAGTGCTTAATATATATTAGTACACATGCAATTTCATACTACTATTATTAGGGAAAATATACATTTTTGTCCTATAAATTTCGTTGATTTTGGTTTTCGTCCTCTTAAATTTTGAATTTTTATTTTCGTCCTTTAACTTACCAAAAATTATGGTTTCCGTCCTCTTAAGTTTTGAATTTTTGTTTTCGTCCTTTAACTTACAAAAAAATATGATTTTCGTCCTCCAACCGCCTATAACCAGTCACACAACCAGTATTACACACGTAGATCAATTTTTTCTATTTTTTAAGCGAAATACTGACGTGGGGGTATTTAGAGGGAATTAAGTCTTGATTGATAAAATACAGGATTAACTGTAAATTCTCTCTCAAATCAAAACCCTAGTCGATTAAATCTAGGCATGGGCTTGAGAGAATTAGGAAAAAAAAAAGGAACAAAGATCCCCAAATCAAAACATCCAAAAACCTAAATTCTTTTGAGCGCATATTCACTGTACGGAAATTAAGGAAGAGTGATGTTTTCAAGAAATTCGTATGAATCAACGAGTTTCGAGCGCAATATTAAGTGTCATTGTGGTTTTGTTGTACCGTTTGTACATCATATTCAAAAATGAATCCGGACAGAAGATTCGTTGGACGGTATTTGGGAGGGAATTTACGGTTAAAAGTGTATTTTATCAAGACCTAATTCACTCCAAATACTCACACGTTAGTATTTTGTTTAAAAAAAGAAAAAAAAATGGATTCACGTGTGTATTACCAGTTGTATGACTGATTATAGGCGGTTGGAGGACGAAAACCATAATTTTTTGTAAGTAAAAGGACGAAAACAAAAATTCAAAACTTAAGAAGACAAAAACCATAATTTTTTATAAGTTAAAGGACGAAAACAAAAATTCAAAACTTAAGAGGACGAAAACCAGAGTCAACGAAACTTATAGGACAAAAATATGTATTTTCCCACTATTATTACTATTAATTTATATTTAGAAAAGCTGTACGAACTGAGACAAATATATATTTATTCATAGAATATACTATTAATAGAGAAAATTGTAAATGATGGTCTTTAATTAATTTATGTATTAACTATTATGTAATTATGAGATTATATGTTTAATCGTTTTTATAAAGGTTAGTCTTAGTCTGACCAAAAATGAGAAGGATGTTCTAATTAATTTATGTTGGTTTTCATTTTCTAAAGTATAACATACATGCATGAATTAATAAAATCATGAATCATGTATTATACAAGAACGTCATGTGCTGTATAATATATGATAGAACCAATTGTTCTGTCATATATTTTGTTTAGTGAGGTAAAATCACTTGGCTCTACCATATTTTGCACAGGACGTTCTTATACAACATAGAATCCAAATCTATAAAATTATAAGTATTCCAAAAAAAATATTTGGGCACATGATGATAAAGAGATAATATCACAAAGTGTCATAATTTTGATCATGTGATCATGTCTGATTCTAATTTGTTTGGATTTCAGTTAGTTGATGATGAGGAGAATCCTTAGAGTTAGTCTAGTGGTGATATTCAATTTTGTTTGAAATATCATTTGTCACAAATCCAGGAAATTCTGCAAAGTCTACAAAGTCCTACAAAATCCCTTAAAATCCTGATTTTAAATGTGGATTAGTCTTGTATGCACCGGTTACAAGGTGCAACTCAAGTTCATTTTTTATAAGTTACACAAAATACTACTGAAAAGTTACACATGTTATTACTGAAAAGTGTATCTTTCATAGTGTAACTTTTCAGTAATAATTTGTTCAACTTTTCAGTAATAAATTGTGTAACTTTTTAAAAATACACTTGAATTGCACGGTGTAACTGGCGCACAGGAGACTTACTCTTTAAAAATCTTACAAATCCTACAAAATCCTAAAAGTTATCAAAATCCTACAATATCTTTAAAATCTGCATGACTCTTTTATGCTAAAAAAGCCTTTTAAAATCCTAATCCAATACATCCCCTAAATTTTAATTTTTAATCCTATTCCTATACTATGGCTAATGTCGTTTCAAATTCTAATTTATGAGAATTTGAATTGGTCTTCAACTTTTCTCATCTTTCACTTGACTTCATGTCACGAATCTTCTAGATAAAAAAAAAAAAAAACACTAACTTTCCTACAATCATTGTCTAAAGCTAAATTTAAGAAACAAAAAATGGAGAGTGGATTAGCGGGAAGCAAGAAAAATGAACTTGAACTTTACTTGAGTAAAGCTATCTCGAAGAGTAGTGGAGTGATGAAATTTGATGTGAAGCTGAACTCCGATAGGTTGCCAATTCTTTCAAGAATGGCTCATGACATTCTAGCCGTCCTAATTTCAACTGTTGCATCGGAGTCAGCGTTTAGTGCAGGTGGTAGGGTACTTGATGCATTTAGGAGTTATTTAACTTCTAAAGTTGTTGAAGCTTTGGTTTGTTGACAAGATTGACTACGAACTTCAAGACATCCTATATGTGTTGAAGAACAACTTGAGAACCTAGAGAATTTTAAGAAAGGTAATTATATGATTAATATAAATTGTATAATTTTCTTTGATATCGTACTTTCTTATTTATTAACATGTTATATTTTATTCTTAGATTTGCCTATAGGAATTGGAGGAGCTAGAGCATCATCATCAATCCATTCCAATGCCAACACCTCTAGTTCAACCACCAACAAATGAACAATTAGAAAGTTAGATTTTATTTGAAATGGGATGTAGTTTCTTTTTTATATTTGGAGTTTGGAATGATTTAGATTTTGTTCTCTTTTTGAAGTTTGGAGACAGTTTAGCGGTTGGTTGTCTTATTGATATGAATTTTAAATTCTATTTTAGCTATTTTAAGCTTTTGAACTTGGTTTCTTTAATTGAAACTATTGAATTTGAGCAGAATTGCAGATTGTATTGTTTTACAAATATTTTGATTATTTAGTATAAAATTGAAAACGAACTGAAATTTTCAGTTTTGATTTTCTTGGTTTTGAATGTATATGGCTCGATTTTGATTTTTTTTATATTGAGTAGTTCAGTTCATTCAATTTTGATTATTCAGTTCGAGTCGGTAACCGAACCTAACCATGATCAGACTAGCATTTTATCTAATGAGTCTCTAAGTTCATAGCTTCAAAAACAAATGAACCAACAACAAAAACAGGTATCTATACATACTGTCGAAGATTTGAGAAAGGATCCTCTGCTGGGCAATAAAACCAGCAAATGGTGCTGGGGAGTAAAACGCTGACGTATTATTAATATATTTTCTTTAAGTTTTGACCAAGTCATAACTTTTTTACCTACCATGATAATGAGTTAAAAAAGAGAAATAGTTAACCATACGTCTGAGAATTTAAAAAAGGTATATTAAATTATCAAACAACTTATAATTTGCATTAGACAAACACTTCAACAACTTATAAACTATTAATTTTTTTTTTTATAAACTCTTAAAATAACTTATACTCCCTCTGTCCATTAAATATATGCACATTTTTTTTGCACGTGGTTTAATGCAATATATCGAAGTACATTTTGGGATATTGTGAGGTCCGTTTATGAATAAAGTGAATATTTTTGTAAAGTAT
>JAPKLY010000102.1:1134352-1191606 GCA_026898435.1 Prunella vulgaris
ATATATATATATATATATATATATAGAATTAGCTAGTAAATAATATTAATTATTATATAAAAATATATATATTTATAATTATTGTAAATTATTGATTATTAAATTAATGAATATAAAAATAATGTGTTGTAGTATTTATATATTTTGTAGGTGACAAATTTGAAGAAGAGAGAATAATCATTCCAATCCATTCCCTTCACACTATTACCGTAAGTTCATTTTTTTGTAGTTATAATTATTTTATTTATTAAAAATTGTATGTTATATAAATTTATATATGCGATTATCGATCGATTGAATCCAAATGTAGAATGTAGTTGATAGATATATATGTGATGATCGATGTTCGATCAAATATTTGCATGTAGAATATATAGCTGATGTGGAGTTGATTGAATGTAGTTGATGTGGAGTTGGGGAAATTTGTTGGTTGTTTGTTGTAGAATGTGCGTTCTGATTTGATTATTTTATACTCCCTCCGTCCACGAAATTTATGCTCACATTTTTGCACGTGGTTTAATGCAATATGTCGGAAGGTATTATGGAATATTGTGAGATCTGTTTTGAGTAAAGAAAGTATTTATGGAAAGTACATATGATATACTTTTCATAAATATTCTCTTTATTCAAAACGGACCTCACAATATCCCGTAATACCCTCCGACATATTGCATTAAACCACGTGTAAAAATATGAGCATAAATTTCGTGGACGGAGGTAGTAATTAAATCGGAAATGGATGCACTAAGATCTTGATTAATTGGGGAATAAGATAAATCTAAACGAAACTCTACCAAAATTTTTAAAAAATATTAATTTTTAAATAGAATATATGTAGGATCGTACTATATTGAGTCACATTTATACAAGAATCTAAACATGAATATTATGTCATATTGTCTTTTCTATAGGCATATCTAGTTCTATATAGATATGGATCGAAAGTGGGTTCGTGCAAATAGATTATCAGATGAGTATAGGAATGGGGTGGAAGAATTTTGTAATCATGCAATCAGATATTGCACCGACAATCGGTACATTCTATGTCCGTGTTGAAAATGTATGAATGGGAAAACGGTTAGTGGTCGGGACAATTTGTTTGATCACTTGATGATTTATGGTATTGATAAATCATATACCGTTTGGACATGTCATGGTGAGAGAAGAGATGGATGTAGCTTAAGCAGCATAAGAACTGACTTTAGGTTTGTAGACACAATGAATATAGAGAATGTACCGAGTGTTGATACTTCTAGTGGAGATGCACCGAGTGTTGATACATCCAGTAGGGATGGGGATAATCTGCAAGATCATCCTAATATGTCAGAGAAGTTAAGAGATGATGCTGGATTACCTCTTTGGCCCGGATGTGAGAAGGCAACAAAACTTTCAGCTGTATTGATATTGTTCAATCTAAAAGCAGCTCATCAATTGACTGATGTGTGCTTCACCGATTTGTTGGAAGCAGTTAGTGGTCTTTTGCCCGATGAGAATGTACTGCCTAAGAGAGCATATGATGCTAAGCAAATGCTCAAGTCCATCGGGCTAACACATCAGAAAATTCATGCTTGCCCCGGTGATTGTATTTTATTTCAGAAGGAGTATGCAGGTCTCGATGTGTGTCCCAAGTGTGGGCGGAAGCGATATACGAAAAACCAATCTCCTGCGAAAGTGATGTGGTATTTCCCAATAATACCAAGATTTAGGAGAATGTACAGTAGCACGGTGGATGCTAGAAATTTGACTTGGCATCATGATGATAGAATCAAGGATGGATTGCTAAGACATCCTGCTGATTCACCACAGTGGAAGGCATTCGATGTGAAGTATCCAGAATTCGGCAACGAGCCACGACACTTGCGTCTTGCACTCTCCACAGACGGAATGAATCCCTTTGGTATTCAAAGTACCAACCACAGTACATGGCCAGTGATTCTGATGGTGTATAATCTTTCACCATCTTTGTGCATGAAGCGTACTTATATGATGTTATCTATGCTGATATCAGGACCCAAACAACCTGGTAATGACATAGATGTATATCTAGCTCCTTTGATAGAAGACTTGAAGCTGATGTGGGATGAGGGTGTCGATGTGTATGATGCTTGTAGAAATGAGAGTTTCAAGTTGAAGGCCATGTTGTTTGGAACAATCAATGACTTTCCCGCTTATGGGAATCTATCTGGATATAGTGTGAAGGGAGGCGATGCATGTCCTTGTTGTACCACCAACACTGATCACATTCGATTGAGTTATTGTAAGAAGTCTGTCTATATGGGACACAGGAGGTGGTTGGACAGATCACATAAGTACAGAAGAATGACTGTTGAATTTAATGGCAAAGTTGAGGGTCGTGAAGCACCACGTTTGTTGTCAGGTTCAGATGTGTTGAGTGAGATGAAGAAGGTCGACACACAGTATGGGAAACGATTTGCAAAGAGTGTCCCCACTAGTGGTTGGAAGAAAGAATCAATTTTCTTTCAATTGCCCTATTGGAAAGAGTTGTATGTTAGACACTTCATTGATCTTATGCACACTCAGAAGAACGTTTGTGCCAGCTTGCTCAATACTCTATTAGGTGATAAGAAGTCCAAGGATGGTTACAATGCAAGGATGGATATGCTTGAAATGGGAATAAGACCAGAATTGGCACATCAGAGACGTGAAGATGGACGAGCACCGGACCTACCTCCTGCTGCACACACATTGTCCAAGAATGAGAGAAAAGTGTTTCTTCAAACACTTAAGGATGTGAGAGTACCAGAGGGATATTCGTCCAATATACAGAGACTTGTATCAGATGATGGCGGGAGACTGATGAATATGAAATCGCATGACTATCATGTGATAATGGAGAACTTCTTACCAATTGCCATTCGTTCTATCTTGCCTGAAAATGTGCGCATAACCATAACAAAGTTGTGTTGGTTCTTCAAGGCAATGAGTAGCAAAGTCATTGATCCTAGACTTTTGAGTGGCTTTCAGAAACAGATTGTGGGGACACTTTGTGAGCTTGAAATGTATTTTCCTCCATCATTCTTTGATATAATGGTTCACTTAACCATTCATTTGGTTCATGAGACAAGAATGTGTGGTCCTGCTCGTATGCGATGGATGTATGGTGTGGAAAGATACATGAAAGTACTGAAAGGATATGTGAAGAACATGTATCGGCCAGAGAGATGCATTGCAGAACGCTACTTAGTAGAAGAAGCAGTCGAGTACTGGTCCGAGTTTATTCCGAATGTCGATGCAATTGGACTTCCAATTACTCGACACACCAATAGGACTGAAGGTGAAGGTATTACCGGTGGTGAACCGGTAAGTGTTAGTATTGAGGAACTAACACAGATGCACATATACGTACTTCACAACACGGTTGACGTGCTTCCTTTTATTGATCTTCACATGCAAGTACTTTCTGAGACATTTCCCTTCAGAGATAGATCGTGGATCGAAGCTGAGCATAACCGGACATTTGTTAACTGGTTCAAGGATTATGTTACAAAGTGTCTGTCACGGGATAAGGAATCTGTGAAAGAAAGAGTTAAGTGGTTGTCCAGAATGCCAGATAGACATGTGTATTCATATAAGTGTTATCTTATTAATGGATATACATTTTATACCAGAGATCATGATGCCACGAGTACAATGTAGAATAGTGGGGTGTCTATTAAAGCAAATGTAGGGGATCAATCGATTACTACTTATTTTGGACAGATTGTCAATATTTGGGTACTCGACTATGTTGGTCACCGTGAACCCATTTTCGATTGTAGTTGGGTGAGGATTCCTAACGGGGTCCACGTTGATAATTTTGGGTTCGTACGTGTTGATTTGAAAAGTGTGGGATACAAGGATGACTCTTATATAATGGCATGTCAAGCTCAACAAGTTTTCTATGTCCCCGACCCAGTTAACAAGAAATGGTCGATTGTGGTTCTGTCGAACAAGTTTACTGATAGTTACCAGATCAGCGACCACGTCGATGAAGATGTTGACACAATTGATGATCCTTTTCAAAACTTCTCTATTTCTGGGCCCTCTTTCGATGATCCTAACTATCGCCCGTACAAGAGAGTGTTTAGAGAAGGGGATGAATATGGCAACCCAGATCTTGTTAATATTCATGGACATGAACGAGAAAAGTTAACTACAAAACGAAAAAGAAAAACACGTGCTAAAAAGAAATGTAAGATTTTATAATTTATTTACTATATTGAATGTGACTTCTTTTGTTTAATTCAATGTTATAATTCATTTATTATATTGAATGTGATTTTTTCTGATGTACATGATCATGTCTTTGCCCGTGCCTGATGATGATTATGGAGATGACATGGGTGGAGATTACCATGTATATTTAGGTGATATCGGTGGAGATGAGTGCTCACCCGAGAGGGGTGTAGATGAGACTGCTGCTCCCACGAGTAGCAGTTCTGGAGAAAAGCGTGAGATGGGTATAGTGACGATGAGCGCTTTAAAGAGAGTGTGCGAAGGGAAAGACAGTGGAGGTATTTCATTACAATAAAATAGTTGAATTTATAATATATTTTATTGATCGTTTAACCTAATAATATTATGTCATTGTAGCTTTCATTCAATGAGTACGGACAACCGATTGGAAAGGAGAGTTCGAAGCTGTCACACTACCTTGGGCAAGCAGTTCAAAGATGTGTCCCGATTGTTCTGCCAGCTAATGATTGGAGTAGCCCAACGCTGAATCATATAAAGGAGTCTATTTGGGAAGAGCTACAGGTAAGTTTTATATTTATACTTATTGAACTTATGAAATATATAAAATTTTATATACTTATTGATTTATGAAATATATATTGTTTATATGTTTACAAGAAACATTTTCTGGTCTAGACCCCAGTAAGAAGCCACAAATACTACAAAAAGCTGGGAATATAGCGAAGAATTTCCGGGCTCAGTTGAGAAAATTAAGTAAAGACACTGTGACTGGTACCTACTCCTCTACACCTCCAAAGGATTACATTACTAATCCTATGGTAGCCACACATTGGGAAGAATTCGTTCGATTATCGATGGCTGATGATTTTAAGGTAAAAATAATCAATATCAGTTTATTTATTTATAATGCACGATATTAATGTATTTAATGTATTTCTATGACAATTTAGGCAAGAAGTCGGAGAAATACAGAGTATGCCAAAGGGATGGAGGCGCGATATCGGGGATCCTCCAAAGGATATGCACGTATAAGAGAAGAAATGGTGAGTCGATTACTACTTGATCTTATTACTATTTATATTTAATATATCTAACACAAAAACACGTTTCGTCACTACTGCAGAAGGAAGAAAAGAGGAAAGTTGGGGAGACTGACCCTTTCATTAACCGATTCGATATTTTTAAGACTAGCCGACAGACTCCAGATGGGAGTATTCCAAATCCTCGTGCACAGCAAATTGTGGAAACTGGGGTAATTATATATTTCTCGCTTATTGTTTTTTTGAATTACAAACTATATTATATTATTTGACATAAATTATATACTTCAGGAGTGTCTATCTCAAAACATGACGCCCGAGGACCTCCGTATGATTGGTCCCGATGATCTACTTGCTCGGGCTTACGGTCGTGAGGAGCATCCCGGACGCATGCGCAGCACATGCTTTGGGATGACGAAGACAGCATTGACGACGACACCTCGGAGTGAAGTTTCTCTACTTGCAAAACAGGTTGCTGCACTGGCTAGACAGGTAGAGATGTTATCTCAACTACATAATCAAGGGCCGTCGTCGAGTACTGGAGCAAGCCATCAGGACAGTTGTCCGACAATGTATTCTGTTGATGCGCCTTCTCCACCTCAAAACATCTCCCAGGTATTTTGTTGTTTGTTTGTTGTAGTTGATGTGGATGCATATGATTTGATTGTTTGTTGTAGTTGATGTGGATGATATGATTTGGTTGTTTGAAGTAGTTGATGTGGATGATATAATTTGGTTGTTTGTTGTAGTTGATGTGGATGAATATGATTTGATTGTTTGATGTAGTTGATTAATTGGGAGTTTGATAAAATATAAACGAAACTCTGTCGAAATTTTTAAAAAATATTAATCAATGTATATTTTTATAGGAACAGATTGGGACCATGTGCTATTTATATTTGGAGAATCCTACACGGTTGGTGGCCACAGGGACGTTACACAGTAGCTCCAGCGGAGTGATTCATGGTTGTCCTCCCACTCCTGGTTTTCAGAGGGTCACTGTTAATTTGGCTGTTCCGAAAGAGGAGAATTCCCCAGTGCCTCGACCAAATGATGAGGCGACCACTGTCGGGACGGCGATTGGTCACTTTCTAGAATGGCCTATTCACTTGGTCTCATTAACTAAAAAGGTAAAATATATGTTATTAAATTTTTTCTAATTTTTGTTAAACTAACCAATTGCAAATTGATTGTAGAAAATTCGGTCTCCCCAAAAGACGAGGGAGCCGCGTGCTACAATGCCTATTCAGAGGGAAGGACCGAGTGGGCCTCCTCCTGCAGCGCCCTCACAATCACGACTGGGTTATCCTTTGCAAGGAGACTTCGATCACAGCGACAAACTAATGTCTAGGGTGCACATGCTAGTATCGTCCCCCACTTTTGTTCCTATTGTAGTTTCTTTTAGTTCTTATTTTCATACACTTGGTTGGGAAGACTTTATCCGTGCGAATCATGTCATGGAAGTACTCAACAATCAGTGGTTGAGCGCGACTACTATTGCTTTTTATCTCAGATATGTGTTTATTGATTTTTCATATTTAATTCTTCTAGAGGTTTAATTTTCTTTATTTAAATATTAATATGAGTATTTTCATTAATTAAAGATATTTGGGGGAGGTATATCTATCAAGAGATTATGAGGCATCATTGAAGTATTCTTTCATCTCCCCCCCAAGTGAGTGCCTCCATTGGTAATGACCACGCCCACGATAAGGAGTTGTTTGTGCTACATATGCAAAGATATTCTACGAGAGACCATCTAATTTTTTGGCCTACATATGTGGGGTGAGTACATACAACAAACATGTCATCAACATATTTATTAATATAAACATGCAAATGAAATATACTTTTAATATTTTTATTAAAATGCAGGGCACATTGGTTGTTGGTCGCCGTTAATATGAGATCACTAGAGGTATATTTTATGGATCCAACTCCAAATGGAGTGCATTCTGATCGACCTGAACTTCTGACATTTATGGACCGGTATGTGTTTATTAATTATTTGAATATCATTAAATCATTTTATTTTTAGAATTATATATGTATATGTAATTTTTTTTATTTTTTAATTATAATAATAACAGTGTGATGAGGATGTATCGGACTCGCCTTCCGCCCGAACCATCAAGAACTTTTAGTACCGTTATGTGGAAAAATATTAAGGTATATATACTTTAATTGAAAAAATCTATACTTATTCATGTATTAACTATAATTATTAATTAACAGGTGCCGAGACAGCAAGATAGCTTTAGCTGCGCCACTTTTGTATGTCATTATATTGAAGATATAATGACGACTTCTCAAACGACGGTTCCGAACGACGTAAGTAGCTAGTTGGGGCAATTTATTAATATATATATATATATTTCTAATTACATTTTTAATTTTCCAGTTTGTGTATCAACTTCTGCTTCATTCGTACGGAAGGAACAGACTCAAGAAATTCAAATTAGATTGGACCGGGTATTTGTATAATAGGTTTTTACGTTATCTAGCATGAATTTTGGTTCGACGATATGTAACTTTTATTTAATTTATGATGATACATTTAATTAGTTATAATTAGTTCATGTTTTATTAATTGGTTTATTTTAAGTATTTTATTTTTGTGAATTTTTATTATTGTATAAATTAATTAAATAGAATTTGTAATATAAAATATATAATATGTAGAATAATTATATATAATATATAATATATAGAATATATATTATATAAAATATATAATATATAATATATATAAAATAAAATATATTAATTACAGAAATTTAAAAAAAAAAGGCCCTGGATAGCGGTTTGAAACCGCTGTCTAAGAATTAAAAAAAAAATCGCATATGAGCTTAGAAAGCGGTTATGAACCGCTCTCTATGTGGTCACTTAGAGAGCGGTTCATAACCGCTTTCTAAGCCGAATTTTATAGCGGTTTACAACCGCTTTCTAAGTGGATTCTTACTTGCATAGCTTTCACTTGGAGAGCTCATATAACCGCTTTCTAAGTGGATTTTTGTGAGCTCTCCAAGCCTTTTTTTGTAGTAGTGATTCTACTTTTCTTAAACGTTGTGCCATCTTAAAGGTGAAAACACCTCTGGGACGGAGGGAGTAATTGTTATGAGTATAACCTCAATGATATATGAAGTAGCTAGTTAAGTGATAATTGAACTGTGAAGGAAAAAAATATTGAAGAAAGTAGAATATATACATCTTTTGTGGATATGAAGAGTACTAAACTATTATTATTCATTTTAATTAAATATAATTTGAAAGTATAATTATATCCCTTTAATGACTAACCTTAATTTCCTAAGATTCCCCATTGCCGGCATTGAATTAATTCTCTTGCCGACCAAAATGGTTCAACTACATGACAAATTATCATCCATAAGCACCAACGTGGTGTTGCCATTTGCCAAAACCCAAAAGCCTCCCTTAATAATTAATTCCTTCTTCCTTCACAATATATATAAAACAATGACATACCCATAAATCCCTATATAAATTAAATTGTGTAGTCTAATTAATTAACAAGTGAAGGCCGTCCATGTATAGGAGGGAGATATAAGGTTGGCTTGGAGATATGAGTGTATGGAGACTTGGTGAACTAACTTCTAATCACTAACAACTAACATTTACCGATAAAAAAAATAGTTAATATCAAAGGCACCAAACCATCAACATGGATGCATGCATATAAGGACTATCAAGTGCCTTGCAATTTGAAGAATGGCAACGGCGGAGGAGACGAGCACGAGGGACGTGGGAGGATCGCTCCCCGTTGCAAATGTACAAGAACTTGCTTCCCAAGCCTTGAAGCGTATCCCGAACAGATACATACGCCCCGATCTCGAAAACACCAACGTTTCTGTCGATGAATCATTAGAGATCCCAATACTCGATATGAGCAAACTATGTAGTGAGCAATCAAAGGAGTATGATGAGGAGCTGGCAAAGCTTCATCACGCATGCAAAGATTGGGGTTTCTTTCAGGTAATTAATATTATTAATTAACTATTGTGAATTTTGTATTATGTGCTTTGGAAATTAGTTTGATAAATTAAATGAGGTTGATATAAACGTGACCAATTATGTATGTTTCCTTTAAGAAAATATGGAAATTATCACATAAAAATTGCAGAAACTCATATGGGCCAAAAATTGGAAACTCAAATGACATATAAAACAATATCATTTTTAAATTTTCGCTACAAAATTCTAAAAAAATTTTAAGATAGGGGCAAAATTATCAATTTTTAATACCACATGTTACGGGACCAAAAACCTTTTTAACTCGATTTTATTTTGTCGATATGAAGGAGAAATTAATACATAAAATTGAAGAGGTCAAGGTACTTCTTTTTTCAGGTAAACATGAGATTTTCATCTTTGGATTATATATATAGAGAGAGAAAATTACAAAATGGTTCATAAAATTGACATTAATTACAAATTGGTTCTGCGTAAAAAAAAAAAAATATGTTTCCATGCATGAAAAAATTATATTTTTGTGCAAATACTGTGTACCAATTTATAAACATAGTCACTTTTTTGAACCAACATGCAAATGCCCCGTATACATAAAATACGTTTTTGGTTTGTTGATTAATTAATATATATGTTGATTATTGCAACAGTTGATCAATCATGAAATAGGGGAAGTGATTGAAGAGATGAAGGTTGTGACAGAGGAGTTCTTCAAGCTTCCTGTAGAGGAGAAAAAGAGGTATGCACAGGTGGCAAATAATATAGAAGGATATGGACAAGCATTTGTGGTGTCTGAAGATCAAAAGCTGGACTGGGGGGACATGCTCTTCCTAATGCCCCTCCCCCTCTCTCTTAGAAATATGATGTTTTGGCCCATCACTCCACTCAACTTCAGGTATACATATATTAAAGTTCATGAGATTAAACCTACTTTCTCTAATTTCAGTCTTATTATAACTAGGTAGGGCTCATTTGGTTCAATGGGTACAAGATAGATTAGATAAAATTATAATTTAAAGATTATTATTTGTGAGTTAAATAGTATATTTGGATTGATGGATTAAGATAATTAGTAATCTAAGATAATTTCATTTTGAATGTTTGGATTGTAAGATTAATAATAAAAATATATGTAATTGACAATTTTGCTCTCTATATCATAAACAAAAATAAAGTGAATTATGGTTCTTTTTTTTCAATATAAGAGGAGTATTTTAGTAAAGATAAATATAATTGATTATTATCATACTTCTATCCTCAGATAATATTATTTACCATTCATAAAATAATTGAATTTTAGTTTTGGGTTTTTTATTAATCTTGATAATTTAATTTATCTTAATTCTTCTAGTGAACCAAATGAGGCCTTAATATTAAAGTTTCGTCTTGTGAAATGAGATCCATGAACCTGATATGGACTCGTTAATAAGTTTCTAGGGATATGCAGGATAAATTGTGTTTGGATATAATCATTCGAAATATAAGAAATTTGAAAATAAATAGGATTAAAGTATTCATACGTTTCAAATGGTATGGTTTTACTAAAAATTTAAAATTCATCAATTTAATTAAATATTTTAACAAATATAATGGAGTGAATTTAAATTGTTTTCAAATGGTATGGTTTTACTAAGAATTTAAAATTCATTAACTTAAATATTCTAACAAATAAATAAGAAAACTCATCAATTTAAATTAATTCGAGTAATTTGGGATATAATTATGCATATACCATTAGTTGTTTTTCTATCTTCGCCTCATCGTGAATTGAATAGTGTGTACTAACTAAATAATTTTGTTGATATACGACATTTGTGGGGTGGATGATAAAATAAATTTTGAGCATATATTTTTATGACATGCTTACAATTATTACAAATAAAAAAGAAAAGAACACAAATATTTATATTTATAAAAAAAGAGTAAAGATATTAATGAAAAATTGTGATTGTTATATATGAGATATTTTGCGATTTATCTGCGATATTTTCTAATTTTCATTCAGTTTTATACTACAAGTAAATCGATATCGATATGTTGCGACATATCCGCAATGTACTGTAGAAAACTACATTGTACTCCAATATCCATATCCCAATCTTAAAATTTGCAATATATCCACGATATTTCGCGATTTCATCTTTGATTGTGATATCGAAAAATAGTTGAGGAGCATAATTATAAGATACTCCCTCTGTCCCGCAGGAATTTGCACACTTTCCTTATTTGGACGTCCCACACAAATTTGCACACTACTAAAAAAGGAAGCATTGATTTATGTGCACACTCACAAACCTTTACACATATTTACCCATATACCACTACTTTATATATAAAACTATTTTTTCTTAAAAAATGTGCCGTCCCGTAGGGTGCAAATTCCTACGGGACGGAGGGAGTAAGAGAATAATAAATCAAGTACGGATAATAATTATTATCCCTATGAATCATCTTTCATTCTCATCAACCACTATTATTACCAGTAAAACGAACGCCACCCCAATTTTGTATATTTCATGTGTTATAGGCCAACTCTACACAATTACTCCAAAGAGGTGCAAAAAATTGCACTGAAACTTTTGAGATGGATGGGTATCAACTTAGGGATTGAGCCCCACAAACTGACATCACCATTTGAAGATTGCAATCAAGGAATAAGAATGAATTACTACCCACCATGCATGGAAGCAGACAAGGTGATTGGGCTTGCTCCACACTCTGATGCAACTGCCCTTACTTTGTTGGTTCAGATCAACCAAGTTCAGGGCTTGCAGATCAAGAAAGACTGCAAATGGATCCCCGTCGAGCCTGTTAGCTCCGACGCAATCATAGTCAACATCGGTGACGTCTTGGAGGTAATCCAATGTTCTTTTAGAAAATAGTTGTTAGAAATTTAAAATATGTGGGAAAATAGTTTTTTTGTCCTTTATCTTTCACCTATTATGATTTTAGTTCTATAACTATTAGAATTTGATTTTAGTTCTTATCATTCAAAAAGGACAAAAAAACAATAGTGCTAACTAATTAGTTTTAATATCAATAGTATCAATTCCTATAAATAATAATATTAGCTGTGTATATGGTGCACAAAGTGCACATAATACTTTTTCTTATAACAAAAGATGTTGTCATCTCATTTTGTGTTAGGGTTTGATTGCAGATAATGAGCAATGGTGAGTATCGCAGCATCGAACATAAAGCCGTCGTAAGCTTTGAGAAAGAGAGACTTTCCATGGCGGCATTTCACAGCCCAGACATGAGATCAATGATTGGGCCATTGCCAGATCTTATCAAACAAAGTGGAGAAAAATACAAGAAAATAAGTCATCAAGAGTATGTTAGATTAGTTATTGCAACCAAACTTGATGGCAAAAGCTTATTGGATCGTTTGAAAATTTCAATGTGAAGGATAGCTAGTTCTTATTTCCATATTTTGGCTAGTGTTTCACGATTTAAAGTTATAAGAGATATGTCTAAGGCCGCGGCCGAATAAATTTCAAGTTTACTATAAACATCCCAAACTTGTACCATTGTATCATGAAAAAAAAGTAATCCAGGACTGTAATTTAAGGGAGTAACAAATTGAGGACCGTAACTCAGCTATACTTTCAGTTAATTATGTACTTTCAGTTCATAAATGTCAACTCAGCATGGTTCACACAATTTTAAGTGACTCGGGAAACCGGTGTTTTCAACTCAGGATAAAGTAACTCAAGATTAGTGCCTTCAGGAAACTGAGCTTTCAGTAAACCAGTGTCTTCAGGATCGAAACACTCAGGTTCAGTATCAAATCCATGTTTAGGCTTAGGATCAAGATCAGTATTCAATTCTCAGCTTTCAGTCTTCAAGATTAGAACTCAGATTTCAAGATCAAGATTAGAACTCAAGATTCAAACTCAGCTTAGCTTTTACACATTACAATTCTCCATCTCAAAGTAAGTGAGTTTACTCATTCCACTCTTCACTTTAGCAACACCTTATGGTATATCTCATGACTATAACTTGATCAGCTCCAAACAATATTTGAATTTGGAAGTAGGTACGACCTTCGTTAACATATCTACTGCATTGTCTTCAGTAGATACCTTTTGCACTGAATTCACTTTCTTCCACATCTCTCACAAAATGAAGCTTCACATCAATATGCTTGGATCTTTCATGAACCTGATGTTTGACTAAATGAATTGTGCTTTGGTCGTCACACTAAAATGCAACTTCCTTCTGCCTTATTCCAAACTCTTTAATTATTCCTTTGAGCCATATTGCTTCCTTTACTGCTTCAGTCATGACAATATATTCAGTCTCAGTGGTCGAGAGTGTTACCACTGATTGGAATACTGCTCTCTAACTTATTGTTGTACCATACAAAGTAAACACATAACATGTTAAGGATTTTCTTGTATCAATGCTCCTAGCATAATCTGAATCCACATATCCTTTTAGAGGTTGTGTGATGTCCTTAGTCTTCTCAAAGAGTAATTCTAGATTTGTGGTACCTTTTAAGTATCTCATGATCCACTTGAAAGCCTCCTAGTGTATCTTTCCAGGATTTGACATAATTTTTAGGCTCCATTTGGATGGGTGGATTTGAAATCCATAGATTTCACACACAAATAATCACCCTCTCCATGAATTTACAAATACTTAGATTCTATTTTATGTTTAAAATGGAGGAATTCTAAATCATCTTCAAATCCATGTCATTTGAAATCTATTCCCTCTACCCCTTTCCATCTCTTATTTTCCTTACTTTTTCCTTTCTCTCCCATCTCTTTATAATTTCTAATTTAAAATGTATGCATTTTTATATGTATTTTTATTTAAATCCATTCATTTTCAAATCCATTAAATTATTTCAATTCTTCATATCCCTAGCAACACAAAATCTTAATATTTTTGAATTCCTCTACAATCCAAACTATCATCTTCTATGCACATTATAATGTAAAAGAGCATAAATAATAAATTTAAGAAAGAACATCAAAGTGGGGAGAAAGAGATATCATAAATAAAGGGTGAGCGAAAGAAAAGGAAGAGATTGCAGATAATAACATAAAGGAAGAGGCATGAGTGATCGAAAAAGAGTGATGATCGAATAATGGGATCTTGACGAGGGAAATCTTTAAAAAATGCAAAAGAAATCCAATACTGAAAGTTGTAGGAGCTAGTAATCAATTAAATAAATAAATACAAGACGAACTAGGACTAAAACTAAACAATCCAATATTTAGGCCAAAATAGAATTAAAATTAGACAATCCAATAAGTTATAGGACCACCATTAAAAATTAAATTAAAAAAAATTATTAACCAAATTAAAACTATTTATGAAAATTTTCAATAAAAATAATTTTGTAGTTGAATTGCAACCTATTTGTCTACAATTTATTTTCATAATGTAATATTTTCACTCCTTAACCTACAAGCAATATGTGACGCAGCGAGGAGACGATATACTATCATATTTAATCCGTTGATTTTGATTATACCCGGATAATATGATCTTCGTGTTATTATTATTAATACCTTGATTCACATATTAATGCCGGAAAAATAATAAATAAAACACGGGATAAAAGGGACTAAACCCCAATTCAATTCAATCTCAAATTCAACTTCCTTCCCAATAAGCTTGAGACCCCTATTTATAATACTATACTAAACGAAATCCTAATAAATATTTGATAAATCTTAAAAATCTCAACAAATCAAATAAAATCTCAACAAAAAGTAAACCTAATAAAATAATAAGCTTGCAATATTTTAATTCTATATCTCCATCAATTTGTTAACGAAATCAACTTGTTTACGAAAAGAAATTCCTACCGACAACCAATTTTAAGTAGCACGGTCTGGGACTGGCGCGGCTTTTTTTTTTTTTTAATAATTTGACCCGTTTATGATCCGCAAATTTTGATCTAGATGTACCTATACCCCATGAATTTTTTGAATTTATACTATTTAAGTATATTTTATCTAAATAATAAAAATGTGTATAGATTTAGGTATATTGCACAAATCAATTGACCTTGGTGCAATATTACATATTTGTGGGATATAAAATATGTGCAACATAATTTATTTCGACCCTTTTCACTTACAGATCTTCTTCTGTTCTTCCATGCATGATATTTCTTCTTGCGATCATTCTTCGTTTGCTTTCGTGGTGGTGTTCATCTTCTTCCCTGTGAGTTCTGTTACAGTTTTCCCCTCATTTTCATCGTCATCTCCATTTTAATCAAGGCTGGTTTTTTTTCTCCTCTAATTTGTCTTTCATATATTGCTGAAAATTGTGATACTGCATAAACAAATGGATTTTACTATATGAAGAAAAGTGTGTCATGTTATAACAATTTTTTGTTTTTATATTAACATTCATATGTTCATGTATTAATACATAAATCAAATAGCATTTTTATTGTTCAGATTTCTTCCATTTTCATGTAATAACAAATGAAACATTTAAATCATAAATTATGATGTTATGATTATTTAATAGTTTTCATTTTATTTAAGTGTTCTTCAAATATATTTTTTATAATCACTTTAATTTAAGTAAAATTTTATCATTTTCCAATATATACGTAAATTGCATCATATGACAAAAAAGTGAATATTTTACATTCTACAAATTGCATCACTTAGGAAAAATATACGTAAAAATGTATAATTTTAAGGTAAATTTGTAAAACAAATACACTTTATATAAAAAAATGGTAATATTATCTCAAATGAAAAATAATAATGATCACACAATGTTTCACATGAGTATCTACCTAAATCTAAGTGATTAAAACTCTCTCTCTCTCTCGAAGCTCCAACGAATAGAACAAAAGCTCTTGAATATATTCTCTTGTTTTAAAGCTAATATATTCTCCTGAGAATTGCAATCACAATCCACCAATAATATTCTTCCACGCAGGTTACTGGGAAGAGGATAGGAAGCTTTATTCTTTAATTATAGAATAAATGTTTTTGTTTAAAGGATAAAATTATCTATGCAATAAAAATATATATATTTTAATCAGATAAATAATTTTACGTAAATTATTATTAATTTTCAATATATATTTTTAGTGGAGAATTGCAATCAAATCCACGAATAATATTCTTGCAGGTTATTGGGGGAAGGAATTAAGTTTTATTCTTTAATTAACTTGATAGATAGAAAAAGGATTTCTTGTTAAAGGAAATCTTCTATGAATTTTACCTTTTGAATCGGGGCTAGCTTGACAATAACAATGAAATCGTCCACATATAATTTAAACTTGCCAAATTCAATTATAATCGATTTACAAATCAAATTATACTTTCATAAAGACACTAATTTTACCCATTTTGTAATGTAACGTATATATATTTTTCTAACTAATTTTTACCAATTCCTTGAAAAATAAATAAAAACAAGTCGTTTCTAAAAAAATGCCCTCAATACGCCGTGTCATCCAAATAGGTGATAAATCTTATCTTCTTCTTTTTTGTGTAATATATAATTGCAATGGACTTAAAACCTTGAAAGTATTTTTTTTTTTTTTTTGATTAATTAGGGAGAGGTGCAAACTATATTTGTATTTACTAAAAGATACCAATCACAAAAAAAAAAAATTGTTTAGTACACTAAAATATGCACACGAGTATATATAAATACACACGAGTACATAAAAATGCACATGCTGAATCAAAGAATACGAGTATATATAAATGCACACTTTGTACTTATTGAAATTTTTTTTAATTTTTGTATTTATTGAAAAAAGTAGGTTCCAAAATGTATTAAATAGAAATTGACCTTTTTTTTTTCTTTGACAAAAAACCTTGGAAGTAATTTTATGAAAGAGGAGTTGTGTTTTAGAAGGAAACCACACATATATGGGATGTCCCACGCACAGCTGAGGAATTTGCTTTAGTAAATTAGAATAACTTAAATAGAAAGGAATGAATAAATAAACTGCAAGCTACAATTATTGTATTGGCAAGTACTAATATAATGACGCGGTGAGAAGCCGATATTATCATATTTAATCTGTTGATTCAATCGTTGAATACTGGATAATGCGATCTTCGCAATTAATGTGTTAAATCTGTTGATTCATAAGAATACCGAAAAAACAACAACTAAAACACTATTTTCAATCTCAAATTCAACTCCCTTATATTATTTCGGAGACTCTTATTTGTAATAAACTAGATTATGGGTTTAGGCATTAAAGCGCTAAAAGCCCGACCTAATAATAATGAATTAAAAATTCTAAATTATACTCACTTCGTCCCAGAGAAACTTGTAGACTTTCTCTTTTGAAACGTTCCACAAGAACTTACAAACCAAAAAAAAAAAAAACCTTTCATAAATTCCACCCTTACAATATTTACATATTTACGAAAAATGACATTATTTTTTACTTTTTGGACCTACATTGCATTCAATTCAATTAATTTTTTTTACTATATATTCTCTCTTTCTCAAAACTACTTTTACACTTGCTTTATTTGGACGTCTCAACTCTACTTTCACACACTTAAAATGGAAACTTTTTACGCTCACAAAAGTCAATAAAGTATACTTTTTTTATTGTTTAATCTTACACTCACATACTCACTTTTTCTTAATTCGTGTGCTCAGAATTACTATAAAAATAATCTTGGAACGGACTGAGTACATAATATTTTACCTCTAACCACTTCTTTTTTTTTTTTTTAAATATGTGTGATTCTTGGAGGGAGTATTTCCTCTAATAATAAACTAAACATATTCTATCTCTATCTCCATCCATTATATCATCGTTCATCAAGAAGCATCGTACATACAAATCTAGAAGTGAGCAATAATGACGGACGCAGTGGTTTCAGCAGCGGCAGAGCGAGTGATTGCACTAATAGAAGAGCAGGCTCGGCACCATATCAATCTGGTGCGAGGCGCCGAGGAGATGGTTCGCAGTCTTGCTGCAGACCTCCACAATATCAGAAACGTGTTGGATGATGCTGAGAATCGCAGATTCAACGACAACAAAATCAACTACTGGTTGTCCAGGCTCGAGCTGACGGCCTACCAAATGGAGGATGTCTTGGACGAGTGGGATTATGCTCTTCTCAAATTTCAGATACAAGAAGGTCGATCTAAAGCTCTTGTAGCTCCTCCCAAGCAAAAGGTATGCTCCTTCATGCCCTCCTCTTGGTGTTTGTGTTTCAAGAAAGTTGCAGTTCGTCATGATATTGGCAACAAAATATTGGGTGTTAAGCAACAACTTGATGAGGTCTTGAAAGAGAGAGATCACTATGGTTTTGTGGTTTCCCGGCCAGCTGTTGATCCTCCTGCATCATGGCGAGATCAGACTACTTCCATGATCAACTTAGCAAAAGTCCATGGACGAGATGCTGATAGAGATCTTCTTGTTGCCAAACTTGTGGAAAATGATGGCGGCCGAATTCTATCTATAGTGGGTACGGGGGGACTTGGGAAGACGACTCTTGCTCAGATGGTGTATAATGATAGTCGAGTAGAGGAATCTTTTCGGTTAAGAATATGGGTTTGTGTTTCGGATCCCTTTGACTTGGCTGCCATTGCCAAAGGGATTCTTGAGAGCATAAAGGTTGGGAGTTCTCCAAGTACCAATCACTTGGATGTCCTCTTCAAACAAGTAAAAGAGTCTATTTCGGGGAAAAAGTTTTTTCTTGTACTTGATGATGTTTGGACGGAGGATTATGACAAATGGGAACCGTTGGAGAACATCCTGAGATGTGGTGGAGTGGGTAGCAAGGTTTTGGTGACATCAAGAAGTGAGAGGGTTGTAAAAATGATGGGGGCAAGGGAGAGTGAGATATGTCGGCCGGGACTGCTCTCGGACGAAGATTGTTGGTTATTATTAAGTCGTCTTGCCCTTCCGGAAGGGAATTGTGTGGAATTCGAGGACATTGGGAGGAAGATTGCTAAAAAGTGCAAGGGCTTGCCTCTTGCCGCGAAGACTTTGGGAAGTCTTTTGCGTTTCAAGAGTAGCCTAGAGCAGTGGAGCAATGTATTGAATAGTGGAATATGGCAAATGGAAGAAGCGGAAATAGACATTTTCCCCCATTTGCTCTTGAGCTATAATGCATTGTCTCCGGCACTTAAGCGTTGTTTCTCGTATTGTGCAATTTTTCCTAAAGATTCTAAGATTGATGTTGAGAGCTTAATACAAAACTGGATCGCCCTCGGTTATTTGGGTTCCGATGCCGGTGATCTGGAGCTCAAAGGGCGAGAATACTTCGATGTTCTAGCAATGTGTTCTCTGTTTCAAGATTTCGAAAAGAAAGGTGATTCAAATAGTGTACAATTTTGTAAGATGCATGACATAGTACACGATTTTTCTCTGTTTCTAAAAAAGAAGGGAAGGGTGGAGGAAAAGCATAGCAAAACTTGTCTAGTTTGTGACCCTTCACATGTTTCCATGGTGAATGAATTTTGTACCTTGGATTGTTTCAGAGAACCTTATCCAAAACATTGTGATTGTTGCCTCAGGCGTTTAAGGATCCTAATAATTACCGGTGGTGAAAGTGTTTCTTATTTAACAGAAAACTTGATTCACTTGAGAAGGTTGACCTTGAAATATACTGCTTATAAGTTATCCCCTAGAGACCTTAAAGTTATTTGCAAACTTTATCACCTACAAAATCTCACTTTGTGTAGTTGTGGCATTGAAGAGGTTCCCAAAGAAATTGGCAATTTAGTTCTCTTGAGACTCCTTGACTTGAGCCGCAATGAGTTGTTGAAAGAGTTGCCCATGGAAATTGGCAACTTGCATCTCTTGAGACTCCTTGACTTGAACGGAAATAAGTCTCTGTCGGAGTTGCCGGAGAACATATGTAATTTGCAAGAATTGCAAACCTTGAATAATGTAGGGTGTGATAGTCTCTGGAGAATTCCCGAAACGCTTGTTGGCGCATTGCAAGAGTTCCCGGCGGGGATTGGTGGGTGCAAGATGGAATTGTTTAGGAGCTTAAAGAATCTGATCAGTGGAACTCTGAGGTTGAAGATGAGATTGGGTGGTGATGGTGATTTGAATGAGGTGGTTGAGGATGCAAGGAAAGCAGGATTGAGGAATGAGATGCACGTTAAAAATTTTGAGTTATGTTTTAAGGATGGTGATCAAGAGGTGCCATCATCATTATGGTTGGATTTAATAGATGCTCTTCAACCCCATCCAAACCTGAGTACATGGGATATCTGGTACTACGGGGGCTCCAAACTTCCGCGGTGGATGGTCTCGCCTCTCAACCAACTAACGAGCCTTTCTCTCCTCGACTGTAAACACCTGACGTCGTTGCCAGCCTTCGGGAGACTACCGTGCTTGGTAGAGGTTGGCTTTTACAGGATTGAAGCTCTTGAGGTTGTGGGTCGAGAGTTCTTGGGAATAACAGAAGGAGAAAGAGAAGGAGAAGGGGATGTCATTGCCTTTCCGAAGCTGAAGAAGCTGACATTATGGGGTTGTGACAAGTTGAAGGAGTGGGAGGACATAACGGTGGAAGAAGAAGAAGCCTTTTCGATAATGATGCCTTGCCTTACTCGCTTGGTAGTCGGGCACTGCCCAGGCTTGAGAATGCTGCCACATCGCCTGCTGCGTAAGGCGTTGTCGTTGAAGACGTTGGATATTCGTCGCTCGACTGAGCTAATAGAGCGCTACGCGGACAAGGATGGTTCGGACTGGAAATCCATATCCATAAACTGCCCTGCCCTTCACCTCATTACTACTTACTTAGATGACCACATCTGGGACAGTTGATGCTTGCTGCACAAGTGTTAGTATATCCCAATCCTTCATCAATCTTTTCTAATTATTAATTTAATTATTATATAAATGCACTGATTAACCAATGTATGCCACAAAAGAAACAATATATTTCTATATGACTTGATATTGAGGTGGACGAATGTTATATGGATGAAATTACTACATACTTTATTATTTAAAAGTTGAACTTACACAAGGAACCTAATATATATGAATATACATAGTTTAAATTTTTAATAGATTTAGTCACAATCTTTCTGATAATAAGATTCAATTTTGGTCTCACGAAACATCATTTTTTAAAATTAAAATTGTTGACTTTCAGCATTAAAAATGTAGCGTTCATGTGTGCTAATAATATTCGACAATTCATCAATCTATTCTAATTATTGTTTCAATTTTTACTTTTTTTTTTTTTGACAAAACTATTATTTTAATTATATACACTCATTATTAATGCATGATTCAATTGACCCTTAAACCATATGATTATCATTGAGTAATTAGGTGGCCCAAACTCTGTTTGGTTGTATCTTAATAATATATACATATATATATATCAGTTAGTCTCATATGCACCGGTTACACCGTGCAGCTCTAGTTTATTTTTAAAAAGTTACACAAAATACTACTGAAAAGTTACACATGTTATTACCGAAAAGTGAATTTTTAATGCTGTAATTTTTCAGTAATAATTTGTGTAATTTTTTAGTTATAAATGGTGTAACTTTTCAAAAATACACTTGAATCGCACGGTGTAACTGGTGCACAAGAAACTTACTCTATATATATATGGTCCTTAAATTGAATTGGGTTTAAATCTTGCATGGACAAAAGGGAAACCTAATATACATTCATATGCATATATAGGAAATTTAATTTCTGTTTGATCAGAAGCTCTGTTTAATGGTTACCAAATTGGTTGGTCAGAAGCTCTGTTTTTTTTTTCTTTGCAATTTAATGCACGTCTTTCTAAATTTTGTAATTTAAAATATTTGATAATTTTTGGGCAACAATTTACGCATTAGATTAACCAATGTTTGAAATAAGAAAGAAATTAAACACAAGAACCTACCTGGGCTTCCTAGACCATGCTATTAAAGAACGACTGTCAATGGTGAGAAGTTGAGTAACCATTCACTCAAAATTGAACTCCATAATTTACAACAAAACAGTATCTTGTTGCCGTCAACGGACATTATAGAAGCACCAGTGACACAGCAGCAGAGCGAAGGCGCACGCCATCATCGTCCCATTTGTTCTGGGGTGCACTAGCTCCGGCAACAATAGCCTAATAACACAAACAAGGAAGATAAATGCATATCAATAGCTGGAAGAAGTTCAGAGCTGATTCTGAGTCAGGGACAAAGATTATGAGTTCTTGTAATCAACACATTTGACAAGAAAAACTCTGTTCAGAACACATGTTCAGAGTTTTAAGAAACCGACCTTTCCTCTATTAACAGCAGCAACGAGTGCAGCATGCTGTTCATCTCTACCAAACTCGTAGAAGTAATAATTCCTGAAATAATTTAAGCATAAAATGAAAATGAAAAATGAATCATCAGCGACATCTAGATCTAGAAGAACTTTCGACTTTGACAAGAACTTGTACAAACCAGGTAAACCGTGCAATTAATGTTTATTTTTAGAAGGCAGTTGTTTTCACTAAAAGGTGATAGTTGTATACAGTTGGACCATATAACTGGCCTACGAGAGTGTTACTCAAGTTTACGGTAGAGTCAGCACACAATCACGTGTTAGATTAAGTAAATGATAGGTCCAGTCATTTTTTACACCAATTGGTAAGTACATTACTCTCGCTGTCCTGTATTATAAGTTAGTGACTCCTATTAAATTAGATAAACTGGATTCTTATCCGCCCAGGGTTTTAGATAAATATCTGGAACAAACTTCATATTTCAGCTTGAAAGCTCAGAAAATGGGATTAATAATGATACAGCTGGTGATAAGCAGCTATCTGTAAATAAAGATACCTGTAGCCTTCATCTTCCTTAATCTTGATTGTACGCGCAGAGTACAATTTAGCACCACCTGCTTGTATGATTTTAAGCAAATTCAAGCAGAGAAAGCACAAGTCAGATGAAGAAAATGAAGCTTTTCTTTTTTCTTGAGAACCAAACACCACACTGACAATTTACCTGGTACAAATATTCTAGCTACCTCCCTCAATGAACCTAAATCAGCAATGTCTTTGGCCTATCCAATTCAGAATAAGCACTTTGGTTAATACACAAATGAATATAACACTTCTAATTATGATTTTAAGGCATAAATATTTCCAGTTTTGAGTTTTCTATAAGATAGTAATGTCCTCAATATTGTTCAAGTCATGGAGAAAAGGAGTGCACAAACCAGACATCATAGGGATAGGCAAAAGAACATTACTATTGCTATCTTCTTTCCTAGGTTCACATGGGATGTCTCAATTAGATATTTTCTTCTTAAAAAAAGTAATCTCTTGGTACCGAGTAATGCATCAGCGGATTAATAAAATTCCACATGCTTTCCTGATTTTAAAAAATAGACCTCAGTATTATATCATATAGCAGCCATTAGAACACTTTCTAAAACTTTATTTTATTCGCAGTAATTTGTTACAAGGAAGCATAATTACCAATCAAAACACTTAAAATTGAAAAATGAATTAAAAAAATATTAGTATATTATGGGTCAAGTAAGAAGTATTACATTAACGAACCTCCAAGAAGGTGATCTTAAGTGAATTAGATGGCTTTACAACAACACTTACAACTTCAGATCTGTATCACATTGCAACCATGTAACAATAGATTGTCATGATTCAATAAAATCCGGATACACAATGAACAAATACAATCAACTGTTAATCCCGAACACAAACCAATTGAAGAACTAGCAAACCTCTAGCAAGACCAAAAATAAACTCAATATTCTTAACTAGTTGGAAGGATCAGTCATGCACCTAAAATAATAAATATCAACCTTTCAGAACCATATGAAGTGCCTACGAGTTGCTAACTCTTAAATGTTCTCTAAATGTATCTACACTGCACAAGAAGCAGTGATCATCAGTTAATAGAAACAAGCATTTTGAGGCTGTTTGGTACTGCAGATAACCTAATTAAAATGTATTATATTCAATTTTGCATATCACAATTATTAACCAAACATTTTCGGAGTTGTAATATCAATATAAATAAATGGATAACTGAAGACAAGAAAACGATAAACAAATATGTATATAGCAAGTATGTTACATAATAAAGCATTTCATCACGCCTAATTCTGTCAGTTCTCCAACTAGTATGGACCATAGAAGTCACTGTTTCTAGACAGACACAACTAAATCAAGATACTACCAGTCATATTGATGTTGTAAGCATCCTCAAGAGCAGTGGCATGAACCTATACATGAATATACAGAAGGGTTCTCCAATACTTCTGTATTTAGCAGATGAAACCACAGAAAACAATACTTGATAATTTAGAATATAACCAGAAATTACAGATAATGATGTTTAGACAGTTCCAATGATACATTAATCAGGTCCTTTTCAGAAATTTGAATGAACTGGATATTTTCATTTATTTTTCTGACATGTAATGAGTGTCCATGTGTGTACCGAGATGAATTAGGCTCTCTTATACCTAATGTGAAGACAATCAGGTTGGGATGTAAAAGAAGTACAAGTCAATCTCGTGTAATATGGAAGCCTTACCCATCAGGAGAAGAAAAACGTGCAGCATAAGGCTTTGGCTTTGCTTTATCACCATAGAGTGATAATCCCGCATTATAGTCCTACAAAAGCCAGTACACCTTCGACTATAATTTGAAGAACTAATCACGGCTTCAGAGTTCAGACACATTATTTTGCATATATATCAAAAGCTTTAGTCATATCGCGTAAACTATGCACAATTATGGTGAATATCAACATAATTAACAAGAAATAGACCCAGAAATTAATCGAAAAACAACTAGTTAAATATTAGCAACAAAGAGGCAATTTCTTCCCAGGACTCGTTGGATTCGAACAAATATCAGCATAACGAATCCTCCTCGAAAGGGAATAAAACGAAATCAAATCACTAAGAAAAAGGAAAAAATACCTCAGGTTCATTGATGTCCTCGAAATCGGGAGGCACGCGAATTGCGAAGCCATCTCCGTAGAATTGAAACCATGACTTGGTATTAGCAATGCCGGAGAGAAAAGAGTTGGCTGAATTGGAAGATGATTGCGGCGGCGGCGGTAGAGCGGCGGCGGATGATAAGGGTACAAGTGAAGAAGAGGTAAACGCTGTGAGAATTAAACTTCTCCTTGAGAAAAGAGTATGAGTAGCATCAGTAAAAGAAGAGGAGAAGGTAGGGTGTGCCTGAGTTTTTGGGGGTGGGGAGTGAGAGAGAGAGCTCACTTTGGGCATGGCCATGAGAGAGAGAGAGAGGATGAGGTGATCCAACGAATTAACGATACGAAAAAAAAAAATTAAATAAGAGCATCTAAAAATTAACCCGAAAAAAAAACGGATCCTAAATGGATGTTGGATCCATGCACCCCTTTCTTCCACCAACTATTTTAGGCTATTGGTTTAAAACAAAAAGACAAAAACTTAAATACAAATTTCTACAGTAGAAATATTCATTTTTTAAAAATTCGCGGGTCTAAACTGGGTTGGGTTGGATTTGAGCATTTTTTTTTCAAAATTCGCGCAACTTGTAATTTCAGTTTTTTCGCTCCCAGGTATGTTACAATTTGGACAAATGCATGTTAATTAAGGCAAAATGTGTGTTACAATCAGACTAAATGTTGTTTACTACACATTCATTTATTTTTGTAGAAGTAAATATTTGTCATGCAATGTAACACATGTATATGTTACATTGTATGTGTAACACATATTTGTTCTTAATAAAAATACATTTTATCCTATAGTAACACATATATGCTCATATAATAACACAAATGGAGGAGCAAATATATGTTAGAATTAGAGTAAATGTGTATTACTGTAAATATATGTTACAATTGGAGTAAATTTGTGTTACTGCAAATGTGTGTTACATCTAGAGTAAATGTGTGTTACAATTAGATTAAATGTGTGTTAATGCAAATGTAAGTTACAATTAGAGTAAATGTATGTTACTGTATATACAAACAATTATTTATACTTAGAAAAATATATATTATATTTTATATAACATATATATGGTATTAAATGATGTATTAGTACATGAATAACATATTATTAACATAAATCAACAAATAGAATAAAAAATAAATTAAGTAACACATATTTATTCTTGCAAAAATACATATTTTCTTTATAGTTACTTGAAAAGTACAAAAAATTAATTTTTTAAGAAGTAGTAACATAGATTTTGCCTAATTGTAACACGCATTTGCCCAAATTGTAACATAACAGGGAGTGAAAAAAATATGAAATTACAAATTGCGCGAATTTTGAAAAAAAATGTCTAAATCTAACCCGACCCGATTTAGACCTGTGAATTTTTCAAAAATGGATATTTCTACAGTATAAATTTCTACACAAGTGTTACTCAAACAAAAATTAGTGTCTTAAAAAAAGTCAATTAAAATTAGCTCCCAAATGTGTCAATTGCGGAGGACCCCACTAGATCCTCCGTCTTTACCGAGGAGAAACAGATGCGAGGTTGAAGTGTAGCTTACCAACTTTGCTTCCTCGACTTCTCATTTCTACCCTCTCTGGAATTTTCATTAGGCTCGCACGGTTTCTTTACAATATGGGTACGAAACGGACTACCTACACTGGTGGTCGCCATCAGCATCATCAGAACCGTCATTGAAATCTAAAACTATGATCATCGGAAAATATTTGAGAGCATAAGACAAGTGTGGAATGCTTTAAAAGTAATTGTGATGCGCCCTATTTATAGGCAAGATAAAATTCAGTACTTAGATAATCGTATTCATGTTGTTCAGAAGACACATAGTGATTGTGTCTTGTTTCTGCTTAGTCTAAAAATATTTTGATTTTTCTTATTCATTTGTAATCCTTTTTATACATTAATTCTAATGAAATATTTTATTTTTTATTTTTTTATTTATCTAGCAGAGAAAATATATGTTAAAGTTTCTGCTGATATGAAGCATGAAAGTTAGACTTGTTAGAAAGTTTAAAGTTCATATCACGAGACTGAGGTCGAATGAACATAACAAAATGTTATAATTTTTCCTTGTCAATGATTGTTTGTCAATTACATGTTACATATATATAAAAACGTTTTGCAGCAAGTTGTTGATTGTTGTGTCCTTTGTTATAATTTTTGCTTGTAAGTGATATATGCTGTTGAAATGAGAACACAATATTTTGCAACGTGAAACTTGTTTCCATTCCAGATTTCTGTTGATTCCCTTGACAAAGTAACACCACATATTCATCTAATTACAAAAGGCGCACAACATCGGTATTTTTGTGTACTAGAAATTGTAGCTAAATTCATCCCTCATATTCAATTTATGGGGATTCTAAACTTGTATTATTGGAATATTGTTTGGTGTTAATACTATACTGAAATTGGATTTTTTATATTTTTCTTTAAGGTATTGATTGTTTTGATTTAGATTATTGTCCTGTATTTTCTAAAATAATTGTAAAGTACATAAAAAATACACTAAATTATTGTAAAAATATATTAAAGTGCAGACAAAATACACTAAAGTACTGTCACATGCAAAATACACTAAAGTATTATAAAAATACACTATACTGAAAGTAAATTTCTTATATTCTCTTTAATGTAAAATTATTTTGATTTAGATCATTGCCCTGTGTTCTAAAATAATTCAAAAGTACGCAAAAAATACACTAAAGTACTCTAAAAAAATATTGAAGTGCAGATAAGATACACTAAAGTACTGTCGCAGGCAAAATACACTAAAGTGCAAGTAAACTACACTAAAGTACTATCGTGTCTCGTCGAAAAAAATATCGATCGAAAAATTTACAAAATTCTACGACTGTAATAAAATGGTAAAAAATAGTATAAAGTAAAACTTCTAAATTTAAATTCGTAGATAAAAACTTATATAGAAATTTCTATTGTAGAATTATTCATTTTTTAAAAATTCGAGGGTTTAAACTGGGTCGAGTTGGATTTGGGCATTATTTTTCAAAATTCGTGCAACTTTTAATTTCAGATTTTTTCGCTCACAGGTGTGTTACAATTTGGTAAATGCATGTTACTTTAAGGTAAAATGTGTGTTACAATCAGATTAAATACTTTTTTTTTACACATATTCATTTGTTTTTGTAGAAATAAACATTTTTCATACAATGTAAGGGAAAAATATATGTGTTATGAGAAAAAATATTAGTTTTTCATAAATATTTATTAATTTGTATAGAAATATTTTTTTTTCTTTTTTTTTTTTTGAGAAAATATTTTTTCTTATAATTACACATATAAAATAGTAAAAAGTGTGTTACTACATGAATCAATATACATAGCTTTTAAGGGATGACGATTAAATTAAAAAAATACATATTTGTTCTTAACAAAAGTACATTTTATCCTACATAGTAACACATGTTTGCTCATATAGTAACACAAACTTGTGTGTTACAATTAGAGCAAATGTGTGTTACTAACTTATGAAATATTGTTATTTTACATCTATTCATTTGTTTCTATTGAATTAATAATTTTTCACATAATATAAAAGCAAAATGTATGTTACTATAAGAAGAAATATTAATTTTTCACAAATATTTATTTATTCTTATAGAAATAATTATTTTTTCATAAAATAACACATATAAATTAGTAAAAAATGTGTTATTACATTAATCAAAATATCTAAATTTTAAAGGATGATGATCAAATTAAAAAACACATATTTATTCTTATTGTAACACACATTTACAGCTTGTGTGAATTTTGAAAAAAAAAATGTTCAGATTCGACCCGACCCATTTTAAACCCGTGAATTTTTAAAAAATGAATGTTTCTACGGTATAAATTTCTACGCAAGTGCTGCTCAAATTCGTATATTTTTTGTGGAAAAAATGTTATAAAGTAAAATTTGAATTTTAAATTTAATTGATGAAGTGAGGAATGTAAAAAGTAAACATCACTTCAAATTAGTAAACTATGACTCAAATAGTGAAATAAATAGTCACATTCAATTGTACTATGCTCAGAACCATTAATTGATGAAGATTTGGAGCATTTGCCCCTAATTGTAAATAAGGATAATTAGTGTTCTTGAATGTGTTTAGGCTCTTAAGAATGTCCCTATATATAATCACCTCATTTAAATATTTGCGGGTCAACGGGGTTAAAATAACAAAATTCGTAGATCTTGACCCGATCGAGTCGGATCTGGACAATTTTTTAATTTCAGAAATTTTCGCTCTCAATTTGTGTTATTATATGGGCAAATGCATGCTACTATAAGACAATATGTATGTTATTATAAGACTAAATATTTTTTTAATATATTCATTTATTTTTGTAGAAATAAATTTTTTCATGCAATGTAAGAGTAAAATGTGTGTTATTATAAGAAAAAATATTATTATTTCATGAATACATATTTATTTTTAAAAAAATAATTATTTTTCATATAATAACACATATAAAAAAGTAAAAAATTGTACATGGATTAATATATCTAGCTTTTAAGGGATGATGATTAAATTAAGAAACACATATTTGTTCTTAACAAAAATACATTTGTCCTTATAGTAACACATTTGTCTATAATATCACAAGTTGGGAGCAAAATGTGTGTTACTATTAGAGCAAATATGACACGACCACACTTATCACACACAACATACGACACTTTTAAATAAAATTTGATCTGAAAACCGGCTATAATTTTTTTTCAACATACAACATAATACTATATCAAACCCAACAACCTATCACATTCATAAATAAGATCTCCACAAACCAGTAACTGTAAACTTCCAAACCAACACCATTACATGTTATATATTACATAACCCAAGACAAACAAATATACAACAACAACGAAAGCAAAATAAGCCACAGTCCTGCCCGCAGGTCGTCATCTATGTACACCGCAACTCAAAAAGCCTGCAAAAGCGCCGCAGCTACTCCAGTTTCATCACCAGATCACATATCATCAGGGTTACCTACAATGCATAAATTAAATGAGATTTATAAATCCCAGTAAGTAGAAATTATGCATGATGATGTGATTCTTTTGAAAACCTCCCCATGCACTCTCTTTTGAAATCACCAATTTATTTATGAAGACTCTCCAGGGCCCTATCTAGACACACTGTTATACACCGGCACGAGCACACAGCTCCAATATACACATAATCAAACGGCCCATAATGATATCGACGTGGGGCCCATCCTCTTGTGGCCCACTTCAGGGTTCGGACCTAACATACGCCCCCATGTCCACCAAGAAGTCATCCCACCACGGTCGACCCATATATTGAATCCAAGGATCTACCCTCTAGCGACCAGCAAGGTCCATCACCAAACATGACCCTCTCTCCGCGCAGGAAGTCCCCCTTGGGAAACACTCAAATCATAATCAAATAAGGTGTCTGCCCACACCAGGTAGCCTACACTAGGTTTCCACACTGGGTTTCCCTAGGTCGCTTCTTCCCAGGTCGCCCCTTACCACCCTCGGTGTATAATCAGTAGTCACTTTCAGAAAATCAATTAATTTTCAATACACGATATGCATGATGCTCGTGCAATCAATGATATTTAACAACATTCATAGATTATTGAACTCACAGATTCAACTTGTATCAATTATGGAGCTCGCTGGCTCCTTCAACATCAACTGGAGCTCACAGACTCATTCAATATAACATATAGAGCTCACATGTTCATTCCACATCAAATAGAGCATATAAGCTCATTTCCACATATTCACATTATATAATTCACATATTACAATTTATTCAAAATCACATATTATCACTTAAACATAAATAATTTACAAAATAATATGCTTATGCATTGCAGTACAAATGAATTTCTACTTACCTCAAATCCGCAATCGTTGATAACCCAAACCCTTAAACCAGCTTATCGCAATTCCAATATCATATCTACCAATGATTAACTATAAATATTATTTCAAAAATTATTAATTAACTAAAGAACACTAAATTTTATCTTCTAACTCTTTGTATATTCCTTTCAGCTAACAAAACCTATCATTTTAATTATACTACTAAAAGCATAACTCATGAATTAAACAAAAATATGCACTAACTAAATATGTGTACATGTTATGTATAATTTTCTTTCTTGACTCGAACACCTTGTTCCCTTCTTCTTCCTTTTCTCTCCTTTTTTTTTTCCTTTTCGCTCGGCTACGGGAAACTATCATCTTTGCAGTCACCGACTCAAGTATATAGTACTCCCTCCGTCCCGTAGGAATTTGCACCCTACGGGACGGCACATTTTTTAAGAAAAAATAATTTTATATATAAAGTAGTGGTATATGGGTAAATATGTGTAAATGTTTGTGAGTGTGCACGTAAATCAATGCTTCTTTTTTTAGTAGTGTGCAAATTTGTGTGAGACGTCTAAATAAGGAAAGTGTGCAAATTCCTGCGAGACAGAGGGAGTAGTTGTTAATGATGTGATATACCCAAAGACACCGCCTTAAGTCCTTAACCCTTAAGCATAACTCTATTTTTTATTTATTTAATGTTTACAAGTTATATATTAAGCATATTTATATGGCACTATAAGGATATAAAAGTCACCTCCTTAAGTAAATGGCTTCCATAGGAAGCTGGCGCCATTCCCTTTTTTTTTTTCTTTTACCAACTATTATAATATTAATATAATATATATATATATTTATTTTACTTATTTTGCTTTCTATTTAGCTATTACAACTTATTCTTAAATGAACTATATTTAACTTAAACCACTATTAATACTTAAATAATCTACACAACACATTTATGTTCTACTAGAGTCTCAAATAAATTAAACTAAAATTTTCTCATTACTAAACAAATAAATGCATATAACATTTCAATAAATAACTTAACATTCCAAAGTAAAATAATTAACACAACATCCCAAATAACATATGAGTAATATAAAATGAACATATTTGCATAAATAACATAAAGGAACCAGTGTAGCGATTTCATTTCTAATATTTATAAATTAATAATTATTTCAATAAAATCTAAATAAATTATACTTGACTTCTTCATTACTAGACATGTAGAAGCATACAAATAATTCAAAATTTAAAACAAGATAGATAACACAAAATTACGAATAACACATGAATAATATAAAATACCCTCAAATAATAAATATCATAATAATAATAATAATTAAAATGCACCTAACGCATGAAATATTTTCAAGAAATTATAAATTAACACATAAATATTTTAACTGCACATAAAACATGATATATATTCAAGCAATTAGCATCTAAGTAAATAAAATGTATGCAACACATGAAGTATTTTTGCCAGTGAGTAGTGAGAAACTCGGATATCACAAAATATGTGCTACTGTAAGAGAAAATGTGTTATTGCATATACAACTATTTATTTGTCCTTAGAAAAATATATATTGTCTTTATAGTAGCACATGTAAGATATTAAAAGATACATTATTATATTAAAAACATATTATCAACATAAATCAACAAAAAAAATGAAAAATTAATTAATAAATACATATTTGTTCTTGTAAAATACGTATTATCTTTATAGTCATTTTAAAAGTACAAAAAATAATTTTCAAAGAAGTAGTAACACATATTTTTCTATGCAACAATACATTTATTCACATAGTAATATTGTTTGAGACTGACATAATTTTTTTCTTGAAATTTTTATTTAACTTGATCAGATCCGCTTAGGGTTCATAAATTTTGGTCTGGCTATATTACACTGGCAAAAATTTAATGCAATATTGCATTTAAATTTTTATAAATTAATAAACATACCCGTGTCTTTTTATATAGTACAGAGAGAATATGCAAACATTTCAATTTTGTTCTTCTCAGGGAAGGACTTTATATATATATTATAAAGGAATAGTCTTGTATGCACCAGTTACATGATGTAATTCAATTTCATTTTTTTAAGGAGTTGGACGGCGAGGAGTGGTGATGATGAATGTTTCCATTTTAGTTGCTATCATTATTATTATTTTTATGAACTTCTAGGACTTAGTTTATCCTTCTTTAAGTTAGTTTCCTCTGAAACTCTTTTAAGAGATGATTTATTTCTCATGTTAGAATCATTGTTTAGTTGAGACATTAAATTTTTACTTTATTCTATTATTTCCAATTTAGTTAGTTCACGTCCTTTAATTATATTTTTCTTTAAAAGAAAATAATTGTTCAAAGTATTTATTTATTATTATTTTTTACAAAAAAAAAGGGGGTAAAATTTGGGACGTGACAGTGTGGTATCAGAGCAGGTCTACGATCTTGTAGACTTGTAAAAATAAAGTATTTTTACTAACTTGTCAATTTAGAAAAAAAAATAAAAATTCTTAAGGTCGTCAATCACCACCTCACCGCTCCAACTCAATAAGGTAAGTGTATTTTTATTTTAAGTTCTTGTGTAAAATTTTCATACTATGCAATGTGATGTGAGTCATGTGACTGATACTTTTCTCCATGATATTGTGTTCTATACTTTATTTGTTATTAATTTCCCATTATATGTTATGTGGCATGTACTGAGAAGGAATTATGTAGAATTGAGGTACAATTCTAAATTTTGAGGACGAAATTTTCTTTTAGGGTGTTAGGATGTAATACCCGAGATTTTTTTTTTATTTCATATGATATACAACGTGTCTAAGTTATTATTATTATTAATATTATATTATTACTATTATTATTATTATTATTATCGTGAAATACTTGTATAAATATCTTCATTTCTTTCTTAAATATGCAAAAATAGTTTAGCTATGTTACTTATTATTATAATTTATTTATTTTTAATATTTAAATATGTTATGTGTATGTTTGTTTGTTATGAGTGAGATATTTGTTATAAAAATAAAGTGTATGTTGCACGTTTAAATTGAAATTTTTAGTATAACTTCATAATTATTATTTTTTTAAAATATTAATTAAGGGCTTTGATATATTTGTCCTTTCTCCAAAATAAGTGTTTAAATTATTAAAAGTTATGCATGCTTCATCTGCACGTTTGCAAATATGGTACCTTATTTTTCTCAACATACTTTCTTTATTCATATCATATATATATATATATATTGTTAATTGATATATATATATATATATATATATATATATATATATATATATATATTCTATATACACTATATCTACGTATATATATATATTTTTAAAGTAATTTATTTATTTTACTTATTAATAATTTATGTATATATTTTTATACTGTAAATATGTATACATAGGTTTAGTTAATATCTTGTTAATTAAACAAAGATTTGTTTAAGAGCTTATATATATACGTTCTCATATTGAGCAAAAGTGATCCTCAAGTTTCTCCAGTTTGTTTCTTTATATTTTCAAAACGTGAGACTCTTTCCAACGTGATCACAACTGAACACCTCCTTGAATCTTTAAATACACGATCCTATTCCTAGCGTAGATTTTATTTACACTCTTTTAATTTTCCTCCGTAAAAGAATGCATCAATCTATATAAGTCTTTGAATATTTCGGAGCGACGGTGACTGCGAGGAGTAGGAGTTGTCTGCTATGTGATTTCTATTCATGTTTCTATTATAGCCAGGGACCCTTATGTCGTCCGGGACTGATGAGTCTTCGGGTTCAACCCGCCGTGCTCAATGGCAAAGTGGCAAAATATCTATGGCAAAGTATCAATGGCAAAGTGGCAAAGTTATATGTGAATGTTTTTATGTGGCATTGATGACTTGCATCTTTACATTTATATTTAACGTTGAATGACTTAATTCCACTGAGTGTGCCTGCATAATCACCCCAATTATTTAAAATTTTCTGGTTAAGGAGTTGGACGGCGAGGAGTGGTGATGATGAATGTTTCCATTTTAGTTGTTATCATTATTATTATTTTTATGAACTTCTAGGACTTAGTTTATCCTTCTTTAAGTTAGTTTCCATTGAAACTCTTTTAAGAGATGATTTATTTCTCATGTTAGAATCATTGTTTAGTTGGGACATTAAAATTTTACTTTATTCTATTATTTCCAATTTACTTATTTCACGTCCTTTAATTATATTTTTCTTTAAAAGAAAATAATTGTTCAAAGTATTTATTTATTTTTTTTTTTTACAAAAAAAAAAAGTTACACATGTTATTACTGAAAAGTGTATCTTTCATAGTGTAATTTTTTAGTAATAACATATGCAATTTTTTCAGTAATAAATTATGTAACTTCTTAAAAATACATTTGAATTGCATGGTATAACTGGTGCACATGGGACTTACTCTATTATAAAAAAGGAGTGAGTTGTGAAACTTTGGCCAGTTACCTCCCTGTTGCCTTCTTTTTAAAAAAAAAAAAATTCCTCTCACCACCTTATTCCATGTCACTAATTTTCCTCTCATTTTTTTAAATTTTATTTTATTAAACAATTAAGTATGTAAACCCATAGTAGTTACTGCTGCTAATGTCACTGATCAAGCCCCAGCAGAAGGAAGTGACTTTATAGCGAATAGAAGATTTGGTGGTCTATGCAAAAAAAAAAAAAAACTTAAATTACTTTTATTTATGAAAAAATTTATTTCATTTGAAACTTAACCCTATAATAGGGGTATTTAGGTGAATTTTTTTATTAAATTACTGTTATGTTAACAAAAAAAAATTCAAGGTTATCAAATTTTTTTTTAACTACGTAGAATGTAAAAGTTGTTTGTGATAAAGTTAATTTACGATTAATATTCTTTAAGTAAAACAAGTAATACTCTTTAACTAATATTCATTATAGTAAAAAGAAATAATATCCTTTTAATATTTTTTATACTAATATTCTCAAAATAACTTTTCACAATGATCACTACTACAAAAAAAAGACTTGGAGAGCTCACAAAAATCCACTTAGAAAGCGGTTATATGAGCTCTCCAAGTGAAAGCTATGCAAGTAAGAATCCACTTAGAAAGCGGTTGTAAACCGCTATAAAAATCGGCTTAGAAAGTGGTTATGAACCGCTCTCTAAGTGACCACTTAGAGAGCGGTTCATAACCTCTTTCTAGCTCATATGCGATTTTTTTTTAATTCTTAGACAGCGGTTTCAAACCGCTATCCAGGACCTTTTTTTTTTTTTTAATTTCTGTAATTAATATATTTTATTTTATATATATTATATATTCTATATATTATATATAATTATTCTACATATTATATATTTTATATTACAAATTCTATTTAATTAATTTATACAATAATAAAACTTCACAAAAATAAAATACTTAAAATAAACCAATTAATAAAACATGAACTAATTATAACTAATTAAATGTATCATCATAAATTAAATAAAAGTTACATATCGTAGAACCAAAATTCATGCTAGATAACGTAAAAACCTATTATACAAATACCCGGTCCAATCTAATTTGAATTTCTTGAGTCTGTTCCTTCCGTACGAATGAAGCGGACGTTGATACACAAACTGGAAAATTAAAAATGTAATTAGAAATATATATATATATATTAATAAATTGCCCCAACTAGCTACTTACGTCGTTCGGAACCGTCGTTTGAGAAGTCGTCATTATATCTTCAATATAATGACATACAAAAGTGGCGCAGCTAAAGCTATCTTGCTGTCTCGGCACCTGTTAATTAATAATTATAGTTAATACATGAATAAGTATATATTTTTTTCAATTAAAGTATATATACCTTAATATTTTTCCACATAACGGTACTAAAAGTTCTTGATGGTTCGGGCGGAAGGCGAGTCCGATACATCCTCATCACACTGTTATTATTATAATTAAAAAATAAAAAAAATTACATATACATATATAATTCTAAAAATAAAATGATTTAATGATATTCAAATAATTAATAAACACATACCAATCCATAAATGTCAGAAGTTCAGGTCGATCAGAATGCACTCCATTTGGAGTTGGATCCATAAAATATACCTCTAGTGATCTCATATTGACGGCGACCAACAACCAATGTGCCCTGCATTTTAATAAAAATATTAAAAGTATATTTCATTTGCATGTTTATATTAATAAATATGTTGATGACATGTTTGTTGTATGTACTCACCCCACATATGTAGGCCAAAAAATGAGATGGTCTCTCGTAGAATATATTTGCATATGTAGCATAAACAACTCCTTATCGTGGGCGTGGTCATTACCAATGGAGGCACTCACTTGGGGGGAGATGAAAGAATACTTCAATGATGCCTCATAATCTCTTGATAGATATACCTCCCCCAAATATCTTTAATTAATGAAAATACTCATATTAATATTTAAATAAAGAAAATTAAACCTCTAGAAGAATTAAATATGAAAAATCAATAAACACATATCTGAGATAAAAAGCAATAGTAGTCGCGCTCAACCACTGATTGTTGAGTACTTCCATGACATGATTCGCACGGATAAAGTCTTCCCAACCAAGTGTATGTAAATAAGAACTAAAAGAAACTACAATAGGAACAAAAGTGGGGGACGATACCAGCGTGTGCACCCTAGACATTAGTTTGTCGCTGTGATCGAAGTCTCCTTGCAAAGGATAACCCAGTCGTGATTGTGAGGGCGCTGCAGGAGGAGGCCCACTCGGTCCTTCCCTCTGAATAGGCATTGTAGCACGCGGCTCCCTCGTCTTTTGGGGAGACCGAATTTTCTACAATCAATTTGCAATTGGTTAGTTTAACAAAAATTAGAAAAAATTTAATAACATATATTTTACCTTTTTAGTTAATGAGACCAAGTGAATAGGCCATTCTAGAAAGTGGCCAATCGCCGTCCCGACAGTGGTCGCCTCATCATTTGGTCGAGGAACTGGGGAATTCTCCTCTTTCAGAACAGCCAAATTAACAGTGACCCTCTGAAAACCAGGAGTGAGAGAACAACCATGAATCACTCCGCTGGAGCTATTGTGTAACGTCCCTGTGGCCACCAACCGTGTAGGATTCTCCAAATATAAATAGCACATGGTCCCAATCTGTTCCTATAAAAATATACATTGATTAATATTTTTTAAAATTTTTGACAGAGTTTCGTTTATATTTTATCAAACTCCCAATTAATCAACTACATCAAACAATCAAATCATATTCATCCACATCAACTACAACAAACAACCAAATTATATCATCCACATCAACTACTTCAAACAACCAAATCATATCATCCACATCAACTACAACAAACAATCAAATCATATGCATCCACATCAACTACAACAAACAAACAACAAAATACCTGGGAGATGTTTTGAGGTGGAGAAGGCGCATCAGCAGAATACATTGTCGAACAACTGTCCTGATGGCTTGCTCCAGTACTCGACGACGGCCCTTGATTATGTAGTTGAGATAACATCTCTACCTGTCTAGCCAGTGCAGCAACCTATTTTGCAAGTAGAGAAACTTCACTCCGAGGTGCCGTCGTCAATGCTGTCTTCGTCATCCCAAAGCCTGTGTTGCGCATGCGTCCGGGATGCTCCTCACGACTGTAAGCCCGAGCAAGTAGATCATTGGGACCAATCATACGGAGGTCCTCGGGCGTCATGTTTTGAGATAGACGCTCCTGAAGTATATAATTTGTGTCAAATAATATAATATAGTTTGTAATTCAAAAAAACAATAAGCGAGAAATATATAATTACCCCAGTTTCCACAATTTGCTGTGCACGAGGATCTGGAATACTCCCATCTGGAGTCTGTCGGCTAGTCTTAAAAATATCGAATCGGTTAATGAAAGGGTCAGTCTCCCCAGCTTTCCTCTTTTCTTCCTTCTGCAGTAGTGACGAAATGTGTTTTTGTGTTAGATATATTAAATATAAATAGTAATAAGATCAAGTAGTAATCGACTCACCATTTCTTCTCTTATACGTGCATATCCTTTGGAGGATCCCCGATATCGCACCTCCATCCCTTTGGCATACTCTGTATTTCTCCGACTTCTTGCCTAAATTGTCATAGAAATACATTAAATACATTAATATCGTGCATTATAAATAAATAAACTGATATTGATTATTTTTACCTTAAAATCATCAGCCATCGATAATCGAACGAATTCTTCCCAATGTGTGGCTACCATAGGATTAGTAATGTAATCCTTTGGAGGTGTAGAGGAGTAGGTACCAGTCACAGTGTCTTTACTTAATTTTCTCAACTGAGCCCGGAAATTCTTCGCTATATTCCCAGCTTTTTGCAGTATTTGTGGCTTCTTACTGGGGTCTAGACCAGAAAATATTTCCTGTAAATATATAAACAATATATATTTCATAAATCAATAAGTATATAAAATTTTATATATTTCATAAGTTCAATAAGTATAAATATAAAACTTACATGTAGCTCTTCCCAAATAGACTCCTTTATATGATTCAGCGTTGGGCTACGCCAATCATTAGCTGGCAGAACAATCTGGACACATCTTCGAACTGCTTGCCCAAGGTAGTGTGACAGCTTCGAACTCTCCTTTCCAATCGGCTGTCAGTACTCATTGAATGAAAGCTACAATGACATAATATTATTAGGTTAAACGATCAATAAAATATATTATAAATTCAACTATTTTATTGTAATGAAATACCTCCACTGTCTTTCCCTTCGCACGCTGTCTCTTTAAAGCGCTCATCGTCACTATACCCCTCTCACGCTTTTCTCCAGAACTGCTACTCGTGGGAGCAGCAGTCTCATCTACACCCCTCTCGGGTGAGCACTCATCTCCACCGATATCACCTAAATATACATGGTAATCTCCACCCATGTCATCTCCATAATCATCATCAGGCACGGGCAAAGACATGATCCTGTACATCAGAAAAAATCACATTCAATATAATAAATGAATTATAACATTGAATTAAACAAAAGAAGTCACATTCAATATAGTAAATGAATTATAAAATCTTACATTTCTTTTTAGCACGTGTTTTTCTTTTTCGTTTTGTAGTTAACTTTTCTCGTTCATGTCCATGAATATTAACAAGATCTGGGTTGCCATATTCATCCCCTTCTCTGAACACTCTCTTGTACGGGCGATAGTTAGGATCATCGAAAGAGGGCCCAGAAATAGAGAAGTTTTGAAAAGGATCATCAATTGTGTCAACATCTTCATCGACGTGGTCGCTGATCTGGTAACTATCAGTAAACTTGTTCGACAGAACCACAATCGACCATTTCTTGTTAACTGGGTCGGGGACATAGAAAACTTGTTGAGCTTGACATGCCATTATATAAGAGTCATCCTTGTATCCCACATTTTTCAAATCAACACGTACGAACCCAAAATTATCATCTTGGACCCCGTTAGGAATCCTCACCCAACTACAATCGAAAATGGGTTCACGGTGACCAACATAGTCGAGTACCCAAATATTGACAATCTGTCCAAAATAAGTAGTAATCGACTGATCCCCTGCATTTGCTTTAATAGACACCCCACTATTCTGCATTGTACTCGTGGCATCATGATCTCTGGTATAAAATGTATATCCATTAATAAGATAACACTTATATGAATACACATGTCTATCAGGCATTCTGAACAACCACTTAACTCTTTCTTTCACAGATTCCTTATCCCGTGACAGACACTTTGTAACATAATCCTTGAACTAGTTAACAAATGTCCGGTTATGCTCAGCTTCGATCCACGATCTATCTCTGAAGGGAAATGTCTCAGAAAGTACTTGCATGTGAAGATCAATAAAAGGAAGCACGTCAACCGTGTTGTGAAGTACGTATATGTGCATCCGTGTTAGTTCCTCAATACTAACACTTACTGGTTCACCACCGGTAACACCTTCACCTTCAGTCCTGTTGGTGTGTCGAGTAATTGGAAGTCCAATTGCATCGACATTCGGAATAAACTCGGACCAGTACTCGACTGCTTCTTCTACTAAGTAGCGTTCTGCAATGCATCCCTCTGGCCGATACATGTTCTTCACATATCCTTTCAGTACTTTAATGTATCTTTCCACACCATACATCCATCGCATACGAGCAGGACCACACATTCTTGTCTCATGAACCAAATGAATGGTTAAGTGAACCATTATATCAAAGAATGATGGAGGAAAATACATTTGAAGCTCACAAAGTGTCCCCACAATCTGTTTCTGAAAGTCACTCAAAAGTCTAGGATCAATGACTTTGCTACTCATTGCCTTGAAGAACCAACACAACTTTGTTATGGTTATGCGCACATTTTCAGGCAAGATAGAACGAATGGCAATTGGTAAGAAGTTCTCCATTATCACATGATAGTCATGCGATTTCATATTCATCAGTCTCCCGCCATCATCTGATACAAGTCTCTGTATATTGGACGAATATCCCTCTGGTACTCTCACATCCTTAAGTGTTTGAAGAAACACTTTTCTCTCATTCTTGGACAATGTGTGTGCAGCAGGAGGTAGGTCCGGTGCTCGTCCATCTTCACGTCTCTGAGGTGCCAATTCTGGTCTTATTCCCATTTCAAGCATATCCATCCTTGCATTGTAACCATCCTTGGACTTCTTATCACCTAATAGAGTATTGAGCAAGCTGGCACAAACGTTCTTCTGAGTGTGCATAAGATCAATGAAGTGTCTAACATACAACTCTTTCCAATAGGGCAATTGAAAGAAAATTGATTCTTTCTTCCAACCACTAGTGGGGACACTCTTTGCAAATCATTTCCCGTACTGTGTGTCGACCTTCTTCATCTCACTCAACACATCTGAACCTGACAACAAACGTGGTGCTTCACGACCCTCAACTTTGCGATTAAATTCAACAGTCATTCTTCTGTACTTATGTGATCTGTCCAACCACCTCATGTGTCCCATATAGACAGACTTCTTACAATAACTCAATCGAATGTGATCAGTGTTGGTGGTACAACAAGGACATGCATCGCCTCCCTTCACACTATATCCAGATAGATTCCCATAAGCGGGAAAGTCATTGATTGTTCCAAACAACATGGCCTTCAACTTGAAACTCTCATTTCTACAAGCATCATACACATCGACAGCCTCATCCCACATCAGCTTCAAGTCTTCTATCAAAGGAGATAGATATACATCTATGTCATTACCAGGTTGTTTGGGTCCTGATATCTCCTGATATCAACATAGATAACATCATATAAGTACGCTTCATGCACAAAGATGGTGAAAGATTATACACCATCAGAATCACTGGCCATGTACTGTGGTTGGTACTTTGAATACCAATGGGATTCATTCCGTCTGTGGAGAGTGCAAGACGCAAGTGTCGTGGCTCGTTGCCGAATTCTGGATACTTCACATCGAATGCCTTCCACTGTGGTGAATCAGCAGGATGTCTTAGCAATCCATCCTTGATTCTATCATCATGATGCCAAGTCAAATTTCTAGCATCCACCGTGCTACTGTACATTCTCCTAAATCTTGGTATTATTGGGAAATACCACATCACTTTCGCAGGAGATTGGTTTTTCGTATATCGCTTCCGCCCACACTTGGGACACACATCGAGACCTGCATACTCCTTCCGAAATAAAATACAATCACCGGGGCAAGCATGAATTTTCTGATGTGTTAACCCGATGGACTTGAGCATTTGCTTAGCATCATATGCTCTCTTAGGCAGTACATTCTCATCGGGCAAAAGACCACTAACTGCTTCCAACAAATCGGTGAAGCACACATCAGTCAATTGATGAGCTGCTTTTAGATTGAACAATATCAATACAGCTGAAAGTTTTGTTGCCTTCTCACATCCGGGCCAAAGAGGTAATCCAGCATCATCTCTTAACTTCTCTGACATATTAGGATGATCTTGCAGATTATCCCCATCCCCACTGGATGTATCAACACTCGGTGCATCTCCACTAGATGTATCAACACTCGGTACATTCTCTATATTCATTGTGTCTACAAACCTAAAGTCAGTTCTTATGCTGCTTGAGCTACATCCATCTCTTCTCTCACCATGACCTGTCCAAACGGTATATGATTTATCAATACCATAAATCATCAAGTGATCGAACAAATTGTCCCGACCACTAACCGTTTTCCCGTTCATACATTTCCAACACGGACATAGAATGTACCGATTGTCGGTGCAATATCTGATTGCATGATTACAAAATTCTTCCACCCCATTCCTATACTCATCTGATAATCTATCTGCACGAACCCACTTTCGATCAATATCTATATAGAACTAGATATGCCTATAGAAAAGACAATATGACATAATATTCATGTTTAGATTCTTGTATAAATGTGACTCAATATAGTACGATCCTACATATATTCTATTTAAAAATTAATATTTTTTAAAAATTTTGGTAGAGTTTCGTTTAGATTTATCATTTTCCCCAATTAATCAAGATCCTAGTGCATCTATTTCCGATTTAATTATAAAATAATCAAATCGGAACGCACATTCTACAACAAACAACCAACAAATTTCCCCAACTCCACATCAACTACATTCAATCAACTCCACATCAACTATATATTCTACATGCAAATATTTGATCGAACATCGATCATCACATATATCTCTATCAACTACATTCTACATTTGGATTCAATCAATCGATAATCGCATATATAAATTTATATAACATACAATTTTTAATAAATAAAATAATTATAACTACAAAAAAATGAACTTACGGTAATAGTGTGAAGGGAATGGATTGGAATGATTAATCTCTCTTCTTCAAATTTGTCACCTACAAAATATATAAATACTACAACACATTATTTTTATATTCATTAATTTAATAATCAATAATTTACAATAATTATAAATATATATTTTTATATAATAATTAATATTATTTACTAGCTAATTCTATATATATCTATATTAGCAAATATACTAATATATAAATAATATATGTGATATTATTTAAAAATTTAAATAAGAAATCATGCATTAATGTCAATCCATTTCGATAAATCATATTTTATATATGTGCAATATTCTCAATCTTTAAAAAAAATTCTTTACGGACCCTTTAAAAAAAATTCTAACATTATATTTGATTTATTTTTTATTATTTAATTGGATATTTGCAATTTGAAAATGATTAACACAAATTCTTATATAATTGACTAAATGATTAACTATATATATATATATATATATATATATATATCACACATATATATATATATCATATATATATATTAAATAATTAATTACATACCTAGTAAATAGGGATGAAATTTCAAAATTCGATCGGTGGGATGGCGACGACGGCGGCTGGGATGCCAACGGAGGCGGCGGCGTCGGAAATGGTGGAGGAGGGGCGGCGGTCGGCGAGGGGGGCGGCGTGGGAGGAGGAGGCGCTGGTGGGAGAGGAAGAGGGAGAGAATGAGAGAAGGAAGAAAGGAGGGTTTACTGGGCCCGATTATAATCGGCCCTTAGCGGTTCTAAACCGCTGTCTAAGTGAAAGGGTAAAGCGGTCATTAACCGCTTTGGGCATACCTGTTTTTAACCGCTGTCCAAGCTATTTTTTATTTATTTATTTATTCTCAGCGGTTCGAAAACCGCTTTCTAAGAATTTTTTTTGTTTTTTTTTATTTATTCTTAGCGGTTTATAACCGCTTTCTAAGACTTTCTTTTTTTTTCGAATTTACTAAGCTTTGCTTGGAAAGCTCATTTAGCAAATGAGCTCTCTAAGTGCTCACTTAGAGAGCTCATTTGCAAATGAGCTTTCTAAGTGAAGCTATGCAAACCCAATAATGTAGTAGTGGATATTTGTTTGTACTATGATTTATCAATATTTTTAAGTAATAATATCTTATTAAACAAGTTTCAATATTCAACAACATTACTCTCTCCTACTACAAAAAATAAATAAATAAATAGGGAACTTAATAGGAGAATTGACATCCTCTTTAAATAAAAAGAATTTTAGTGATAAAAAAATATTTTAAAATTCAAAGAGGAACAAGACGAGGACAAATACGCATTCTTTCGAATTCTGATATATGCAAATGAACAAGGTATGTGTTGTTTCTCCATCAATTTGTATTTTACTTTATTATTATATATGTTTATCCCACCCTTATCTATTTTGTTAATTTTATATTTACCATCGATGTCTCTCTTTTCTCATGCGACGTGCTTCCAGTATTTGCTCTGAAGTTCAATGAAATTGTATTGTATTGAACTTGTCTGATAATTTATTTTATGATTTTTAGTATTAAAAAAGATTTGTTCACTATAAATATCATTTTCTTTGTGTGTATATTTTTTCATAAATATTTTGTATCTAAAATACATCCTATTTTTACTTTAATATTGTTACTCCAAGTAACATTGACCATCTGGGTGTCCAGCTCAATTTTTTTAGGTGCACTTTCAGTAGTACTCCCTCTGTCCCACATGAATTTGCACACTTTTTTTATTTTGACGTCGCGCACAAATTTACATATTATTAAAAAAGTATTCATTGATTTACGTATACACTCACAAATTTATATACATATTTACTCATATACCACTATTTTATAAATAAAACATATTTTCTTTAAAAAATGTGTCATTCATAGAGTGCAAATTCCTGTGAAATGGAAGGAGGAAGTATAATAAATGACACTCTCTCCTAATTTGTAAGAGACTATCTGTAGCAATTAATATTTAATGTTATGCTCAGGCACGTAGTACTATAATATTGGTTGACTGATAAATTTATGTGCCAATTTATTAGATTTTTGTCTCTTTGATCATGCTTCCACCTAGGGATGGCAATGGGGCAGGGCGGGTATCTAAGAACCCATGCCTGCCCGCGCCTCTGCCCCGCCGTCCCGCCCTGCCCCATGCCCCACTGCGGGGTAGAACATTGCGCCCCATGCCTGCCCCGCCCTGCCCCATCCTATATATAATTTTATATTAAAATATAATATAATATATATTTTAGACAATTAAAAAATTATTTAAAAATAAAATTAATACAATAAATTTATTAAATTATATTCAAAAAAATAATTTTACATTAGAGTTAAAATAAATAAATAAATAATATAATTTTTAAATTTATTTAATATTATAAATATGGGATATTAGTTTTATTTTAAATATTATAAAATATTGTATATTTAATGTATTTTATATATTATAAAATATTATATATTTATTTAATATATACTACGGGGTAGGATGGGGCGGCGCAGTAAAACTGCAAACCCATGCCTGTCCTGCCCCATGCGCAGGGCGGGGCGGGCTGCCCCAAATGGAGCAGGTCAGGGCGGGCTAACTACGGAGTGGATCATTTTGTCATCCCTACTTCCACCAACCTCTTCTTAAAAAGTCATATTTGTTTGGCCCATAAATATATATATAGCTGATTTCGTGATAGTATATCATTTATGATAATATCACCATTATATATACATACATATATACTACTATTATTATATATTATTATTATTATGTTACTATCATAAATATATATACAGTTTAAAAAAATAATGCATAATAGAGATGGAGTGTATGAGCAACAGTGAAACCAAAAAAATGTGTGAGCTTAGATTCATAGGAGACTTACTAATTTGTAATAATATAAATATTGCATGGTCCACGTTAGCTCAGATCATATATATTGAGAAAGTTTCTTGTGCATCGTAAAATTCAAGTGTATTATTAAAAAATTATACTATTTATTATTGAAAAGTAAACAAATTATTACAAAAAAATTACATCATTAAAAATATACTTTTCAGTAGTAACATGTGTGACTTTTCAATAGAATTTTACGTAACTTTTAAAAAATGAACTTGAATTGCACGGTGGACCTGGTGCATACAAGATGAGTAGATATTGTGTGATATATGAACCACTTTTTAACAAGGCAAAAAAAATAAATTCATGAATATAAACCTTGTATCAGATAGTGGTTTATATCGTAAAAATAATTTATATAATAATTTACCATACAAAATTTATATATATATATATACATATATTCTTCAAAACACATTACACGCTATGTTTTAAAAAACCGGTCCGACCGGCCGGTCCGACCGGTCGAACCGCGAACCGGGGTAATGAACGTACGGTTCTAAAGCGTTGGGCCGCCCAACTAACGAGTCGTTCAAGAACCGGCCAAAAACGGAAATAAACGGGTTGAACCGGCCTCGGTTCAACCCTTTGAACCGGCGGTTGGGAGAAATATAAAAAAAAAAAAATTGAAGGACCATTTTGCAAATTAAAAACTTAATTGTACTTGTGTGCGGCGGCTGCTCCGTTACCTCCAGCGACGCGGCGTCTGCTCCGTTACCTCCAGCGACGCGGCGGCTGCTCCGTTACCTCCAGCGACGCAGCGGCTGTGTTTCCTCGGAGGAAGAGAACAAGACTACAATGTGGATAAGTGGGTTTCTGAAATTTTAGGTTTAGATATAGGTCTCATGGGCCATTAATAAAATTTGGGCCCAATTTTCTCATTTATTTATTAGTTTTTTTATTTTTTTGGCCCAACTTTCTCATTAATTAAAAAAAAAAATTAAACTTGGTAGATTTATTTTAATATTAAATATATATTTATATAATTATAACATCATACCGGCTCAATCGCTTTATTAACGATCCGACCGATCGAACCCGGTCCGACCAAAATTTCTAAGGTGTCCGGTTCAACGTCCGTTTCCGCTTTTTAAAACACAGATTACACGAATTCTTCACCACACGATCTCACTTCTCCATTACATCAAGCATTTCATTTTAATTAATATAATAGTGCATATAGAAACCATACAATAATATATAAAAGGGTCAGGGTACTAGTATATATATGTGTCAGTGTGTGACAAGCAATCATGAAGAATAAAATTTTTTAAATTCATGAATAAAGTCGCTGACTCTACATGCTACAAGATGTATTAAACATACTAATTAATATTTCTTTGTCCGGTCTTCTATAAATTTCTTATTTTATTATTTTGATATGTTTGATTATAAACATTATACTCTGTTTTTGTAACTATTTTTTAATTTTTATTTTCATTATTAAGTCATTAAATATATTACTTTTTTTTTTATGTAACACCTATCATTTTAATATTTTTCATTAACTCATATGTTCAAAATTCAATAGAGAAAAAGGAGGGAGCACATCAAGTGGTGGTATATAGAGTACACATTAATTCTTTCTGAACACAAGTGCATGTATACAGTACATTAAGTTTTAGGCCTAAATTATATGCCCCACCTGTATCTAGGGGTGATTGTTAGCCAATATTAGGGATTACAAATTTTATAAGTAAAATTCATATAATTTTGTTTGGTATGGCGTAATAGAAAAGTTACATAAAATAAGTCCTAAAAAGTAATCTCACTTGGTAGGGTGTAATATAGAGAGATAAAACGTAATTTCATTTGGTAGGGTGCAATATATAAATACATAAGAACAAAAGTTACTATTCAAGCCATATAAAATTGTAAGGTGGGGAATGTGAGATAATTTATTACATTGTGAACAGTGAAATAATGTAATATGACCTCTTCTTTTACAGGGTCGGCCGTATAAAAACCGGATCAGTATAAAATATGTATATCTTACCAAGTAAGATAAATCAATACAAAACTTTATTTGACTGTAGATTCATTAAAAGTTTATTTGATTCGTTAAATAAGTTAAGATAAATTAAATTATGTAATTTAATTTGATGTTTGGTTTAATGAACAAATATCCAAGATTAATAAAAAGCTAAAAACTAAAATTCAATTATCTTATTAATGGTAGATAATATTATCTTATGGAAGATGTATGATAATAATCTGGTCATTGTATTTATCTTTACTAAAATACTCCTCTTATATTGGAAAGAAGAACCATAAATTACTTTATTTTTGTTTATGATATAGATGACAAAATTATCAATTGCATATTTTTTTTATTAATCAAAATATTCAAAATGAAATTATCTTACATTACTAATTATCTTAATCCATCAATCCAAAAAAAATTATTTAACTCACAAATAAAAATCTCTAAATTATAATCTTGTCTAATTTATCTTGGGTTATTTATCTTGTACACTGAACCAAATGAATCCTAATTAAGTAATTATTATTTTTATCCCTCTTTATAAATTCTAAATTTTCTTTTTTCTTTTTTTTCCTCCTCCGACTTCTCTTCTTCTCTTCCCCAATTTCTTTTCTCCTTCTCCTTCTCCTTCCCCTGTCACCTCTCTCTGGCCTCCATCACCTGATGCCTTTCACAAGTCACAATGTCATCGTATGTAAGGCTATGTTTATTGGCGGTTCGTATGATCCGTTCGGCCATTTTTTTTTTAAAAATAAAAAATGCCTTATTTAGTCAACAGTGCAAACGAACTGTTCGCAGTGGAAACTCCATGAGCACGGTTCTCAATAATGCTTATAACATATAAAATGACACTTGGCATATTTTGATTGGTGGAGGATATTTTATTTAGGTAATATTTGAATTTTATGTTTTGATAATTATTTGTAAAAAAAAAATCTTATATCAAAATTCATAATTTTTTTCCCTCCATAAACAGAGACCAGTATTGATACATTTTAAGTCACAACCTCATCTTCTTTCTGTTCACATCTAATTTCTATTGAGATTGTAATTTTATTTTAAGTGTATGGTAATTTTTTTCTTTATTATATTTATATTTTTTGAATATTAAATAATTTAATATATCATATTATTAATATAATAAAAATTATTATAGATAAATATAATTGTTAAATAATAAAAAAGAAAGAATATTTTATTAAGAGATTGGGTTGTGAGAATTTGTTGATAGAGTATGAAGATTGGTTGAATTTGATGTTGTATATGTAGATGAGATGGAAATTAATTATTTATTGAGGGATTGGGTTGTGATGATTTGTCTTGTCTATCTAAGAATTGATTCTTCTCTTTTTTTATTGAGTTTTTTTTTTTCAAAAAACATTTCTGAAATATTTGGATTTGTTCGATACTTTTTACCAAATGTATCTAAGAACTGATTCTTCTCTTCTTCTTTTTTTCCCGATATGTTAGGATTTTCTCAGAAATTCTTTTTTAAATATTTGTATTTAAAAAAAAAAAGTAATTAAAAAATGACTTTGTAATAATTGGTGGGTGTACAAATGAGAATTTGCAGAGATTAAAATTTAATTAAATTGAAAAGGATATGTTTATATATTTACACATAAATAAGTTAATAAAAAATAATTTGTGCATGTACGTACTATGAATAGATACTGATGTATATAACCTGGGCCTAAGCTTTATTAAACACATTACACAGTTAATATACAAACCTTTACTCGTCCAATTTAATTATACTTTCCAATTTTGATGGTCTCAAACATAAATTTCGGGACGACTTTAAATAATTTTTATTTTATTTTTTGCAAGCACTTGTGAAGAATAAAAATTTCCATTGAATCCAAATGCTAATTCTTCCGTCTGAAATTATTTGCACACTTTATTGTGCATAAAAATTATATAAAAAATATACTTTTTGAATAAATAGTGATATATGGATAATATTGCTAGGATTTATTTGCAACTATGGAGGAATTGAATAAAAAACAAAAATAACACAGATTTATTTACCCAGTTCATCTGTAAAAGATTACGTCTGAGGACACTATCAAGACAGGAGTTTTACTAATAATTTTCGTAATATAGTTACAATGAATTATGTAGGTATGTACAAAAAATCCGGTCGAAAAAAAAAAATTGTCTTACAAAAAAGGTCCAAAAGTTGGATCACGGAGAAGTTGGGACGTGAAGAAGTTGATCAGACTTCATAACCCAACAAATATGTGTATATTAGTATAAATTTACACACACACACACACACATATATATATATATATATATATCAATTTTGATTTTAAAAAAATTGTAAGAAATATTGATACATTTTAATAATAAAAGTGTATATTTAATATTCCAACGGAGAGAAGTATAGTACTCCCTCTGTCCCATAGGAATAGAAATTTGCACACTTTTCTTATTTGGACGTTGATTAGGGTCATATTCGTATCAATTTGTGCTCATTTTGAGATGAAATTCTAAACTTTTGTATACATTTAAGTCCTTAATTGATATCTATTTTGTTGATAATCCATTGTGCTTGATTTAATTGTAAAATTGTCATATTGCACTAATTTTATCAATTTCAGGTTTGATTTGAGTAATTAGCAAATGTGACAATCTAGTAGGGACCACAAACTCAATAAGGTCACGCCAATAAGTCTCAACAGCCAGCTGTTACACCACTTCTAGTGCTGTTAAAATAAACGAGCTGCTCGTAAGCTCGGCTCGGCTCGTTAAGGCTCGAACTCGGCTCGTTCGAATAGCTAAACGAGCCGAGCTCGAGTATCATTAAAGCTCGTTTACATTAACGAGCCGAGCCGAGCTAGCTCGCGAGCTACTCGTTAAGGCTCGAATAAACTCGAAAGTATAGGGATATTTTTGTAAATTTATAAATATATATTATTTTCCTAAATTCCTAATTCTAACCCTAGACCACACCACACCTAATATCTCAATTCTCAATTCTAATCTATTGCCCCTTCTCCACAAGACGGCGACTCCCAGGCTACAGCCCACCGTGCTGCCACCGCCGCGCCACCGCAACGCTCAGCCCACGAGGGGAGTTATGCCGACTGCCAACTCCCAGCCTCCGGGACGCCCTGCACCGCCGACGCCCTGCATCGCGAGCACAGCCTCCGACGCCCAGCCACCACGAACGCCCTGCACCGCCGACGCCCAGGCCACCGCCGCGCCACCGGACGCTCAGCCACCGCATCGCTCAGCCACTTCGGGACGCCCACGAGGGGAGTTCTGCCGACGCCCAGCCGCTGCCAACTCCCTGCCTCCGCCGACGCTCAGCCTTTGCCGCGAGCACAGCCTCCGACGCCCAGCCACCGCGAACGCCCTGCACCGCCGACGGCCAGGTTATTCATTCAAAACCCTAGACTTTTTCTAATGCTTGAATTAACTGCACAAGTGCCCCTTAAATTTTGTGTGCTTTATCATGTATTTTGTTTCCCTTTTTCTTACGGTTGGATTGTTGTTTGCAGTTTGCAGATTGCTTGAGCTGCTGACGTTCACCTCATCAACTCATTACCATTTATTATTTTGTCTACTGGTAAGTGATAGTTATCTATTCAAGATTTTGCTATATTTAATTGGATTATCATAATGTTGAAAATTTCTTATTTGCTATTATATAATGTTGGATTCCTTGGATTATCATACATACATATATAGTTATGTTGGAGCAATAATGAATTTTGTGTTGCAGTGTAGGTTGGATTCCTTATTTATTTATCAACATAACTAAATAAATTGATTCCTTATTTGATCAAAACTTGGATTCCTTATTTGATCAACATAACTAAATAAATATATAATGTTGGTTCCTTATTTGATCAAACATATGGGATTACATCTGATGCGTGTATTATGCATGACAAGCATATATATCTGTCATTCTTTTTTTTTTTTTTTTCTTTTGAATGCAATTAATATCTTCTATTTTATGTAAGATTGCTTTTGTCCCCACAATAAAAGTTGATATATAAAATTAATACTCAACACTGCAATGATATATTTAGTTCTATTAAAAATGTTTTATAGATCAAGATTGCTTTTGTCCCCATAATTTGTTTCGATATCGGTATATAAATGACGTGACAGCATATATATCTAACATTTTTTTTTCTTTTATTATACAACAGGATGTCCAGTCCCCTTTCTATCCATTCCAGTTACAAGTGTGGCCTCTGAATTTACATTTAGTGCTGGTGGTAGAGTAATCGATGATCGACGATCTTCTATGAAAGCTGAGACGGTGCAAATGCTTCTTTGCGGTAATGATTGGGTACGCAATGTTCATGGGGTAAAAACTAGGCCTCCTGTAAGTCGAACAAACCTTCTAATGTATTTATAATTGGTTAATTATTTCTATTCATTTTCAAGTTTCATATTGTCTTATTTGTATTTTTAATATAGTGACTTTGTTGTTATATTTTGTAGGATTCATTGGATATTGAAGAAATTGTACTCCCTGATCAAGTGTGAGCTAAAAGTTCAAAAGTGAAGTGGTGCAAGAAAAACAATGATTCATCATGTTCTAAGTTGATGCTATTCAAACTTAATTATGTGTTGCAAACTTGTGTTTTATTTGTGGATTTGTGTTGAATCGTTGATGTAATATGAGATTTCTAAGATGATGGATTTATGTTTTTTGCTTTATGGATTGATGGTTTTTGCTTTATGAATTAGTTATTCATGTTATAATTTCAGGTTATGTTATTGTGCATTAATTGTTGATGATTTAGAGTTGAATATGTAAGAGTACAAAAATTTGCAAATAAAAAATTCGAGCTCGACCTCGAGTTCGAGCTCTATCGAGCTGAGCTTACTCTTAAAATAAACGAGTCGAGCCGAGCCTTCTTTTTAGCTCGAAATGTTTAACGAGCCGAGCCGAGCCCTAGGTACTCGGGCTCGCTCGGCTCGAATAACAGGTCCCTGGAACAATTCCCAAACATCAGCAAACTCAGAATCCAATTCACCCACAAGCTGCCAAAATTGCCGCCTACAATGGCAAGAGATATCTCCACCATTTCTGCAGCAATGTTCCACTCACACCAGCGACGGCACACAACTCAACACCGAATCGAAATCTCAACCGTCGCAGAGTACACGGAAACTCTCAGCCCCGTCGCCTACCTCCTAGCCGTCGTCGATTCCGTCGAAGCCGCCCTCTGTTACAGTCGATCCCCATCGAAGCGCCGCCTCTAGCCACTGGAAACACCTCTGTTCACACAGCCAGGATCTCCACCGCCCGATTGAATCCACCGCTGAAATCTCCACCGGAGCCGCATCACTCAGCCTCCGTCCTCGGATCCGTCACTGACAGAGATTGCTCTCGCCGCCGCAACCACGACAACCCCCTGTTCAACCTCTATTTCGCTGGAAGCCACCATCCGACGGAAACTGCATTTTACGCCAGGAATTCGCACCCCCTATTGCCAATCTGAATCCGCCGCAAGCCATCGACAACCAGCGAGCCACACCACGCTCAAGAAACCGTCCGCCTGATGCTGGTAATTGAGATATTCTTGGGCCCAATTCCTATTCTAATCTACTAGCCCAAGTTTCCAATTAATAATTCAGGCCCAATTTGTTTATCTTGGCCCATTTTCTGTGAGTATATATATTTGGGAAATACGCAGTAGGTAGAGGGACGCTCTCGCCATTAGGGCACTTAGGCAGTATGTTTAGGGATTATCTTTGCTGAGGAATTAGGGATTGGTTAATTATTATTTTTGATATTTGCTGAACGAGTTTAGAGATTGAAAAACACAAGTCTTTGGTTTGATTATTTTAATTCTGGTTTTAGGATTTCTAGTGACTTTGATTGCCCTGATTTAATTTCAATTTGAAGTCCAATTTAGTTTTATTCAAGTATTTCCATTCAATTCATTCTTAGTAGTCTTTTTCTCAATCATTTCATATTGATATTGTTTACATGATTTAGAATAATTTAGTCCTTATTTTGAAATTTAATATGCCTTTTGTCTCAACTAGTTTAAGTAATTCTAGTCTCATTTTTAATTTATGTTAATTTGAATTATGCTCGTTATCTCAGTTAGTCCTTTCACTCAATAGTTATGATTTAAGTCTCTTTGCTTTGGGTGGAATACACCCGAAACAGGCACATTTTAGTTTAGATTCTTAGCTTGCATTATTTTATTTTTGTTTCATTTTGTAAGTAGATAGAAACCCAAATCCTGCAATTTTCATTTTTGTTTATTTGATTTCAAGACTCACACACAATTCTTAGGATTAGATTTATCTCATTGCTTCCCGTGGATTCGATATTTATAACTTGGTCAGCTTACCACTACACGATCCTATACATTTGTATGAAAGTGCATTTGTGTGCAAACACAAATCGCTAGTCAAGTTTTTGGCGCCGTTGCCGGGGAAGCAACATAGATAGTTTAATTTTAGATTTTGTATGTTTGAGTCATTTTAGTTTATTTTAACTCTGTTTGGATTTGCTGACTGTTTTGCAGGAGTGAGCTTTATTGGAGAGGATGAACGGATATGACATAAACTTTATGGATTATCCGTCTCACCCATACTCGGATCCTCCTAATCCATATCAGCTCAATTACCATCAACCTCCTAATCCATACTACCCACCATACAATCCCCAGTATCCATATCCACCACCTTACTATCCACCTCCATATCAACCGTACCCTCCACAAAACAATCAACCAAACAACTATCCTTACCTACCTCAAAATCAACAACCACCTCAAAATCAAAACCAAAATCAATATCCACCTTACGAACGGAGGGAGTATTTATTAAATATCCGCATAAATATTACATCAAAGAACAATACATAGTACACATCAAAATTTTTAATTTATTAAACAAATAAAGTGTAATTATAAATATACAATGCACATCAAATCTTCTTAATTTATTAAAGTGTCATTATATTGTACATCAAATCTCAATATATAAAATCTTCTAATTCGTCACTTCCATTAAATTTAAAAAATGCATGTAGTTGATACTTCGTACTGCCAGCTTTTATGGTTGGAAAGTTTAAAAAAATACTATCAGAATTTCTTCTTTTTAAGAGCTTTTGCAGTGCCCATTTTGCCCTTTTCTTGGACTATTCATTTCTCAACAAAAATAAATATCATGTGTTAGTTGTTACACTGTACTAAGTATTTTCCGCCATGCAGGGTTTATAATACTTTATATATATAACATTAATATTTATTAATAAATTATTATCACGTACATATTTGTAAATTATGTTGGATTGAACTTTAATATCAATAATTTATTTCATAAATATAACTAATATTTTGTTTTAACATCATGTAGCACCACATTTTATAATATAAATAATTAATAAATAATGCACTAAATAGAAATCTAAGAAAAAATTAGTGGACACTTGATTTTAATTAATTAAAACTATATTGAGAATTTTTTAATAATAAATTATGGTAGAAAAAAGGTTACATTACAAATATTTCACTTTTAACTTTAATAAAATCGAGAAATTAGTAAAATTATTATAAAAATTATAGGGGAGGAATAGTTAATAAAAATTAATAACTTATTCTGAATCTCATTATCTTAGACGAATTACCCAGAAATAATCATTCAATATAATTCTTGAACAGTTCTAAATATAAAATAATTTTAAATATTCAAATTTGTAATACTACTTTCCTCTCAAAGAAATTTACATACTCAAAAAAATATTAATTTACGGGTATAATTAAAAAATATACATATATTTACTCATAGTTCTTAATCTATGTGTACACACATCCACTATACTTTAATACCATTTTATTGTATTAAGATTAAGAAGATCATTTAATTAAAAATTATTATTTCCTCTCCTATCTTAATTTTCACAATTTTCTTTTTGGGACATTCACATTAACTTTCACACACAAAAAAAAAAAAAAAAAGAAGTAAAACACTCTCATGATACCTATTTTATACTAAAATATTTTTATTCGTGGGACACTCTCGTTGATTTTTTTCTATATTTTTTTTTCTCTTTGATATGAATATGTTATAGTCCGGTATCTATATTTTTTGTGTTCATTTCAAAAGAGAAAGTTCTCTCTCTCTCTCTCTCTCTGTATCGTAATGTGAAACTTATGTGCTTTTGTTCCCTCCAGTCGGTAATGCCATTATCTTTTGTTCTTGGTGCCTCTCTCGAAACTCTTGATGTAACTCTGAATATCTTCTTGAGGTCCCCTTTTTTGGAATCCTTTATGGGAAAACAAGAACTGAGTTCTTCCAGGTCCAGCACTGTTGCTCGGTTCAGAGTCCGGAGCTGCATGAAGTCGCCATGTATCTGAAATCTACAAGAAATTTCAGAAACTGATTAAATATTTAGTTAAGTTTTATATGTACCATGAACAAAGGAAGAAAAACAACATCTTTACATACATCAGTCTATCTCCTCTTTGACAAAGACCAGAGAAATAGCATTGTGAAAATATAGCAAAAATATGGATTGAAAGCAATATCGTTAGTCAGAGTAACATTGACCATCTGGTTGTGCACCT